>MU858817.1:148658-457516 GCA_033297175.1 Cladorrhinum sp. PSN332 | reverse complement strand
GTTTTTTATTTTTTTTGTTTTGTGGGTGGGGTTTTGTTTGCAACTATGCTTGGGCGTGTTGGGGGGGTTGGGCCCGCCCACCCTGAGCCCAAAAAAAAAAAAAAAAAAAAAAAAAAAGAGAGAGAGAGAGAGACAAATTTCCTACCAAGAACGCCTAATTTCTACCAGCTGGATACGGTATAAACAACAGAGACCAAAGAAAAAGATATACAACAAAATTTGAACAGAGTCATCTTGAAACACACAAACTCCATTTTGGCCGCCCCCTTTCTTAATCACGACTCTTCGCACCCAACATGCCCTGGCTGTGCCCGCTTCTCCTTCTCTTGCCCCAAACCTCAACAGCCCAGTCGCTCAATCTGTACCCCCAATGCCCGGCCACCAGCGCGCCGCTCAGCATATTGACCACTTTGATCAAGAACACAAAGAAACTGTCGCGGGACTCGACAATGTTGAGCAGGATCGGCTCAATGTCGTACTTGAAAAACACTCCTGGAACCATCTGCTCCGTTGTCTCGCCGCTCTGCTCGGTGACTGCATACTGATTCGTAAAGATAGAACGGGAGCCCATCTGGTCAGGATGTCCAACGCTGTAAGTTGTCGGAACGACAGACAAAAAGTACTGGAACTTGTGGAAGTGTGCGCTGGCCTCGTTGACGGTTTGGTCAAGAGGGTTGACGAGCGAAGACAGGAAGGGGCCGAACGAGAGTTCTGAGATGACGTGGGAGAAGTTGAATGCTTCATTGCCTAGTTAGCAACCATTCCTTTTTCAAACAAGCCGGCCGCTCCTGAACTTACAGTTGTGATCCAAATGCTCCCCAAACTCCATATACCCATGCCCCCTAGCAGTGATATGAAAGTCGCCCTGCACCTTATTCAGCTCCAAACTGCCGTAAATGCGACAGCTATCCTCCTGCCTCCCCCACAACCTTGGCGTCTTCCCCCACCTGGCCTTTTTCCTGCCCAGCGCGACGATGTCATGCACGTGTTCCTCTCCGAAGCCTTCTTCATGCTCGCCAGAACTCACGTATCCCTCCCCCGTCATCAACCGGCCGTGCTCGTCCCTGCCTAGCTTATGCACGCCCTTTCCATCAACCCACTGCCCCCAGTTGGTTGGATCCCTGAACAGAGCCTCGGCAGCTAGGATCCTGTCGCCCGAAGCGTCTTGAACGTTGACGTGCAGGTCTTTACACTGCATTTTTAACACAATGTCCAAGTTGATGTTCATCCCGTGCGAGACGCCCTTTTCGACTGCGAAGGTGTGTGTTTCGGTGCCGCGCCACCAGCGGGACAGTTCGGACCAGAAGAGGATGGCCGAGATGAGGATCATGGCTACTGTCCATTTGCCGCCGCCTGCGGTGCGTTCGACGTATTGGGGTTTTGATTTTGCTGGAAATCAACGAACCCAACAGTTAGTACAGGGAAGCAGATGACGGGGACTTGTTTGCTTGGGGAAAACACATACGGAAAGCATCAAAGGCACTAACTATCCCCCCCTTTGCGCCGAATGTGTCCTCGTCCATCTCACGATGGTTGTGACTGTGCTGCTGAGGCGGCGACTGGAAGGGATGTTTCTCATCGTACCCATTCATCATGGTGGGCGACTAAACTGTGACCGTGATCCTCCTCTTCGAAGAGGTGGTCGCTTTTATTGCGAAACTCGTTTCTCTGTGTATAAATGTGTTTTTGCGCGTGTGCGAACAGGCCAATTCCAACTCAGTCACGTTTTCCCTCTAATATCCTATCGTGGGCAATATGGTCGGTCGTTTTGCGGTCCAATATTTTAACCGTAAAACCGTTTGTTCGTTTGTCCGTTCGGTGTCGTTGTCCCCAGCCAGCCAGCTGTTGGCGCAAGCTTCCTCCTGCAAACTCCGAGGTCCCTCAAAGTCCCAGGTTTCACCACCGCATGGATGCAAAGGCAAATGTTACCTTTTTAAGGCAGTGAGAGGGAAGGGGAAAAAAAGGAAACCAAATGAATTCTCTATCTCCTTATCAAAGAATGAGCTTGGGGAGGGAAAAAAAAAAAGAGAAAAAAAAAGGTTAACTCCTACCTGGAGTCGTGATGCATCCATCACCAATCGCCAATTGGGAAATCTACCGAGAGGACAGCTTGACCAAAACCACCGGCGGGCTGCACCCCAAACCGTTCCAGCCTTGAGGCGGACCCACTGTGCCCCCCGCCGCCACAGCGCTACCTTGGCAAAAGCTGAGCCTGGACCTCTGTTCAGGAACAGTCTGATCTGATTGGATGAGTGCATCTTTTGGTGGGCTCATCCAATCGGAAGGTGGGGGGTGTGCATGTGAATTGCATCCTGAGAGGTTGTTTACACGCCACAAACTCCCAAACTTACATCTTCAGTAAAGCATCAGAGGCATACATACATGTAGTAATTAATTCCTTTTCACATGTTTTTACTCTTTTCGCCGTTTCTTCGGCTTTACCACCCCCCAGGACCTTCCGCAGCACCGACAAACATGCCACATCACACTGCCAGGTAGACATCACACATACAATACAAATTTTAAACAAGCCTTCAAAGGGGGCATCGTGTTGCAAATTCGCCGGAATTGTAAATCAACGCTACTATGTATCTCTATTTCCAATCCCTAGCACTTGGCAAACCGAAGCCGCCTTGTTTATTAATCCTTTTCTCCTGCATGTTATTCTATTCCTTTTCTTTTGTGCGTTGTTTGTCCTTTCTTCTCAATCTCTCCCATAGCCGCTGCTCTCCATATCTGCCCTGACCGTCTTTTCTAGTCTACCCCGACTTTCTTCTCTTTCTTTGAGTAACAGGTTTATTGCCTTGAGTCTCGTATCAGAAGTTTGGATCCCAAACCATATACCCGCAAACAATCTCACCGTCTCCTCATCATGCTGATCAAGAACCCCCCAAGGAACTTCCGATCCTGACTCCTCCTGCTCTGCTTTTTCCCTCACAGCAGGTGTTTCTTTTTCGACATCTTCTTTCGCAGCCCTTGTCTCTGCAGCCTTGTGTCTCTCTTCCCGCACTCTCATGATTTGAAGTATGGCCAGTATCTTCTCGACGTTCTCATCAAGCTCATCCTTGGTGTACCCACCATTGAAGCCACACAACAGATCGTCTTCGACTTCAACCTCCTCGTGCTCATCATCACCGTCCGGCGCACCAACGGACTCTTTATCGTAGCCGTCTTCACCGTATTTCTCATCCTCTTCTTCTTCATCATCACCTTCTTCATCCTCAGCAAGTGAATCATCTTGGTCATCATCACCATCATCTGCCGCGTGGTCTTCCATTACCTCATCGTCGTCTGAGGGTAGGTTGGTTCCGAGATCCGGGTTCGTAGTGCTGCCTTCGGCACGGGGAGTCGATTCATTGCTCGAGCCGGCGGTATTGTTCTTGTCGGGCCTTGAGTTCTCCTCGATAAGAACGGGCTTTTTGGTAGAGTCAGATGCATCCGAGTGGGTGGACTTTGGTGGAACCATCATGGCCAATGGAACTACGGTGAGCAAGTGTGAGAGATAATAAGAATGATATCCAATATCGAGCAGACAAAAAAAAACCTCTATTGGAAACGATCTTTCAGTGTGGTCAAAAGTTGAAATCTGGAGAGATTGCTGAGGCTGGGAAAAATTCCTCATCTCTGGAGGGAGACTCGCCAGTCGTGCCTGGAGATCCAAGCCTGAGTGGAGATGACTGGCATGATGGAAGAGCGAGGTGTCTGGAAGGTGCATATCTGACGAGGTAGGTAATCGGGCTGCTCAGCGAATTCGGCAGGAAAACCAACTTGGAGGTGCTGACATCTTCCCAAGTTTTCTGGGTCATACTTGCCGGCCGGGAGGATGGAAACTTGAGGTTTCCATCCTGTTGCTGTTCATGAGGTCAACTGGAAAGTACATTCCCAGATCGGCTTGCGCCCGAAGATGAGTCAGGTGCGGTGATTTAAACAGGAAAGAGGTCCAATGTGAAGTATGGTATACAGTCAGGGGTACCTAGGTAGATGGAGTATTGAAATGTGTGTGCTTGTGCTTTTCGTAGCTCGAAGACCCTCTTTCCTGATTCGGTAATTATGAGGCTGTACCCAGACTCAAGACCTCTGTTATTCCAGCCAATTCGAAGTAAGCCGCCCACAACGGGGCTGTGGAGAGAAGCTATAAATATGTTTTAATTGAGTCAAAGATGATCCGTAAGCGGGGAATCAGGTTGAAATTGAACAAGAGCAGCATGGGGTGTAGACGGTGCCAAGCAAGAATAAGCCTATGATGATTATACATATACTCAATTGATTTCTTACTCTATTCTACTACTACAATACACCCATTGAAACGTTTGTTAGCGCATAACCTTGTGGTCAATAAGCGTTCCTGAACATGAACAGACGTTTCATAAAATGCAAAGGCGTTCTGGCAGGGAAAAATGCCTCCCTAAAATAAATAGACTAAAGAAAAGCAGATTTCTTTGTGTATCCGAGAAACCACACTAACAAACGTCCAAAGGGCATACTCGATTGCAGATTTCAAGCTGTAGTCCTGATTATTGGTGATAACTTTAAGCATTCCTCAAAATCGCTTCGTACGTTGGCATTCTACTCAATCATGTGGAGTCTCCGTCCCTTACAGAGTGACACTCCTCTTGAACAAGAGGGTGAAATATCATGGAAGGAAATACGTGTAGACATCTCTTGAAATCATCTCGGATTGAGACTGATCTGAAAGAGCTTCCAGGTCCACCTCATCCCCTCGTCTCTCAGTGGAATCAAGCAAAATGAGTCAGCTCAGGTGTGATTGTCCCACACAACCGGCGGGTTCTCAGGAACCAAGTGATGCTTGTTTGAAGCTCCTTACCATGATCAGACGCCGATGCATAAAACTGGTGGACACAGAAAGTAGCATGTGTGGCACTCACTATACGGATATATTGCGTAAAGAGAATAACTTTTGCCGAGGTATTGGAGTGCGCGACTCTTTGCATTCACTTGTCACAAAACTGCCAAACGGACCGCTGCCCTGGCGTTGCATGTCAAGTGTCAAAGAAAGAGGAAAACGGAGCCCTGGGATGCTTTCGACAACGGTGGTCCCTTTTCGAACAAGACGGTCGGAGTTTCTAAAAACTCCAAATTCGGTTATCTCGAGCTGTTTGAGCCTCGGAACGCTCGGGTCAGCCACACACAGCTGTCGGACATCTCCAACCCTCAAACACCTGGCGTCGGGTCTGTCGGGAATCTCCCGGGGAGCCAAGCAGACGATTGCCGGTTTTCTGATCTGAGGAATCTGAGGAATGACACCACCCACGTGCCTGATAGAGGAGGGGGGAAGGGGGAAACGGGAGGCCGTTTGTGGTTTTCGAAATTGAGGGGCACAAGGCACGAGCAGGTTTTGTGTTGCAGGGAACATCTCTGCTTTCTCCAGACTTGTCTCTCACTTCTCCGGATTTTTCTCCAGACCCCTTGGTCCCCCTTCTCCAGAAAGAGGTGGAGATGGTGCGGAGTCTCGAATGACACCAACTGGCTCATGTGATGTGAAGAGTGTGAAAGAGAACATCTTTAGAAGCGAAACAAAGAAGATCTCCGGACAGTGCAATAATGACAAATACTGTGTAGAGGACCGGAACCGGCAGAGGGAAAATTCCAAATTAACAATCCCCGACATTTACTTTTTTGTTGACGTTCGCGCTAGACTCGAAGAGGCCAAGGTCGGCATCGGTGCTAGCATTGTTAAAGTTGACCGCCTGTGACCGCCTCCATGCAGGCGGGACGTCGTTTGCTGGCCCAAGCTCCCTCCGTCCCCTCAACAAAAGTGGGCTTGTTCAATTGACCGCCCAGTAATCGACAGGGGTTCACAGGGGGGAATGCCTGCCAATTCGTGGTCCGTTGGGAACGTGGGAACTTGGTTGAAGGTTTGACGAAATGATTCTCTCTGGAAGAAAGACTGGGGGTTCTCTGGGTTTCTCTGCGATCAGATTGAAGATCAGGGCTTCTCTCGAGGAGGGAAAAGATAGCGTGGATGACCGACAGATGCATGAGTTCATAGCAGCGTCAAAGCCGTCAAGCATCGAACCGGGGAACTGCCGAACTACCACTCCATTATCTTGGAGTCAAAAACGGTACAAACCTTCTTGTCCGTCGATCTGTGACTCCAAATTAGGATGGCCCACCACCGTCTCTTTGCAGTGCTGGGAGCTGTGGTGTCGCCAGGGGTGTGTTTGCCCATGTTTGCCGGGACCTGCTTGGTCGGGCGAGCGATGGGTGTGTGAGTGGTCCAGCCAGCTCCTCATTCCTGAGGAGTGAGTCCACGTCTTGCATCTTGCGTCTTGGGGAGGTCCGGGGACCCGAACTCGACTTATACCCGCCCTGTCCTCCCTTTCTTCCTCGACTTGGCTTTTGTTCTCTGTTCAATCCATCCATCAATTGTTTGTCTTGCGTGTCTTGCTTGCCTGTGCTGCATTGCATCTAATTATCACCAGTTCGCACCTTCATCGCATATCCCACCAAAACTCCGTCAAACCCCACCTATACACATACAAACGCAAACAACCAAAATGTCGTCCAGATTTACGGCCCCCGTTTCCAAACTCACCCGCTACATCAGCACCTCGTCTTCCGTCGCCGCACCAAGCCACATCCTCGTCAATGGCTCAAAAGCTGCCGCCGCAAGGAGTAACCGTCAGACTGCCGTAAAGGTAGAATCTGAAGAGTCAACTTCAGAGGTATGCTCCCGTCCTTTTCCCCTCTCTTAAACCCCTTTACTCCATACTAACATTACACCCCCCAGTACTCGACCTTCACCTCACCCAACCGCCCATTCCTACCCTCCTCCAACCAACCCCAACTCTCCTTCCGATTCATGCAAACATTCCACCACTCCGCTCCCCGCGCCCGTCCCGCCCCAACCCAAACAGTCGACCACCTCGTCCTCCCATCATTCTCCGCTGCTGAGTCAAGCACCCAATCAGATTACATCCGCGTCCCTCTCCTCCCAGACACTTCCTTCCCCTCAAGTTCGGTCCTCAAGCCCGAATCAACGGACGCACCCTTGCCAAAACCCGAAATTCTCGTTATCGCCGCAAACCCTGAACAGGTGCTCCCTGCTGCTTTGACTGAGGTTGAGGGCATGGGTGTTGATGGTGTTGAGCTCAAGTTTGCGCATCAGAATGATGCCGTCTCAAAAGAGGAGAGCTGGGAGGTGTCTGGTGGCATGATTAGGGATTTGTGGCGTGGATTGGTGGATGATGTTATGGGTTCGGAGGGTAGTAAGAAACCTGCTCTCTAACACTCGCACAGGGTTGTAGGAAGTTAGTAGCTTAAAAAAGGTGGTCTGAAAGACTTTGATGGGGGCCGGGGGGTTGGCTGATTTTTATTATTATTATTATTATTTTTATTATTATTGGGGGAGGGGGGGGAAGCGACTTTTCATTTGTTTTCTCAAAGTCTGGATGGAAACTTCGTATGGATTTACGGACGGTTTTCTGTTTATTTGGATTAAGTTTTTAGTATGAAGTAATGATTTTGATTTTCTTTCTTACGACAATCCAAATTGGAAATTTTGTTTCACAGCAATCATCGTCGTTTATCATTCAGTGCGCTCTTGGTCTTCCAAGTGTGAGTCTTGAGAACTATCTCCAACGGAGGTTCTAATACACCGTCAGAGAACGCAACTCAATTCCCCATTTCAACTTGGTGAATCAAGTGCTTTAACACTTTTAAGCGTCTACAGCTATATTGCCAATTGGCCTCAACCCCCACTCGTCTACCTATCTGTACCTGATTCTTACCTCAATGACGAAGTGCGTCTCCCCTTCGTCAACATTAGCTGTGATGATGTTCTCGTGACTCCCCAACTTTTTTTTTTTTTTTTTTTTTTTTTTTTTAAAAAAAAAAAAAAAAAAGGTTCCAATATATTAGTCCCGAAAGAGTAAGCTTCAAAATAGCTACACTAGACACGTCCCAAGAAAAACTTGGCGTCCGTCGCTCTTCCGTCTTGGGCTTGGGGGGTGCTTGGGTGATCGCCACTTCACACGCACTTCAAAAGCCAGTCAATGTGCCATCGTCGCATCAATAAAACTGAGTTGGCACCATTCAAACCTCTTGCAACCACTTACTCTTACATAAATAACGATCTTCGTGAGGTGACGTTTGTGCTTCCGACACAAATTGAGCTCGGGCAAAGAAAACGGGCCTAACATGAACCATGACCACCTTGCCTGAAATTTGGTCTGGATTGTCTTTACTGTCTCTGCTCTGCGTCTTGGGTAAATAAACTAACGGCAACGTCGTTTCTCAATATCTGACTAACTGACTAACCCAAGGGTATGCTATGCCGTGGTGCGTAAGATCAAATCCTTCAGGTGATTGGTGGTATCATCGTCTTCACCTCACTTCATTCTTCTTCTTCTGCCCCCCCCCCCCCCTCCCACATACCCCAAATATTCCCTTTCCTCAGCTTTGCCCAAAATATTACAGCAAAAGGCTCGTTTTAGTTATGACCAACCATCAAAAATAACTCCCCAAACTCCCTACCAATTTCCGAATATCTTTTCCTCACCTCTCTTGGAAGGCTCCTTTACCTCTTCTTAACGCTGGGGCGGGGCTTGCACTCCTCTGACTGGACGGGATGAAGCATGACCTTGTTGGGATAGTTGCTCGTGTTGCCCTGGAAACCCTTGGACCAGTCATAGCTGATGGCATAAGCAAAGATCGAGCCAGTCTTGTTAAATGTTGACGCCGTAATGCTGCCACCCACGTTGGGGTAACCCTTGAGTCTGTGCTTGGCGTCCTTGTCCCAGAAGTGGAAAGTGCCATCGCTACCAGCTGTGCTGAACGTTCCGTGGACTGGGTGGAAGGAGATATCGTTGACCGAGTAAACGTTGGTGACGTTACCTTGAGGCTGGTCGCGGTGACACTTGAAGGAGAAGTTCAAGCTAAAGGGCAACAAATCAGTAGATGCGTTGAAGTCAAGAGTAAGGCAATCTTACCTTGCGTCCCTATCTTCAACATACTGAATGGCACAGCGGCCCTCGATACTGCCAATGGCGAAACCGTTCGCATCCGTAAAGCAGCTGACCACCCGCGTTTGCCATTTCAGAGGACTCTGGATCGTTTTATAGAACTTTGTAGGATCATTCAGGTTGACAATGTTGATGTATCTGTCGGCAGTTCCAATCACCAGCAGGTGATTTCGTACATCAATCGTGTAGATTCTCTCCTGGCACGTCAAGCTTCCTACCGGGTTTGGCGAGCGGAAATCCCAATACTTGACTGTCTTGTCCCAAGAACCGGTAACGGCCATTGGGGTGCCGTTGGCCTCGAAGTAGCGAACGCTGCGGACCGCCTGATCGTGAGCCGCGACCTGTACCGCCTGGCCAGTGTTGAGATCTAAAACCTTGGCTGCCTTGTCGGCGCCGCCAAAGAGAATTTTTGAGCCATCCTGAAAAACGAAAGAGTTAGCGGCGGCCCAACTTCCCTCTTGAGGATCAAGCTAGAAATGCGCAACGCACCTTGAAGAAATCGCACGACAGGATGGGACCGTCGCTTTCTGCTGCCACCTTTGGTTGACCCTGTCCGTTGGACAAAATCTCGTAGACGCGGATCTTCTTGTCCCAGCTTGTTACCGCCAAAAAGTCCTTCTGGTCGGCCTGGTTGGGGTTGAAGGCGATATCAGAGATGCTGTCCTCGGGGCCGTTTTGAAGCTCGACATCGCCTTTGAGGTCACCGAGCGTGTTTGTGGTCGACGCTGCCGTCTGGAATAGGCCGGCCATTTTGTTGATGGCAACCTGTTTTGAAAGCCTCGTCCTTGATTGTTTCTTCTTTCTCGGTGGGTGACGTCTCTTGAATTCGTTTCGTTTGTGTCAGAATTAATTGGTCTAGACCTAACTTGCTATGAAGGCTTGTCGTGGACCTGAACAAGGTTGATGGGCACTGGTTGATACCAAGTGCTTGCAGTTGTTGGAGAAGTGACAAAGCTTCGAAATCCCAATGGCGCGCGCGTGTTAGGTGTTGCATGGGCAATTTCCAGGGGAGGCGTTAGGCTTACCCCAGCTGTGTCGTGACGGAAGTCGAGAGTCGAAAGCTTGGACCAGTCACTCAGCTCCAGCCAAGCCCTGGTTTCGGTGCCCCACTCTCCAAAAAAATTCAGAGGTCCATAAAAACTCAACCTCAAAATTTAAGCTTCCTCTTTTTTCCTCTTTTCCTTTTCAAGCCCTCCTCGTCCGACAAATCGCTTTTCGAAGCTCACGCACGGAAAGAAAGGATTTATCCTCTCTTTCATCACTCATCAGCTTTGGGAGAAAGTCCCCGGACATGCCCGCTTTCTTTTACGGGAAGTTTGGGTGTTGCGGAAACGCGCCGCCATAGAAGCACTGCGGCTGATCTCGGCACTGCCTAGTTCTCGATCTGTCTTTTCGTTCCGCCCGGCCTCATCAGTCCAAAATCGGATCGCTCTTGCACGCCCGGCATGGATTCGTGATTCACTTTACGGGTTGGGAGATCACATGGACGAAGATATGAGTCCGCGCTCCTGGCTGTCGGGGTGAACTCCCAAGTCCCTCTGCTCGGTGGGTATTCGGTTCGATGATGTGGGCCGCCGCTGGTTTCGGTCTGGATCGGGGGCGTTTTGACGGCGGCCGAGAACCTTTCGTCACGATATCACAGAAATGCGATTGCCCGTTCTTCTGGAACGGAGTTACTCGACGGGGCTTATTCTTGGTGCGAGGAGGGCTTCAAAACTCTTGGTAGCCTTTTGCTTTGCTGCCCTGCAGCTGGCCGGACCGGACTACCGAAAACTCTAGGTCTCGTTGGAGATCCATCTTTTGTCCACATGGCTGGCCTGTTGGTGTTGTTTGAGCATTCTGGGGGATCTTTTGCCTTGGCAAAAACAGTCTATATGATGATAAAACTTTATAGAGTCAAGCTCTGAGGGTACTCGCAATCGCGATCCTATTGATGACTCAAAATGCGTTATGGTATCTGATAGACTGTCAATCTACTTTTTTTTTTTCGATTGATTCGGGGGCTTGTCTCTCGAACAATGGAAGAATGCGAAATAATATTATACATGTATTGTATTATCTTCTACTCTATGGAGTATGGTCTTTGCATCTAATCATCCGGGCCTGTTGAAGCCACTCGTTATTTCTAAACCATCCAACTGTTTAATCCAATCCTGTCCCATGGTTGAAGTTGTAGGGTAGCCACACTCGAGCCAACAGAGATGGCATCATCTACTGCTGCAGCTCAGTTTCCCTCTTCCTTTGAGCCTCCTCTTGCAGCTCCCGTTCTCTCTGGGCGGCCTCGATCTCGGCCTTCATCCCCTTTGCTTTCTGGCGAGCCTCATAGAGGTCTCTGCTCTTCATGATTCTCTGAACAATTTCGCCAGCGTTGACTCCCTCAAATTCGTGGTGTCCAATCTCGCGGTAGATACCCATCTCCTTGGGTGCCGTGTAGACATCATCGGTGAGGGGCATAAACGATGTAGGCCCATGGTAAACGGCATCAGGTGTGCCCCATGGCAGGGTGGTCAAGTAATTCTGTGTGGGGGTGAAGGGAGCGCCGAAAACGACAGCGTTGATGTACTGCGAATGATATCAGCAATAACTCCCCGATTGGTTCCGGGTTGAATCAGGTCAGTTACTTACCCGGCATTGAAGAACACAGAGGCCGCGCTCATAGATGTTCATGATAGGGTAGTTGACCCCCTTCCACTGGTTGATGACCTGGTCATCGTGCACACCGGCAACAACAAAGACTGGACCGTAGTCGGCGCCCTTGCCCTTCCTCTCGTTGACAGCCTGCTCCGAATACCAGCCGTCCTGCCTCGCCAGCTCCTCCTCAGCCTCCACCACCATGCGCAGAAACTCAATATGTCCACTGGAGAAGAGATCGAACCCTCCATCAACGTACACAACTCGCTGCCCAGGTTTGGGCGCAATACCGGCAAACAACTCCTTGAAGCCCTTATCGGCGGACCAGAACCACACATGAGCGCCAGGATTCTTGGCCGTCTCATCAGTGGCGTACAGTCTCATTCTCTCCAGCATGGCGTTGCCCTCGGCCTTTCTATCAGCCTCACTGCCATGGCCCTCCTCACCAGCAAGCGTCTTCTCGAGCGACTTGATAAAGTGGTTCTTGGTGCACAGAAGCATGCGCCCGACAAGATCCGTGGTTGAGATGCTGGGGGTGCGCTTAACAACCTTGAAGCGGCCGGCGGCCTTGACGAAGCGGTAGCAGTCTTCACCGCTGCCATCTGAGGTGATGTCATCGCCGTGGACTACGTACTTGCAGCCGTAGTGACTGATCCAGTCAAGCTGGGTAACATAGGGCGCGTAGGCAATCGACTTGGTGACCCAGCGGCAGGCGTCGGTGGCGAGGAGACGCTCTTTCAGGTTCATGACCGTGGGACCCTTGTTCTCAAGGATGGCTTCATCGGAGTGGACACCAACGTAAAGCTCATCGCCAAGTTGGCGGGCTTGTACCACTGCACCGGCATGTCCTGGCGATGTTGTTAATAGGGGAATTGGGTCCGAAGCAATGGAAAGGGGTACTTGCCGTGGTGAAAGAAATCGAAGCATCCGTCTACCCAAAGACGACCCTCGAGAAGATCAGAGGCAGGCTCGCCTGGAGGATTGACTGGGTCTGTTGCGCTCATAGTGAAAGGGGTCTGAATGTGATGCTCGAGTCAGCTTTCCGTTTGTGAATGAAGTTTAAAAACTAGACAGCGTTACCTTTAAAGCAAACTGACCACAAAATTTGGCCACTCCAGGATTTTGTCAATAAGACCCCCTTATTCTAGGTGATGTGATGTGGCTTCTCGGGTGGTTTAATTGGAAATAAGGAGTTTAAGCTTGAGAGACCCCAGCAGCCAATTTGGGCGTCGATTGGCAATTGCCCCTCCAAAAGTGGCTCGCCCCTCTCCTGCCCCTCCCCCCACCTCTTCAGAAGGTTACTTGCAGTACAGTGATATTTCTCTCCTGCGTCGTTTCCATCCGAGGCCCAAGTGTTCCGCATTCGCCCTGCAGATGGCTCGAATCTCACAAATAGAAAAATGCTTGTTTCGGAGAGCCCAAGGTGAGAGAGGGATCGGTCAGATCGCCAGAAGTCCCGTCCCATCTCTGCCAAGCGAATCAACACTGGCTGGGGAAGCAGCATCCCCTTCACATGTTTCAGGACACCGGTTCGACATGCCCCATTGATCAGCACAGAACCGCTGAAGCCCGGAATGGACCAGGCATTCAGCGAGTGTTTATACTGGCGGCTGAATTTGTGACAGTACTGTCAATGCTATGGGTAACCAGAGAAGCGGAACGGTATGGGCCAAATTTATAAAAAGACGGGAGCGCATGGGAACCCCTGAATGCATCGTTTTAGGATATCCGTCTTTTCTGGGGAAAGGTCCAACGTTAAATGAGAGAATTCCTACACACACACATCCACCGACTCCGTTTGGATCAGGCCCTGTTGGATTCCCTTACTTCGATATAAAGATCTCCCAAGATTTTATACACATCTGGGGAGTTGATGTTGATCCTTGACACTCCTGCTCCCAGCTCAGCGGCACGCTACTTTTAAAACCCTACTAAAATCCTGGAATCTCACCAACTCCTGCCGAATTTGGGGCGCTAAAACACTGGCAGCAAATGACGGCGAATGACAGCGTCTTGTGCCTTCCCCTAACAGGAGATTTTATATAACTGATTTGCTCGAAGGAATACTGTGAGACATGCAACGGTCGGCAACACCGTCCCAGACCGCCGCTCCTTTCTTCTCGTCCCTCTTTGGCGGCGGCGGCGGTCATTCTTCAAGCAACAATAATAACAATCTCAACGAGCCCTCGTCGTCGTGGTCGCCAAACGCAAAGTCGCCCGGCAGATCCCGGCCACCGAGTTCAGGGGAAGGACAGCAACAACAAGGTCGTCGGAGCGGTGACACAGGAGCAAGCCCACGGCAACACAACGTTCTCCACAAGAATCGCGACCGCAAACCCTCGTTCAGCCGCAAGCCCTCCTTTTCCATAACCTCGTCGCCCAAACACCGCGCGAACTCAACGTCGTCGTCGGCGGCGGCCAATGGAGGCCCACCACGTCCTCCGGCCATCCAACTCTTCTCAGATAGTCCCGTCCCCCCGGTGCCCGATCTATCAGCCGTGAATAAACTCTCAAGAGAGACTGAAGCCGTCATCCAGTCTCCAGCCTCGGCCGAGGGCTTCTCCAAGATGTTGAGCCGAACAGCACCAACCCCTGTCAACGGGTATTCAGCAAGCCAGCTGGCCCCTCCTCCGGTATTAACTGCCGGTGGCAGTCAACCTACCGAGCTAGGCTTGGTGCACCAGCACATACAAGAGACGGCAAATAAGAGGATATCGACTTTGGACTATTTGCGCAAGGCGTATGTTTGCCCATCCGTACGCCTAATTTTGCTCCCAACTAACATGCAATTCCCAGCCACGAAGGCCGCATCTACTGGTTCAACACCCTCCTCTTCGACAAACCCGACCTCCAACGCATGCCCTACTTCCTCGACACCCGCAAGCTGGCCAAGCGCGCAACGAATTACCTCCTCCTAGGTATCTCGCTCCCGGCAGTCATAGACCTAAACTGCAACAGCGCAGTCGAGTTTCTCCGAAGCTTCAACACCTTGCTCACCGAATTCGATACCTTTCAACAGTTGCATAACGAAAATGGACAGGCCACGTCCTCTTTATCTAGAGCTCGGATCCCCCAAATGTTTCGTCGAGCCGCAGCGCCCGTGTCCTACTCCAAGGGAAGAAGGACAAGCAGCGCAACAGCGGCAACTATGGGAGGAGGAGCAAGCGACTCGACTTTGGAGCAGGCTGATTCCGCCAGCGGCAGTGCCCTCGTGCCGACACTTACGAATTCTTCTGCCAATTTCCCTGGGACGGCTGCTCCAGCTGGTGCCGCTGCCGCTGCGAGTACGCCATCGGCCGTGATGAACTTTACCGGCGCCGAGTTGATCGACCTATTGCCAGGGGAGGAGTATACGCACCTGCTAACGCCGAGTTTGCCGTTTGATCCTGACTTTTTCGAGACGTTTGCTACGTTGTGTGATGTGTTGATTGATACCTATACGAGGTTGTTGAGTTTGCTGCCTACGCCGAGGGAGTGCGGAGGGTCGGTAGCGGAGCTGTTTACGAAGGTGGATGGAAAAGTGAGGAAGCTATTGGTTGCGAATGTTCTTAGGGAGTTTGAGGATTCGAGTAGGCAGGGGGTCAAGACTGAGGTTGCTAGTGTTGGAAAGGTCGTGTTGAGTGGGTTGATGTGATGTGATGGTTAAAGGGGGTTCAAGGGAAAGCAATGGTTGACCGTGCTTCATGGGCTGGGTTGGTAGCTCTGTCCGGTGGTTATAGTCGTTGTGATGAGAACTGGGCGGGCTGCATTTTCATATTGGGAAGGAAAGCAGGCGTTTTGAGGTGAATCAATATTTGTTTGGTTTTTATTTTATTACGAAGAGATATCCTGTTATTTGTTTCTGTTCAGTTTACGGAATGAGGTCGGTTGGTGTTGATGATGTTGTGTCGTCGCCCAATGAATCTAGAAATCTTGTTCATCACTTTCACGAGGAATGCCCTTTTTTTTTTTTTTTTTTTTTTGTGGCTCAACCATTGTGAACAAAACCTCACTTTGCGCAAGCTTCTGTCACATACGGCCATACCCTCGTGAAAACTCGGCATCCCGTCCGCTCTGCCATCGATAAACACGAGAGGGCCAGATCAGTACTCAGGTGGGTGACCACTGGGGAATCCCTGGTGTTGTATGTTTTTGTCTCCACTTCATCTTTAATTTTGCAGGGAGGAGCTGGGTTGACGATGATGCTTGCTTTTTGGTGAGCCACGATTCGGCACGCCCCTTTTCCTTTGTTTTATGTATTACCAAATTAAGAAACTTGTCTAGCTGATAGATATGTATTATCATATTATACTCTATATAAAAACGACAAAAGAGAAAATGCCGTTTTGATCTCGTGGACTTGCGTCGTTGTATCTATTTTAAAGAGACAAAAGAAATGATATCCAAATGATGGTGAATGTTTCTCTGTGCCCTTCCCCTTCCATGCTTTTTGGTATAGAACAAATGAAACCTGATTTTTCCGAAGGATGGTATCCCATATTCCATCTAATAACAAAAGAAACCCAATGTTGTAAGCGATAGTGTGGCCATGCTCTGCAATAATGCCCATCCCAAACCCCTCAGGCAACGATGCCCCTATTATTAGTGGTTGCAGTGCCGTTTGTGTTTTCCTGTATGTACCTGTTCCTGCTGCTGTGCCTTCTCCCGCTCAGGTGAAGTCTACTTCCGCTGTGGTGGAGTCTGTTCGTCCCACTACTGCTACCGCTGCTTGGTAATGTTGGTGGTGATGCTGCTGTTGTCCTGAGGTCGCTGACAGATTTGATAGTCGGCAAACGTCTCGGCGTGTAACTTTCTTTCTCCTTTTCTTTTTCTCTTTCTCTTTCCCTTTCCCGTTCCCTCTCCCGATCTCTATCTCTCTCAGACTCTCTTTCCTTGTGAGTATACCTCCTTTCCCTCTCTCGATCTCTTTCTCTCTCCCTCGTCCGTTCCCTGTCCCGATCCCTTTCTCTTTCCCTATCTCTGTTGCTCTCATACCTCCTTCCCGCCGACTGGGCCTGCTCATTACCGTTTGACGCTCTGCTCCGCTGTCTCTCCGTAAATGATCGAGCAGAAGACTTGGATACACCAGGATATTTGAGTGTAGGCGGTGGTGGCGGCGGCGGCGGCGGCGGTGGGGTACGTAGAAGAATTCTAAGAGATGGAGGGGGTTTGTTCCCGTCGTCGAAATCGGAATCGGAATCGGAGTCGTCATCGTCACTGTCACTACCCATGATTACGGAGCGATGGACATGTTCCGCCTTTTTTAAAGCACGTTGAGCTGCAGCTTCTTTTTCTGCTGTTGGGCGAGAGGCGAAAGGTTTTATTGCTGTTGTGGCGACTGCTGTTGTCGATCTTATAAGAGGAGGTCGTACTGGTGATGGCTTCTGCTCGGTATTGGCAACAGGGCGAGTGGCTGTGGTCGGTTCGGTAATGGTGATGGTGGGGATAGGCTCGCTGGGGGCAGTGCGCTCAGTCCTGGTGGTCGGCTCAGCCGTTTCAGTGGGCTTAGTGTTCATGGCAGGCTCATTGACAGGCTCTGCCGTGGCAGAAGGCTCGCTCATAATGGCAGGCTTGCTGATGGCGGCAGTCTCGATGATGATGATGGGCTCATTAGTGGTAGGCTTGCTGTCGGTCGTACCCTCAGCAAGGGTAATGCGCTCAATGGTGGGAGGTTCAGTTATGCCAGCAGGCTTGCTGACAGTGGCAGGGTCCGTCTTGCTTTCCTGCTCTGTCTGCTGTTGCTTCCCCTCATTCCGCTCCGATTGGGGTGCCTTCTCTGGAGCTGCCTCAGATATGACATCCTCATCCTCCTCAGGAATGACCTCTGGAACTCGTTCCTTAAGGTCTAATATAACCTCGTCAATGGTCGGCTCAGGAAAACACCTCGCGCCGGCATCCGAATCATCTGAGTCCGAAGAGGAGTCCGAAGAGGAGTCTGAAGAGGAGTCATCGTCATCGTCTTCATCCTCTTCTTCATCCACCTTCTCTAAACCTGGCAAGCTATCCAGCAGCGGTAGCTTGTCAATCACGGCAAGTTTCTCCGCGAGCTCACTCTTTACCAGTGCCTCTTCTTCTGAGACAGGAGGGGGGCTAGAAGGCTCGTTCCGATACCTCTCTGCTTCTTCCTGGGCTTTCCGTGCCGCTTCTTCTCTCCATTTTGCCTCTTCTTCCTCAGTCCGCAACCAATACCTGCCCATTGCTGCTTGATTCTCTTGATGTCTCTTGAACTTGGTGGGACTTTGAAGGATCGTCTTTGGGACACTCTTTTGGATCCCAGGATCAAGTGGCGAGACGTAGGTCATTGTGCTCTTGCTTCTGCGCTTGACAGGGAGGAACCGCCGGCCGGGACCGACCTCGACTCTGTGAATTGTTGCTTTGGCGAACCGAACACCTGGCGATATTGGTCGGTTCAAGTTGATGGGTGGGATTAGTGGCGACCCCGGCGGTGATTCTGCCGATGAAGGAGTTAAACCCGGACTTGTGGGCTCCTTGGACTCTGAATCAACGAATTTTGGCGGTGCACAACCTTCCGGACTGGATACTCGAAGGATTGACTTGGGCATGATAGTGGGAATAGGTGGTGGCGGCGATCTGCAGTAAATGGTCTTGTTAGATCTTGAACATCCCGGGTGATCGATAACAAAGCTTACTTTGGTCTTATGAGAGTATTTGCTGCAGCTGTGTCCTGGCTGTCCTTCTTGTTGACCACCTTCTCGGCGACCTTCTCAGCGGAACCATTCTTTCCGGTTCCGGAGTCACTCGGAGCCGTTTTATTGACCTTCTCTGCGGAGCCATTCTTTCCAGACTTGGGCGTCGCGTCAGAGGCCTTCGAATCGGTTGTGAAAACGGTTGGCTTTACGTTCTTCGTCTTAGCACCTGTCCCATCCTGAACTCCTAACAAGCTCGAAAACGAAAATTTGCGAGAGATTGATTCTGGACGTGCCTTCTTCTTGTTATCGAAACTGTGGCTGTGCCTTCGAGGTTTCGAGGATGTGAGGCTTGGGAGCGCTTGTGATGGTGTTGATGGGGCTGTCGCTGTTGTTGGTGACGACGGTCCTGACCCTGCCCCCGGCTTGGTCGGAAGTTTGCCTTGTAACCCAGCCCATTGGAGGACAGACGAAAACGAGTCCTTTCGCTGTGGTCGCCTGACCCCCTCCGGCTTGTTCTTCGGGTCCTTGGTGTCGTTCGACATGCTGTGCCCGGAATTGAGGGGTTTAACGAGAAAGCGAACAAAAGAAAAGTGGCTCAACAACATGAGTTGGGTCCATAAAGAATTGTTCACAAAGACAATTTAAAATAAAGTAATTTTTGGATTGGTCAACAGAATGCAATTGTTCAAAACAAGGCATCAACCTTCAGGTTTACATATGCCATTCAAAAGCAGGAGTTCGGGCATGGAGTTGGGCCACAACTCGCACCACATATCGCCGTGAACGTGGGGTCCAATCATGACGGCGGGAAGCACATCATGCAGCTACGATGCAGTAAATCCTTTCGTCCTGCCATCTGGCATCGGTGCTAGATGGCAGCATGCCATTTACCCGTAAATGGGCAAAACATGAGTGTGCGACCGTCCTACTAAGAGTAAGCGTCTGTTGGTGCTCTCCACAGATCGATCAACACTTACAACGACTTTTGCATATTCTCCGTCAAAATGTTGGCATTTTCCCCCTTTTGGTAAATCGAAAGGTGATCCAAGAAACCCAGACTGCAGATTACCTACATACTGTACCTTAATGACGGATGAGCATTTCTGTTCCCCTGGGAATAGCACCCAGCGCTAAGGAACCAACGACTCTGAGCTGGCAGCATCTGGGCGCGACAGCGTGTCAAGCGTGGGGAGGCCGGATCCGATAGCCGACAGGAGGCAGCTGCCGTAGGGTAGGCATGATGTACGTCAAAAGAGAGGGAAAGGGCAGGATTTATGCAGTGAGAAAATGGTGAAGTGAAGACGTGGAGAGCGCAGGTGTCGGGACAGTGGTTTGAACTTGTGAGGTTTCCAAGTTTAAGTCAAGGTCTTGTTTGATTTGACAGAAGTGAAATCTCAAGAGGAAAGTGACTTTTGGGCTCCATCATCGTCCCAAAAACCGGGAATCTGAAACGACCTAACAATCCGGACTGTCTGTCTTGCTTTGGAAGGAGCAAGCATCACCCGCGTCGCTCAGGTGACTTGGTCGACCCGGTTTTCCCGGAAACCCACACCTTGCTGAGCCCGTAAATACCGATCCCGATGGTTGAAGCGGCCGGGGGTCACGCATCCCGCACTGCGAATTTATTCTTCAACTGAGTGCGCGGGTGTAACCAGATCACCGGATGCCGTGCTGCGGTGCACGTCCTCCCACTTGTGCCCCGCGTTTTTTAGCGGCATGAGACCTGTGCGATAAGACGCTGATTGGCCGTTGTTATCAGACAAGATGACGCCTATCGGCGGCTTTCCTCGGCCCAATTGACTGAATTTCAAAAATTCCGCTAAAATCTTTTTCCAAATATTCCGTTGCGACATCATCACCGCTTCACAGCGCGTTGTGTCGGTATTTGACACCAATTTGTTGACGCCATCAATTCCTCAAGATATCATCTCGAGCTCTTGGACCCTGCACTGGCTGTTCATCTGATGTGAATAAGCGAGTCTTGGTACGTAAAAAAGGACCCTGCGATCTCGGGCCCTTGTTCAGCTGTTTCCACCGAATCACGACTCGTTGCCGTCCCCTTCCCCGAGCTCCGTGTCCACATCCCTATGACTCGGACTAAGATGTTTGATAACAACATGAGGCTCCGGTGCTCGGAAGGCAACCGTGTGACGCAGTAAGACTGCAAAATGGTCTCTTTCTGGCACATCGTACAGAAACCCATATTCGATCACGGGATCGGGACCTTTCTTGTCGTGGCCCTTCCCCGAGCGGCACAGCCAAGATATACCGAATAAGGCGTCGAATATGCACAAGCAATCAGGGTAAATATCAATAATATCATGAAAAAAGCTGCAATGGCCAAGAAAAAACGGTCAATGGGTCGGGTAGAATGTTCCACGCCCTATTTTGTACTCCGTACTACTACTTCACCAAGTGGATAACTCCGTCAGGAACCCTGGCGGTCACAGGTGGGCAATCCGCCACTAGCCTGCCATTCATTAAGCTTGAAGAGCCAACTCGAAAAGATTTAAGAAAATAACTGTCCACCTAACACTGACCTTTGTGGCTTGTCCTGTTCCTGAAATCCCTTATCTTTTTTTCATGCACCCGTTTGTTCTTTGTCTCGTCACCTAGGGTTCGAGTCACATCCCGTCAACAAAACAAAATACCATCAACATAGCCTGACCCTTCTTCCAGACCTCACGATGACCGTCCCACAAAAGCGTCCCGTTGAGGACCTCGCCTCGACCGCCCTCGAGAACAAGCTCAACGGCACCACCAATGGTCACGCCAACGGCACCAATGGCGCAAACGGCACTAAGCCTTCCCTTCCTACCCTCGACGCCTCCAAGCTCACCGTAACCCTCGCCGATCCCTCGGCCCGCGCAGTCCCAGATGAAGCCTCCGCCTGCACCGGCACCGAGACGATCTGCACCGACCACATGATCACCGTTTCCTGGTCCCTCTTCAAGGGCTGGTCAAACCCCGAACTCAAACCCTACGGCCCACTCACCCTCATGCCCACAGCTTCCGTCCTCCACTACGCGACGGAATGCTTCGAGGGCCTCAAAGCCTTCCGCGGCTTCGACGGCAAGCTCCGCCTCTTCAGACCAGACTGCAATGCCCGTCGCATGCTCATGTCCACCCTCCGCATCTCCCTCCCCGGGTTCGACCCCGAAGAGCTCGAGAAGCTCATTATTGCCCTCATGGCCGTCGACGGACCGAAGTGGCTCCCCAAGTCCAGACCAGGAAGCTTCCTCTACATCCGCCCAGCGGTGATCGGCACCCAGCCCCAGCTTGGCGTGCAAGCGTCCAAGGAGGCCCTCCTCTTCATCACAGCCAGCTTCATGCCCCGCATGGACTCACCCCCCGGCGGAATGAAGCTGCACACCAACCCCGAGGATATGGTTCGCGCGTGGGTGGGCGGATTCGGCTACGCCAAGGTCGGCGCAAACTACGGTCCTTCATTGTTGGCCACCCAGGAGGCAAGAGAGAGAGGATTCGGCCAGATCTTGTGGCTATACGGACCAGAGGGCTACTGCACCGAGGCCGGCGCAAGCAACTTCTTCGTCGTGTGGAGGACCAAGGAGGGTCAACTCCAGCTCATCACCGCCCCATTGGACGACAAGTTGATTCTTGACGGTGTGACGAGACGAAGCGTTGTCGAGCTGGCACGGAAGAGACTTGCTGGTGAGGTGGAGGTTGTTGAGCGCAAGTACACCATCGATGAGGTGTTGGAGGCTGATAAGGAGGGACGGATCATTGAGGCTTTCGCGGCTGGTACTGCTGTATGTCATCTCCCTCCTCTTTCCCCGTTTCTCAGCTCATATACTAACGGACTTCTTTGCTACAGTTCTTCATCTGCCCCGTCTCCCAGATCCACCACCGCGGCACCGACGTCCACATCCCCATGGGCAAGGGCGAGGCCGGCCAGTACACTTCCAAGATCAAGGGCTGGATCTCAGACATTATGTACGGAAACGAGCAACATCCTTGGGGCGTTGTTATTGAGGAGAAGGAGTAAAAAAAAAAAATAGAGACAGAGAAAGAGACGGCGTTGGGGTTCTTTGTATCCCTCAAAAGATCACATCAACAGCATTTGTGTTGTGCATATTAGCATCCATGGGAGGAAGCATTTTAAAAAGTCATGTTTTTAACAGAAGGCGTTCCGGATTTTTTATTTTGTTTTTTTTTAGTAAATGATGAGAGATGAAACGGGGGATGCATGTCATTGAAAGGCTAGCGTCATGTTAGATACCTCTAGATTGTCTCTAGTCTTTATAAAATTCATTGAGCAGGACAGGGAGAAAAGCCTTAAAGCGAAAAGTGAGCTGACCAGGTACCATTGGCATCAGGCCATTTCATGTTTGGTCACAACCTTGTGTACGCAGTAGGTAGAAATCAGCGTCGTACCATTACGACCTTGGTGCTTTGTTTCTGTAGATACATGAATTTCTGGTTTATTTTACACAATGATATGTAACAACTCATATGAAAATGTTGAGGGCAAATGACAAGAAGAGCAGTAAGATATATATATGCCCACAAAGATATTAAGCCAAATTCTCAAGAGGCTGTACGGCCGTGATTCATAGCGAATGTAGCGACCCATACCTTGGATGTAATACATCGACAGGATGCCAAAACTCGACAAGATGTTGCTTGAAGACGATCAAAACATGTTGATGGACCGGTAATACCGATGCAGATCCGGCAGGGTAGCCTTTTGGTGCTCCTACAGCAAGCATCATTAGCCATGGCTCCCTTTTACACAAGGGAAAGGGAGAATACTCCACCTTCTCTATAACCCTCGCACAGCCAATGGCCGCCTCCAGGATCAACTCAATCTCCTGCTCGGCCTCTGCAATCTCTTCTTCCAGAGCCGTCTTGTCGGCTTCCTCGTGCTCCTCCCCCATGATATCCACAGCAGAGGAACTGGCTTCCTCAACCTCTCGAGTCCCACATATGGCCTCCTCCATCTCAAATCCCATTTTAGTCAAATCGTTCCAGAGATTTTCAATTTTGTTGAGAAACTCCTGGTGTGACTTGTCCGCACGAGCAGTCAACTCTCCCACAGTTTCAGCTCGTGTCTCGGCCCCGTCAGATGTCTGCACCAGATAGCGAATCTTGAGGCTCTCGATGGGACGGCAAAGGGGCATGATCTTGGATCGAAAGATCCTCTTGTCCTTGTTTATCCATTGCTTAAGCACTTTGAGCAGATTCTCGTGGACCTGGTTGAGAGACTGAGTGGCATGTTGGTGCAGGGTTCCGGCTCGGTTGATGAAGTGTCGGGTAAGGTCTCTTTTGAGGACAGCTGGATCAAACTCGTCCTCCTCAACAGGGACAGAAGCTGTTTTTTCTTCATGGCTGTGTTGGAGCCGTCTTTGAGAGGTTGCTTGCCTAACCCGGTCGTAGATGTCCGGGACCCGGGCTGCCTTGGGAGCGGGTTTGGGTTTGGCGATGGCGGTAGGAGCTTTCTGTCGTGTTTTCGTCTTTTGGGCTGGGGGGAGACGCTTTTGGATGGGTTTGGCAGAAGTCCGAGGATGATTCTTGGGCTGCGCCGGCTGAGCGATCTGATGCGGGGAGGGAGCATCATCGTGGTTACTCGATGATCCGGTTAGTTCGGGGGAGGGCAGATGGCTTGAGACCACCGAGGGAGCCTCGCTTCCATAGCGGAAGACATATTCCATTCGAGACTTGGTTTGTCTGAGTCTCTTAGCAGGGGGTTCTGGAAGATCCGGTTTCCGATGCCGCCGAGGCATGATGGTTGACTTAATGTAATTGCCTGTACGAATAGATGTAATCACGATACAGGTTTCTCAGTCGCATAGTATGAGGATGTGTTTGTTGATGAATTGACCCGACAAGGGATTTTATTGAAGCCAAAAGGAAAAAAGAGGAGCCTTTAACCAGAACTGATAATCAAACTTAAATTCCGGGCAGTCCTGTGGTGCGAGCTCAATCAATTTTATAGCACCTCCGAAATCTGAAGAGGAAGGAACGAAATGGCCTTGTTGACGACTCGGAGCTCGGGCAATCAGACCAAGTCCGAGGTCTTGCCGCTAGACGGCCACCTCACGAGAGCTTCTCAACCTCAAGTCCCTTCATCAAAGCTCAACAACGAGGAAAAAAGAAGGAAAAAGGAAGGGAAAAAGAAGAAGAAAAACATGGCTTTGCCAGCCGAGCGAGGCTTCCAAACACCCTACTTATTCTCCTCTGGTTCGTCGCCTCCCTCATCCCCAGACCCGGATTCTGAGCTCGAATCGCTCAACCCAGCTTGAGGAGCCATTTTCCTCGCTTCCGCCATGCGCGATGACTCCCCCTCCTCCTCCATTGTTGGTTGCGGGATTCGAGGCTTGATAGCTTTAGCCACGTCTTCATCCGTATAATACTCCTTTGGGTTCATTAGATCTTCCACATCATCCCCCGTCACTCGACCCTCCTGACAAGCATTCACGTCCGCCTCGGTGTAGTGAGACTCTCCCCTGACCTTAGCTGCTATATCTTCATCCGTATAGAACTCGCTTGCGGCCATGTAAGCGGCCACCTCTGCGTCTGAAAGAACGCTTTTCGGCTCCATGCAGCCATTTATGTCGTCGTCTGTCAATAGATCCGGAGAGCCAGTCATGATATCTTCTACGTCTTTCTCGTTAAGAAGCGGCTCTGCGTTGGTAACTTCTTCCCATATTTTGTGATGATTTTCTTCTTTCATTTTGAGATCAGGCTGTGTTTCTTGTCTGTCACAAGTAGGCTCCGCTTCCTTTCTATCCGCAGTTGGTTCTGGGGTTGCCGTTGATACTGCCGGTGGTGCTGGCTCTGCAGATGCTGCTTCCGGAGGCTCTAAGTATGCTATTGCTGCCAGCGCTGGCGATGATGCTTCAACTGTGCTTACGGCTGCAGGATGTCGCACCCACTCTCGCTGATCAGGATCATCAGCAATTTCTGTATGGCGCCACCGGGGAGCACCGGGGAGAGCCGTGGTAGCAGTGGTGGCTGCCGGTGCCGCTCTTTGAGTTAAGGCTTTGGAAGACGACTGTGTTGGTTGCCTTCTGAAGATATGAGGGAATGGGTAGTGAGGAGGATACCGACAGACGTTGACCGTTAAACTGGAACCGGAACTTGAGCTTGATGAACTGCTTGGATATGATCGGCGTGGAGGGTGAACGTCGATGATTCTGGGACCTTGGCCTGGACCTCCTTCGGGAGTTGGAGGAGGTGCTTGTGGGCTTGACCGTCTGTATCGTTCTGGGAGAGGCCGTGGACCTCTGGGTCGGGTGCGACGGGAGTGAGAGCTCCGGTGAGTCGGAGAAGGATAAGATACTCTGATGATCTCTGGCTCTGATTGTGTCCGGGATCTAGGTCTACTATGCTACAGTAAGTAATTGACCATTTAAAAGGGTTGGACTGGAATTACTGCTGACCCTTGCCTCACAATAACAACCGGCGGTTCGGGACTAGATCCGCTAGATGAAGATGCTGAACCTCCTCCCGAGGGACCACTTGCAACGCTCAATGTAATCTCGTTGTCACTGTCGCTGCTGCTGTCATCACCGGTAGAACTTGCTCTGACATAGGCATACAAGAAGGTTACAATGAGGGCGACCACGAGAAGCAGTGGGATAAGCTGCGCCGCCGTGGTTGCCTGATTTACGACTCCTGGGATCCGGTTCCATTTAATGGTTAGCTCGATCGCCGTGATCAGTGTGGTTGCAACCGCAAGGCCCCCCATGGTCTCGACCCATTTTTGTTTTGTCCATCGTGACCGGCTATGAGATGGAGGGATCGGCATATCAGAGACGAGGCCATATAATGTGTCAGGAGTAGGTCAAAACTCACAATTTCCATCGTCTTTGATCATGTATTCGATTCTGATAGAACTTCAATTCTGTCAAGATACCTGCAGCCACTGCTAATAACAAGACAATAATATGCACCGCCTTCAGTGCGGAATTGTGCAAGTCGACCGGCCCAAAAAGGAAACCAATCTGTTGACATCCCACCTCATTGGTATCTGTCAACATGCGATGAATATGACTGTCATCGACACCGGAAATCCAGAACCACAACTGCAAAGCGACTATAACAATGGCGTAAAGACATCTGACAGCGGCAACATAGTTTTGATGTATTCGTTTCTTGATACGAAGCCCCAGGTGCGGACAAATCGCCATGGCGAGATCTGCCAAATGGCGAGGGAAGATGAGATACACTGTTGTCGAGAGGAGAAGAATGGTGATGTACACTTCAACTGCATGAAGGTATCCCCCCGATGCCGCGATCACGAGACCGAGGAAGACGGCTGCGTCAAGCACAAGCTCCCCGACGAATAGAATAGCAATATATCGTTCCTCGATCGGATTTAGGCACAAGGTCGAGATCCATATGAGATAAAAGGATACACGGATCCCGAGGCCGTACATATCAGGGTTTCCGGCGATTGGACATGGAGCTGACATAGTGACGGTATCATCGATGTCGTTGTGATCGGTGGTTATTCGGCGACGAAGGGCGAACGTTAACGATCAGAACCGCACGAACCAGACTCGAGAGGACGGACACGGAGCGAGAAGCCCAGCAGAACAACAAATACGTGGCTTGGCCATATTGACTGCCCGGAAGTGTCTGACAGAGCGATACAAGATGATGGGGCTATCCAACTAACTCTTTGCCTCACGTCGAACAGCCCATGGCCTTACCCGCGGCCTACGTACTAATGGTAATGCCACCCTTTCCTCCAACACTTTGCTGTGACAGCCGTCGAGCAAGAGAGAAAGACAGGTACAGTCGTGACAGGAAAGAAACGTTTACATTGCAGGCAGTCAGGCGCGTCTCTCTGGGGGGACCAGGTCGTACAGCGCAGTGGACGTGTGATTGTCTCAGCAAACATGCGGATAGCCTAGCCCGAGGCTTCTATCTCGGGAAACCAGCGATTGTTGAAATGTCAAGATAATTAATTGTTGACGAAGGAGGGAAAGAAAAAAATGAAGGGAGCGAAAAAAAGGGTCCCTCGCCGCTGAGGAATTCCACCTCGGGGTTCATTGGGATTGAAAGGGTTCCCACGAGTACTCGAACAGGAGAGGTTGGACAGTGACGAATTCGAGCCGCATTCTGTTGTGGTTAACCACTACGCCAGTGCCTCTGGTTCTTGACTGTTGTTTCCTCGCAGGTGTCTGGTTGGCCAGCAAGGTGCTTTATAAAGGGCACCTGCCTGGCTTTCTACCTACCATACCAACCAATCCTCGATTCACTTGACCTCTCTCTCTCTCTTCCTCTACTCATTTTCTGCCAATCTCCCGTCCAACTTGATCTCAAATGTATGTGGCATCACCAAACGCGGAGCCTGTGATGATGATGTGGGCCAGCTGTGTGCTGCTGCCTAGCTAGAGGTGGTTGAACACCCAATTCGAGCAATAGAGTGAAACTCCATGGCCGCCTTCGATCTTTTTTCCATCACGCAGCATGGTGCGAGTTTAACAACCTAATTACCAATAGAATATAATATTTCCTTGCTTTTGTTACTCATCGACTAAAAATTTCACGGCAAGCCTGTTTCTCCTTGCACTTAGCTGTCACTAATTCGATCCGTTTCCTCCCTTCCCAAATTCAAGTCCCCAGACATGAAAACTGCAAATATCCCTACCAATATAGAGGAAATAAGAGAGAAAACCGAGTGTTAAGAAACGAGTAGAGAAACCCCAGACACCAAGACCCACCAAAATAGCTTTACTCCTCCTTGCCCTCTTCCTCTTCCTTCTTGTCCTCCTCCTTCGTCTTCTCGTCCTTCTCGGCTACTGCCTCACCTGCCTTCTCCTCATCTTCCTTCTTCTCCTCCTCTTCACCCTTTTCATTGGCCTCCTCGGCCTTCTCCTCGCCCTCCTTCACCTTCTCCTCAACCTTCTCCTCTACTTTCTCCTCATCACTCTCACCGGCGCTCAAGCCCTCCACGATACCCTTAACAACATTGAGCGTTCCCTCGGGGTTTCCAGTCTGGGCAGCAAGCACCTTGCCGGACTTATCGACAACAAATACTCCGCGAGTGGCGCTTTTGGAACCCTTGAGGCCAATAGCACCAATGAGTGTGGCAGCGGGGTCGCACAGCAGAGGGTAGGGAAGCGATTTCTTAGTCTGGAATGCGGTGTTTGCCTTGGGGGAGTCGACGGACAGGCCATAGATTGCTAGACCCGTGTCGGTGGAGAGGGAGGTGTAGTTGTCGCGGAAGAGGCAGACTTGGCGGGTGCCTTTTTTTTTTTTTTTTACTCAGTCAATATGGAATTACAACGAAAAGAATTGATTGGACGTGATTGACTCAATTGAATGATATATATATGATACTTACATCCTGGAGTGGAAGCCTTGGGATAGGTGAATAGAACAACACCAGCCTTGCTCTCCTCAACTAGAGCTTTGAGGGTGGTCTTCTTGCCGTCATTGGTCTCAATCTCACCGCCGAAGCCTTCCAAGGAGATGATATCGCCAACCTCGGGTTTCTTGGCATCGCCATTGGTGGCAGCGACAGCAGCGGCAGCCTTGGTGACCTTGGCCGCGGCCTCCTTGACGGTCTCCTTGACCTTTGCGGCTGCGCCCTTGGGAGCAGCCGCAGCTTTGGTCGTCTTCGCCTTGGTAGCTTTCTTCGCGGGAGGCTCCGGGGGCGGAGGAGGCGCCTTGCGCTTGCGAAGTTCGACGGGCATGATGGTGAAGGGGTATATAAACTTTACTTTATACAAGGGGAAAGGGGGAGAAACGATGACAGAATGAGAATCGCACAGCGTGTGCGACCAAGTTGGGATGGAATGTATGAATGGAAGGATGAAAGAGGGAGAGTTGAAGGAGGAAGAGAGAGAAAAGAAAAAGAAGAGGAAGCTCGGGGAAGGTGAAGTGTAAACAGGACGTTGAAAGAAGTGCGGTTGCGCAAGGCAACTGGCCAATCACATTACGCAACTCGAGAATGAAAAGAAAGCCCCCCCCCCCCAGGTTCGCAAGAGCCAGGCCAGGTCAGGGGTGCTTCATCGCGATGGAGTACGTCCTTAATTTTTTTCCTGCGCGATGCAGCAGAGCACGGGCGGTCCGTTATTGTTAACAGTAGTCGTCACCGCTGATAGAGAGCTACCTGTGGAGTACACGAGAACGCCCCTGTGCGGCGGCGTATACCCATATCCTGGAAAATTGTTCTTGACAACAGAACTGATGTGCGACACAGACCGGGCTGGCTGAGAGGAGGGCGCGGGAAGGGAAAAGGAGGAGAAAAAGACGGTGGTGCAGCAGGAAGGGTGGCCCGGAGAAGCTTTGCAATCAGGCGCAATTGGAGAATGGAACTGCAAGTTACCACCACATTTGTTTCAATAGCTTCCCCTCTCGACACACCGCAGTTGGTGGCAAAGCATTTCCATCATCTCTGGTACCCCCCCCCCCCCCCCAAAAAAAAAAAATACCAGGAAAATAATAGCAAGGATACTAATAAAATTGATCAATGCAATTGCAACCGTCATGTGAGTCGATGGTGCAATTTCAATTCTCGAATCCAAGGAATGGGGTAAGTCGCACGCGCGCAGGCCAGGCGCAAGTGAGAAAAAAGAAGGTGGTCCGCCTCATCGAGGTCCGTCAAGCTTGTTGCAGAGGAAATGTGGTCCGAGCCATCCTTGTTCCCCGCCGGTCTCAATGCTTGAAGGTCTCCACAGAATAAGATCCATGCGACGTTCGAGATTCCTTAGCAAAAGATCGGCTAAACATCGGGCACCCGGAGCTCAGCACCAGCAAGCAGCTGCCAGCAGCCAAGCATCATCACAGCCAGGCCAGGCCAACCGGGAAATCGCCGCGATACCCTCAACCCTCACAGCACCCAGATACCCTTACCGGTACCTAGGTATATATCTGCCTGCCCGCCATGGCCTCCAAAGCTGCAGCCAAGTTCGCTGCGAGCACCGCCACCAGCATTTCCAAGGTAACTTTATTTCCTCAATTCAATTGCATCACCAGCAGCATCCACTTACTGACATACCTGCCTCCCAGAAATACACAGTCCAATCCACCGGCCTCTGGGAAACCATCCGCTCCGCACTCGCAATCGACGCCAACCGCTCCAACGGTATCCCTCTCAACCCATTCAACCGTCTCCCCGCCCCCGGCTCCAACGATCCCTCAAAGTACGACGACCCCGTCACCCTCCCCGCGGGCGACATCGCCGACAACCCGTACTGGAAGCGTGACCACCGCCGCAACTCCCCCCGTCTCTCAGTTGTCAACCAGGCCGACTCGGTCGCTCTCCTCACCGTCGGCAGTGCCGCTGCTCCCCGCGTCGAGCTCGTTGGAGAGGAAGGCTCCAAGGCTCTGGTTGCCGCTCAGGAACAAGGGAAGGAGGCTGGATTGGCTACGTACTTGGCCAATGAGGGCGTCGAGGCTGCCAAGCGGGTGCTGGAGTTGACTGGGGGTCTGCCACCCCTGCCGAGCGGACAGACTCTGGGCAGTGGAAAGTGGGATGTGCATAAGTGGAAGTTGGATCAGGAGCAGAGCTATAGTGCCGAGTAAGTGTTCCCCGAGGCTGAAAGCTGGTGAGTTTGTTCTGAGAGGTTGTGCTGACAAAATATTTCCTAGTTACCCATGCAGAAACTTCGTATAAGGCGCGTTTGGTGTAAAATGGGGTAGGGATAGTTGTACATAACCTTGCGCTAGAGTGACGATGGGAGCAAGTATAGAAAGGGCTGGCTTTTTCATGTTTGCTGCTGAGTGATATATACTTGCTATATTATGTGCCGTGGCCATCCTTTATTATATACACATCGCGCCTGCTCCTTTCAACACTACCCCTTAAACAGTCAGCCCCTTTGCTGCCCCGTTCCCTGCTGTTGCTGCTTCGTCACTCCCCTTCTCCCCAACCATCCTCTCAATAATCTTAGCCTTCCCTTGCGCCCTTTTGAACCGATCGTCAAAATCATTTACCGCCTCGTCTGTGTTCTCAGTCGACAAACTCTCAGTCTCTACCAGCGCGTAGAGGGCGATGATGTGCTTCTCGAGTCTGGGGTTTTTGAGCAGCGGTGGAAGTTGTTTTTGAGTCTCCTCTGCTGCTCCTAAATCTGTATTTTGTGTTGCTGGTGGTGGCGATGTTTGCGAAGAAGTTGATTTTGAAAAACGGTTCGCCCAGAGAATAGCTCTCCCGTATAGACGACCAGACTCAAAGAATTTCTGGTACCCTTTCTCTAGCCCCAACTGACGACCTTCTGTGCGGCCAGCGAGCGCACCGTCTGCTGCCCCCTCGGCGTAGCCTTGGTTGTAGTAGTCATCTTCAAGGTTGAGGAGGGTATCGAATGGGTCGTCTGAAGGCTGTGATTGGCGTGGCGACATGGTTGGTGATGGGATTTTGGGTGCCTCTGCAACCAGGAGAAAGAAAGAAAGGGGATATATCAGAACAGAGTATTCCGAGTAAAATGAAAATGTGGTGTCTTTTTTTTTTTTTTTTTTTTTTGCGGAAAAATTACATGTTGTTGGTGTGAAAACAGAGGTGAGATGAGAGCTTTGGCGGGGTTGATAAAGTGTGAAAGACCAGCAAGCAAGCTGCTTGGTGAGCGCGGGGCATTTTTTTGCCCCGCAATGCTGTGTCTTATAAGGTTGGGTATGCTGGATATAATTTACCAACAACACAAAACCAGCAATTTGATATTTGTTGTAGAAGGGGTTTGTGAACTGGATAATGCATTTACTTGATTTATGCTCATTTTTAAACAGTTTGTCTTTATCAAAAAAGGTTAAATGTCTTTGTTCCACGAGTCAGGACCACTCACTCAAACCACCGAATCAATGCAACATCACCATACCACCGTTTGCACCTACAACCTGTCCAGTACACCATGCAGCCTCCTCCCCGCAAAGCATCCCAACAATACCAGCAATTTCCTTGGTTCTAGCTCCCCTAGTCCCAGCGGGCATCACCGGATCATGAAGTCCATCACCTTCCCGAGACTTCATCAGCGGCGTATGCTTGATCCAACCCTCAATCCCTTCCAGAAACCCAGGGGAGTTGCTCGCATACATTGGTCCCTCCACAGGGCCAGGATTAACTGCATTGACAGTGCAGTTCTCAGCCAGCTCCCTCGACCATGTCCTAGTCATGGCCTCGATAGCAGCTTTGCTTCCACCATAAACAGATTGGCCGGTGAATCCACACGAAGAAGACACGGAAGAGATGTTGACAATACGCCCTGAACGGTCTTTGGGGAGGTACGGCTGAGCAGCTTGGACAAGCAGGAGAGGACCAAGGACGTTAACACGGTAAGTATTTTCGAACTGGGCAGTGGTGACCTCTGGGAGTGGGGCGTTATCAGCTACGCCGGCATTGTTGATGATAATGTCGATTTGGAACTTGAGGTTCCTGTGGTCGGAAAGGCAGACACCCTCAGCGTATTGAATAAGGCTCTGCACACCATCTAGGGTGCCGATGTCCGCTTGGAAGGCGCCGGTAACGAGCCTGTATTCTGTTGCAAGTCTCGTGGCCAGGTCGTGGGCAATGCGAGTCGAGGAGGATGAGGTGTAGTTGATGATGAGGTTGGCGCCTTTTGAGGCGAGGTTCTCGGCAATTGCTGCGCCGATGCCTGTGTCTTGTTAGGTTCTCCGGACACACATAGGGGGAACAAAACAAACCTCGAGATGCGCCTGTGATAATGGCGAGCTTGCCCTCCAGAGGACGAGAGGGATCACGAGGAGGCATTGTGAACCTAGTATGTCAAGGTGAGTTTATCCCGGTTGATATGTAAAGCACAAGACGAGAAATGAAAGAAATTGTATTCGAGAGGTTAGCTTTATATATATATACAGTTCAGAGAGCCAATTGGACACATGAGTTATCCGTGACCTTGGGTTGCTTTTCGTTGAGTTGGAGAAGGGGGTAGCTAGAACTGCCCCGCATCATTGGCGATGTCGGGAGACATCCGGGGATAGCGGGGAGCTTCTCTGCCCCGCTATTTGTGCGGCTACAGGGACCTCACAGGATTGGCGCAACTGAATTTCACCTTCTGAAGGGTTCTCCACCACAGTTTGGAGCAACTCGCCGCCGCCGCATGCAGTCGCAAAGCTCCGCCGAGACATCCTGGACACAAACGCCGCCAAGTAAGGACCAAAGAACCAAACCACTAGCGAACCGTGTCGCCTAATAAGCAAACAACACAAAAATGGATATCCGCCTTCTCCGTGCGTCAGACATTCCTCTGATCCAGCACGCCAACCTCGAGAACCTCCCCGAGAACTACTTCCTCAAGTACTACCTCTACCACGCCCTCTCATGGCCTCAGCTCTCCTACGTGGCCGTCGACGCCTCTCGGCCTCCCAAGACCCCCTATGACTATCCCAAGATCGTCGGATATGTCCTCGCCAAAATGGAGGAAGAGCCCACCGACGGTGTTCAGCACGGCCACATCACCTCTCTCTCTGTCATGCGCACCCATCGTAGACTTGGTATCGCTGAGAAGTTGATGAGGCAGTCACGTATGCTCTCTCCCTCCTCTTCTAACCCAGTATAAAAAATTGCTAATAGTGTAAACAGAACAAGCAATGGTCGAAAGCTTCAACGCCCAATACGTCTCCCTCCACGTCCGCGTCAGCAACCAAGCCGCCATCCATCTCTACCGCCACACCCTCGGCTTCGCCACGGAAAAGACCGAATCCAAATACTACGCCGATGGGGAGGACGCCTTCTGCATGAAGCTCGACTTGGGATTCATCAAGGATCAAATTAAGAAGGAAGCCGAGGAGGCCGGCGAGGCAGAGCCCACCAAAGAAAATGGTGGAGAGGCAGCTGATGAGGGCGAGCCTGTGGGTGATGTTGGACGGGATCCTAATGCCGGTAAGGAGAAAGAAAAGGAGAAGACCATCAAAGTCAAGGTTGGGAGGGGGTTGGGTGTTGGGGAATTGGTTGAGAGGGTTGAGAGTAAGCAGTCATAGGTGTTTGGGAGTCTTGGGGAGTACTAAAATTGGTAGGCGTTTAGAAAGGGGAAACAAAAGTGATTTGTGTTTCTTTAGTATGGCGTTGCATTTAATGTCTGAGCGAACTATGGCCTTGCTATGAGAACGGGTATGGGGGTTATGAACTGATGTGGGAGATTTCTAGAAGTCGGCCACGAGAGCACATGGCAGTATGGGTAAGTATTTAGCAATAGTAGAACCGACCTTCCATGTCAAAGATGAACCTGAGATTCACTACGGGTCTGTGAGTGACAGTTCGACAGCTGGCATGGAAGCTGTTACCCCTTTATGGTGGATGGTGTGTCGTTCAGACCACACAAACCTCGTTTGTGGTATCTCGAAAGATATGTTCTCACACAAAAGTCTTCCAAAATTGCATGCCCAATGTGAAGAGACGCAGCAGAAGAGATTCACTAGTATCTCATTAGATTATCAATCTAGACTACACCATCTACAAGCCCGGAAAATCGTATCGTACGGCAAGTATTCCGTAACTCAATCACATTATATAGACAAGACCAGCAGTTCCAATTCCTAACTTCATAACGCATTACCCGTCCACAATTCAAATCCCAGGCCAATTCAGCGCTCTGAACCCTTCTTCCTGCGGTCTTGTGGTCGTGGTCACGGTCACCCCGCCACCATCCTGCTGTCTCTCTTCTTCCATTGCCAGCTCCCTCGCAAACTCCTCATCTGCTTCAGTCCGGAGCTTTTCTAGGCTAACCCCCAACTCCTCAATTTCCCTCTCCATTTTGAGTACTTCTTTCTCTTTTTCTGCGCTCGGCCAGCCAGACCCAGATGGAGAATTCTCAAGTTCCAGAGCGATGCTCTCGTGAAGTTTGAGAAGCTCGGCTTCTTTTGTTGAGAGTTGGTCGGATATCTCGTCGGCTGCTTTGTACTTTGACGCTGAGATAGGGCTGGGCACTGGAAGTGCTGGCGAAGAAGAAGGCCAGGCACCGGGCGGGGTTGGAATTGGAGGCATAGGGGGCATGGGAGGGGTCATGGGGGCAAAGGGGGCGGGGATGTTCAGATTGGGGACGGGAACTCGGGGGATGGCAAAGGATGGCATGTTTCCGCTGAGGGACTCATGACGACGAGGGTGATGTCTATCATGATGATGGTGATTGCGGCGGAAATCTCGTTCTGCCCGGCGCAGTTCCCGCCTGGTGTTGCGGCGCTCCCGCTTCTCTTCCTTCCGACGGTTGCGTTTCTCCTTGCGAAGCTGACGACGTTGCTTCTTTTGCTCCTTTTTCAGTTGCTTCCATTCCCGCAACAATTCCTTGACTTGTCTGCGGAGTTCGCTGACAGGCTCGTTGATACCAGAAGGAGGGTTTTTGCGGGCTTCGCGGATCTTTTGTTTGGCTTCCTTGATCTTCTCCTTGGTGATCATTTGATCTGGTCGGCGGAGAGATTCTTGGAGATACTGTTTGGCTACCGGGAGCTGGCTGTCTTTTAAGTCGTCATAGTCGGGTAAAGAGCCGAGCGACGATTCAGAGCTCCGTGAAGAGGAAGATGAGACGCTTGATGCGGAACTAGATCGAGACCGGTGACGGTTGCCATGGTGTGGATGCCTTCCGCGGTGTCCACGGCCACGCTCTCGTTCTGGCTCTTGCTGCTGCGCTCCCTTGTCTGCGTCGTGGCTACCTTGAGATCGGGCTTGCGCTGGCGCAGCATAAGGTTGAGGCTGCGACTGAACCGGAGCGGCGTATGGTTGAGGCTGAGATTGAGTTGGGGCCACATAAGGTTGAGGTTGAGTTTGGGACTGAGACTGCCATGGGGGGGTAGGTCCCCACCAGCTTGCTCGCCCTCCATGTCCCCAGTGTTGATGCGCAGTTTCATCTCTCTGACCACCGCAGCCTCTTCTACCAGCGCCAGGACCACCGAATGGCCATCCACCTGGCATGCCACTCATCATAGGCGGACAACCCGCCATGCCGCCCCTTGGAGGACACCAGGGGCTGCCTCCTCTGCCTCGCCCACGACCATGCCCGCCAAACATAGGGCTTCCGTTAATCCTGATCCCACTGCTGTCCATATCAATGCCTCCAATCTTCAAGGACCCAGCCCTTCCATCAGCAACAAAGCGGTCGCCGATGCTCACTCTGTCTCCGTCAATCTTGATACCTGCGAAGTTAAACCCACCATTCGCAGGCGAGCCACTCGTTCCTCCAAAAGGATTGAACGATCCGTTGCCGAACAACCCAAATCCTCTCCCCCTATTGCCATTCTGAGGAGGTACTTGCTGAGGCTGAGGCTGGGGCTGGGGCTGCTGCTGCTGTTCGCGTTGCACTCTCTCACACTCAACACATCCATTCCCCCACGACCCAGGCATCGTGCCCTGCGGGCGTCGATCATCTCCTTTCGCATGCTGATGAGCCCGCACGATCACATTCACACCTCTGGGCCTAAAGAATGCCGAATTCCACTCTCTGACAGTCTTTTCCAGCTCTGCTCGTCTTTCTTCGGTGCGTTCAATGTCGCTGGCTGGACTGGTGCTCCCTCCTCCTTCTTTGACGCTCCCACCGCTGCTGCTGTTGCCATCCGCACCCTCCTTCCGCCTCAACACCTCCTCGTTCCTCCTGGCATCCCATCCATTACCCAACAAGAAGTTGGTAAACGTCTGCCAATCTACTATGGTCACGTCTCTTGCTTCCAATCCCTCATTGAGAGGGAAGGCAATCTCATGCGGGGAAGTATCCTCCCACACCGTCACGGTTACCACTTTTGTTGTGCCGGCGTTGCGAATATCAAGACCGGCCGGGACGGGCCGGTCCTCGAAGTATGCTGCATAGGCGGCTTCGGTGGCTGTTGAGCCTTCGGAATGAAAAGCGGGGAAGTGACCACTATTCGACTGAGATGACCGAGGGGTTAGGGGAGGTGTGTAGATGATTTCGCCGTTGCTGGTTGTGGTGGTGGATATGATGTCGTCGTTGTCGTTGGTGTTTGAATTGCGTCGATCGTGGTGGTTGGGAATGAGGGGAGAAGTAGGCGTGTTTGGACCACGACCTGAAGTCGAGTAGATATCTGTTTCTGAATATGGAGGAGGAGGTACGTCCTCGTCTTCGAGGGGTCGCCGGTGGGAGGTCATCTTGGGTGGGCTCTGTCTCCGGGTATTTCGGGATAGGTTACCAAGGTGTGTAAGTGGGAATATAGGAGAGTATGGATTTTATTCTTCAAAATATGGCATAACACAAGGGTTAGGACAATGATTGAAAAAGAAAAAAAGACACAGTAACAGGTGGGGTGGCTTGGGGCATTTATTGTGCCCGGAAGAAACCAGTCACCCTCAGCCTCAGAAGGCGGCTGCTGCTGGGCAATCCCGTCGCATTCATCGCATCCCGTCACTCGCGAGGCGAAGGGCATGTAAACTAGCTGCACTGAACAAAAAGCTTAATTCGCTCGCGGTCTGCCATTTACCAGGGCTCTGCCAGCAACAGCAACCACTAATACATGGATGGGCTTGGCTGACATAGCCTCTCTGCAAAGGCAATGTGTGATCAGTGGTGTGGTCTCTGTCTCTTTCAGTCCCCGCATGCATTGTGCCACACAGCTCATGCCTGGCTTACGCGGCCCTCCTGAGGGCGGTCACCGGGGTTGGGGGATTTCGAATGTTCCCGAGAAAAAGAAAGAATTATTCTGTAGAATGTGAATGGCCAGGTTTCGATAGGCCACGAGGAGCTGTCGCGTTCTCATGTTCTTTTTATCTCAAGTGTGCATTGACGGCTGTCATGATGATTGCCTATCACATTTTGAGTGAGATGGGGTCTGTTCCTGAACTTCCTATCCGTAGTTTGATTAGCCGCCAAATACGCGGAAAACCTCCATACTCGAGAGTGATTTTCCCTTGAAATAGGCCATGTTGAGTCTTGGATGCCATCAAATAGAAGTGGGGCACAGCTTGCCATACAAAGTCTACGGTTGTTTGCAAGATGTCAAGGTCATTGAGGCTTGCTTGTCAATGTCAGCGGGGCAACTCCACCCGGGATGCTCTTATCACCATCACAGTTCTTATCGGCGTTATCGATACGGAACTTGCACTAGGCCATAGATGGTAAGGTGCCACTGGAAGCTCCACACCGCCCGCAACACCGACCAATTGGCGGAGCGGCCATACAATTGGCCTTCAAAATTTTGGGAAGCCTCGACCAGAAAATCTGCCAGGCAAGAGCGATTCGACTTGAAGAAGCTATTTCGGAAGTAATTCATTTCCTGTCGCATTCTTCCTACGAACCTCGCGAACACCTCCCTAATAACATCGTTTTTTCGTCGCGAAATCTTCTTTTCTTCCCGACAGCAAACTTTTTTTTTTCAGTATCGCGATACCCGAAAAATCATTACACAATGGCCGCCGAGAAGGTTGTTGACGTAAAGAAGGACAAGAAGGAGAAGAAGTCCAAGGACAAGTCCGAAAAGAAGGAGAAGAAGGCCGAGGCTGGCGTTTCCAAGGAGAAGAAGGATAAGAAGAAGGACAAGGTCAAGCAGGACAAGCTTGCCCGTGCTCTTGACGCTCACCTTCAGGCCGATGCTGCCGATGCCGTTAAGGAGGAGGAGAAGGTTGACACCGAGGACATGATTGAGACCGCCGATACTCTTGTTCCTTTCGCTCTTCCCCTCGCCGACGACAAGACCCAGAAGAAGCTGTACAAGCTTATCAAGAAGGGTAAGTGCCACCGCTTCCTTTGCGCTGGAGTCGCAACGGCCAGGTCGCCAATGCGATCATGATCGCGACCGCTAACCATTCACGAATCTATCAATCGCTAACATTTTCTGCTCAACATAGGTGCTAAGCTTAGATCCATCCACCGCGGCGTGAAGGAGTGCGAGAAGGCCATCAAGAAGTGCCCAGTCAAGACCCCCGCTTCCGCTCCCGCGGCTGCCCCCGGTCTCGTTGTCATCGCTGGTGACATCTCGCCAATGGATGTTATCATGCACTTCCCCATCCTCTGTGAGGAGCACAACGTGCCCTATATCTTCGTCAAGTCCCGTGCCGAACTTGGCGTTGCCGCTAGCACCAAGAGAGCCACCAGTGTTGTCATGCTCAAACCTGAGGGCAGGCCATCCAAGAAGGGCGACGCGGACATGGAGGACGCCGAGGACAAGAAGACCAGCGCCGAGGAGTACCTTGATTCCTGGAAGGAACTCTGCAAGACCGCGCAGAAGCAGTGGGACATCCAGGTCCAGCCGTTCGTCAAGGGCGTTCACCCTCTTCAGATTGCTGAGCAGGCCAGAATCAAGGCTGAGAAGAGCGAGTAAAGGAAATGGAAGGAAAAGTTCTTCAAATCACATCAACGAATTACTTGACTTTTCTTCTTCAAGCGGCACTTCTTTTCACCATGATATCCACATTTGAGGGGAGATGGCAGTTTTCACACGACAATCACTTCACTGCTATTCCAAGTCTTTTCTCCAAGACCAGGCCTAGCCAGGATGTTGTTTGTCTATGAGATCAGCACTCTTCTTCCCCTTGAACATGGCGACCTCCACATTTTCTGGTACAGTTGTTTGGACTTTTTGTACAAGAAAAAACAACTGACCGGGAAATCATTTGTCGTCGGTCTTTTACTGGGCGTTGGCTTTTTTTGTCTGTCTGTCTGTGTTGTCTGTTGTGAAGTTTGGGGCGGGCTTTGGTCTCTACAACAAAAACTTTCCAGGGCTGGCGTTGTTTGGGAAATATTTCTCTCGGGGATCTGCATTTTCAACTGTCTGGTATGGCATGAGATACAGAAAGTAGGGCTTACAAGGAACCATTAGTTCTAGTTGCTTTACCACTTTTCACAGTATCCAAATTCATCATCAAAAAAAAAAAAAGAAACGACTTTAAAAAACATTCTCTTGTGGCGAACCTGGGATGGAATGATTCTTGTGACATGATGTTTTGCGTTCGCTAATTGACGTGCTCACATCTGTGCAGAACCTGGCCACCTTCATGTGAAACTCATGCCAAAGCATCACAGCTGGCATTGGCAATTGACTCTGTCAACATCACAGGAAGCAGTTTACCGACAAGATTCGAACTCAAGTAGACAGTAGGTATGCTACCATATCGCCTCGATTCCGTGAATGCTAAAAGTGGCCATAAAAGTACAGACATCCCATAGGAAAGTTTTGCCATGGCAGTATAAAACTCCGTGATCCGTGACTCGAATCACCCCGTTTCTTCTTCTCCATCCTCCATTATTCACTGTCTCTCTATCTGAAACCAGGGTATTGCCCCCCTCTCGATCAATGCACCATTTGTTGTCCCCTAATTCTTATGAATCCATCCCCTTACTCGGCACGGAAAGAGTTCCGGCTCAAAGGCGTACCGCGGTTGCTAGAGTCCTTGTTAGCATTTTGTTCCCCAATCTTTGAGATGTGGATGAAGTGAAACTTACTAGTCCAAAGGACCAGTTCTAGTCCCCCACCAGGTCATAAACACGGAAAGACCGACAGTCTCGAAGAGCTTGGCCAACACGCTGACGCCAACAGTCTCCAACGACCGCCTCTCAACCAACAACTGGCCAATGAACGTGGGGGCGCTGGTAGCAGCAAAGATGAGAGCACCGAGGTAGGCGGCGCCCTTGTAACTGAGAGTGCCGGTGGCGTTGATGAGGGCACCGACACCGTAGGACTGAAGGGCAGAGCCGACGAGCGTGCTGCCCCATGCGGAGACAGCGCTGGCGGCTTCGCGGGAGCGGGCAAACTCCTCCTTGCTGTTGGCTACCTTGGCGCGCTGATAGGTCTGGCCGAAGAGAGGAGAGAGGACGGCGAGCTCGGCCGCCTGGTTGAAGATAGTGCCGAGGGCGATGGCGGAGGGCTTAACTGGGGGGAGATCTGAGAGAGGGAATGTTAGTCAGGGGCTATGCAAGGTGGTGGTGGTGGGTCGGTGAATGATGAGGGGGATTGGTCTCGAATTTTTCAAGATCGGCTGTCCAAATGGTTGTTGTTCATGTTGTCGAGATGCGGGGGAGAAGGTAAGGCAAAGGTGAGGGAATCACTTACAGTGAAGAGACATGATGGCGGTTTGGTATATTGAAAGGTATTATCCCAAGTCGAAATTAAGAGACGTTTAGTTGAAGTTGTTGATGTCGAAAGAATTGCTTCTGGTTGTTGTGTATGGTTATGATGAAGAAAGAAGCTGACTTTGCTAGCGGGAGAACAGTCTCAGGTCTTATAATAACACCAATCAATCCAAGCGGGGCCGCCCTGGTCTTCTTTGTGCGTCACGACACCCAGGTTAGTTACCAGTTCCCCAATTGCTGGCCAACTTGGCTGCTGCGGGCAGGAAACTACATCATCATCATCGCATCGCAGCTTTCCTCTCCCCTTTGAGCGGAAGCTGTGCTATGACGTCACCACCATACGCCTGTATCCCGATGCGACCCTGGCAAAATGGGTGTGGTTTGGGGCAACCCCACTTGGTTGGGAGCCAAGACCAAGATCCGCTTTGGGACGGCATTGGACGGTTCCTCTTCCCTCAAGATGCTCTGTCAGTTTTCTTGCCCTTTTTACTTCTTGTTTCCAATTCAGGGCAACCATGGAACTTGTGCATCAAAGGACAGGGGATTTGACTCCAATTCCATCTAAGAAACCTGAAAAATCTTAGTCGAGGCACACAATGTTTGCAAAAACCACTCCACACTTCAAGACTTCGGCCCTCGGAGTTTGTTTGTTGATGGCATCATCCTTTCCCCGTCTTACTCCACACGCAGACCACCGACAGCAAGAAAAGATGCAAGTATGTGTAAGCGCTGGTGGTCAGAATTCTATACAACACATATAGCGTCCAGCGGCGCGGAAACTGTGTGGCGTGCCTGAGGCGTGGACTGTGTGACGTATGTGCCGGTGTATCCCCAGGAACAGCAAACCCTTTTTGTGGTCCGATTCTTTCATTCCTGCCAGATGAGCCAGTCCTTGAAGCTTGTTCGATACCCCTGAATTCTTTCCCGTTGACCAGACAGCCGCAATCCCAGATTTAGAACCAAGATCCGATCTCTGAATGGAAGACAAACTTCGATGTTGTCCTCATGTCGATGACATCCAATTGCTCAGTGTAATAAGTTTGAAATTGTAACCAAGCACTCCACTCCTTCCGCTTCTAGATAGCAACTCCCACTCTCGCTCTAGTATACACAAACACCACTCTTACGCCCTTTCTACCCCAAATGTTTACCACACTCTGTTTTCATCATTCCTAATTCCACAACAACACAGACAAGAGAAAACCCGGAAAGGCAAGAAACAAAGCTGCCAGCCCTTCAAGAAGAACAGAGTAGAGTTAAAACGTTATCGCTCTCAAAAATGATTATGTTAAACAATGCAGTATATAAGAATGATGATTCAATGCTCCTCTCTCTATACTCCCAACCCTAGAGTCCCTCTCCACACACAAACAACTAGACAATAACAACGACAAGAACAACAAAATTAAGCCATATGCTGCCCATCCTCCCCTCCTCTAAGCGCCAACAACGCCCTGACGTCCGAAACGTACTGCATCCCTTCCAAAAAGGGTATCAGATACATCAAATCGCTGTCTGTAGGGTCACTGATCCAACCTTGTATCGGAATTGCGTTGTCTGTAATTGTCAAGCGTTAACTTTTGTTTACTCTCAGGAAAAGACGGGGAGGGGGCTTACCCTGATGAAACATATAACTCAAAGGGCTATTATCCAAGATCATCACCTTGCTCAAGTCCGGCTCGACAGAGCTCAGGTCCTTGATAAACGCCCCATGTCTGAACGTGCAGTGCTGCCGATAGTACCTCGCCGAAAAGTATTTTCTGTCCACCTCGAGCCAGTCAATCACTGGGTCCGCATACTCCTGTACCGAAGCAGTAAACACCACCAGGTTATACCACTTGCTCACACGCCGCAAAAACTCGTCGCAGTGCGGTCTCTTGTGCACATAGTACAAAATAGGATGCTGTGGGCCGATGGACGCCTGCCCACCCACTGCCACGTATGTCGTATTGAGCCGCACCTCAACCATGTGGCCCGAACTCATGCGCCCACCCTTAGACATGCTGTGGATGAGCGTCTCATCTAGGTCGAGAATAAGTGTTTTTTGGTGGGGCGTTGCGCCGATAGCGTCGCCCGTGTTGATGTATGAGGGTTGGCGTCGGGGAATAAGCGGTCGGGGAGGCGCCGGGGTCTTGGGATACTTGGTGAGAGCGGCGATGGGAGAAGTAGGGGATTTGAGCTGGGCTGATATGTCGTTCTGGCCGTCGCCGGAGGCAGCGCTGGCAGACTGGGCTTTTCGGTGTTTGCGCTGGCGGAGGGTATCGTCGGCGTGTAGCTTAATACGGATCGATCTTCGCGCGGGTGCAATTTCCTCGGTGTCTTGTGGGAGCGATTTGGAGCGTAAGTGCTTTCCGCTCATGTCCCGACTGAGACTGCTGCTGCCGGCCTGCCTCTTGTGGTCTGGGTCCGACTCGGATTCCGATGATAAACCGGAGGATGACGAGCTGCTCGATCGGGGAAACCGCCCTGATGCTTTTCTTCCGCTGCCGCCGCTGATGCTCCCACCTCGACTTGTCCTATTGCTGTTGTTACTTGTTCCTCCTTGTTTTGCCATGTTCTCGTGGTATTCCAGTGCCATCGTTTTTGCGTCACCTCCGTAAAAGCCAAATAATTTTCGTAACTGTTGTAAGGGCGCGAACTCGCCAGATTCATTATACAGACAAGCGATCAGGTAGACACCAGGCGCCGCCAGCGTGGAGAGCATCCACCGTAATGAGTTTACAATAGCGCTTGCTATGCGCTTTGGAAAAAGCACCCAGGGGGAGCCTTCCCTCGAGCTATAGACGTGAGATGGCTCAGCCTGGGCTATTAGGGGTGTTGTTTCGCCAATTGCATAGTCGTTGTCGCGTTCTTCTTTGGGAGAGTGGTCGAGAGATAAGTCCTCAGGCTCGGCAGTCAATCTGTCTTTTTCAGAAAAGTCTGGTGGTGACAGCGCGTTGTCTGGCTGGTGTTCTCGTGACCTATTGTTGTTGGCGTCCTCAGGGCTGACGGCCAGGCCGATCGCACTCAGCGAATTTGATCTGGAGGGAACGGGGCTCGGCGGAGGAGAAACTCGGCTCGAGATAATGTTAAGGGAGTTCATCTTGTTACCGACATTGAGAAGGCCATCAAGGGACAGGCTAGACTGGAGGATGGGATGCGACCGCGCCGAAGAGAGAAAGAAGGGGCCCACACTGGCAAGGTTGTGTTGCGCTCCTTGGCTTGACGCTCCGGAAGTTAGGCTGGGGTAGATACTTCGAATGTTTGACCGACAAAAAAGAAACGCTATGCGGATTGATTGTGTGGTATCGTCAAATTTTGGTCTATGTTGAACGTGGTTCTGAGGGAACCTTGAAAGGAAAGAAAGGGTTCGGAGATGGACGATGATGCTGTGGTGGTATGCCGAGAAAATGCTGAGCACCCGTGGATAAGACCCGGGGCGCGGGTACAGGGGCTTGAAAGGTTCCAGGTTCCAGCAGATGGATATGGATAATGGCGGGATTACCTTTCGGTTTCCTTCCGTCTGCCGCCGCCAATATTGGAGCCCAACTTTCTTAATCACAACCGGAACTGATAAAGAAAACTGCAGGCAGAATATGATGGGTCGCCCTTTTTACATCCTGGATGATCACTTCGAAAAAGTCTCACCTGCGGATGGCCCATGGCTGAAGCAACAGCATGCACGAGTCTGGCATTGTCACTTCAGGCACTAAAACGCGGCGCTAGTGCAGAGAGCCTTCACCAAACGGCCCCGTCGCATGCTTCTCGTCGTCCATAGACTACTGCAGTGCTGCTCAACAAAACCCCCTGTCACGGCCCATGGCTTCTTCACGTGCCACTGTCAGCTTGTCACTTTTCTTGACTTTTGTTGGTGGGGAACTGGGAAGAAGAGAACAATAGTTTCGGCAGAGGGTGTGTTGCGTGGTTGCATTGTCAATATCTCTCGTACTGATGCTGCGTACACTATATTTTCGGTTCTCTTTCTTCTTTAAAGAACAAGCTCCGATTGGATCGGCAGGCTGTTGCCGCTGACTGGCAGTTAAAGAGATGATGATGGCACGGTGGGTGGTCAAGAGTTTCCAAGAAGGTCTGCTGCATCTCCTGGCAATTCCCCACATGTCTCGAACCGAAGTGGGAACATAACGAAACGGTTTTCGTTAGCGAGCCTATGAGGTCTTTCGACTTCCTCATCATCTTGAATCTCTTGCGAGATCTCGAGATCTTTTTTGTTGGGGTGGTGTTAAAGCATGGATGGCTTGTCGGCGTCATTGTTGACGGCTCCTGACGTGGGAAATTTTCAATCGACAACAACACCAAAAAGAATGAGAAATAACAGATCAAAACATACAACACCAGGGATTCCCCAGTGGTCACCCACCTGAGTACTAGTCTGGCCCTCTCGTGTTTATCTAGGGCAGAGCGGACGGGATGCCGAGTTTTCACGAGGGTATGGTCGTATGTGGAAGGGCTGTGAGATATTGAGATTTACATAGAAGTTGCATGCCGTTGCTGTGTACTTGTACAGTCATCATCCTCTGGCTGCATTGCTGATAGCGCATGATACAAGGACCTCTCTTCAGTAGAGATGATCTTCTCTCATTGTGGGTGGTGGATTGGGTTCGTTTCCCAGTCATTAATTCACACTTCTCGAAGAAGCTTGAAACTTTGCTTATAACCTGGAGTTAGCTAGGTATACTTCCAAACAAGCCCCATCAGCGCCATCCTTTTTGGGAGACACTCCGTTGATACAAATATTGTCACCAGACAATCCATGAACGCTGGATAGAAAAACCCCGTCCCTCACTGGAGAGCGAATGTAGCCGATAGATCAAGAGGTGTGGATAACAGTTCAATAACACGGGAGACTGTCCGTCGTGGGGCATTGCAAAACAGGGCCAAAGACCAGCAAGAAGATCTATCCTCAACTCCAATTCTGCAACCTTCTCGGGTTGCCCATGATGTACAGGTTCGTCTATTTTTAACACTCGTTCCTTCCGTTCGAACGCTTCAGTCCTTGTCAGCCATGATTTACTCCTCGGAATCGCCAAACTCGGCGCGACCAGCCTTAGAGTTGAGGTACTCGTTCCTGCCAACATGTTAGAACCTGGCCTCAAATCAAATAATCTGCCAACAAACACCATACCGCTCGATAGCCCAGTTGAGAACGTAGTAGCCGGCAACCATGGGAGGGGCCCAGTAGAGGACCTGGCTGCTGAAGCGTCTCCAGGTGTTGAAGATGGCGTCGTGGAAAACACCGGCGAGGGGGTTCTGGCGGTTAGGGGCAATGCCGTACGAGATGACGCCCTTCTGGGGGAGGCCGCCTATGGGAAAGGATTCGAGTCAGAAAGAAATTCGGCATCGTTGTCATTGTGTCTGTTGTAATGCGCCTCGAGTCCTCTCGTTCCACCCTCGCATCCTGCCCTGTCCTTCGTGTCAAATTCGTCGAGGGGGTTTGTCACTCACCGAAGCTGCCCCAGCCACCGAGGAAGCTGTGAGTAACGTCAGTATATGGTTGCAAGTAGCATTGACACCCCTATATGCTCCAAACCCAGAACAGCGTCAATCGGGAAAAGGCGCATCATAGCTCTAATATCTTATGGGGATTTACTGACTAGTTGTGCTTGCCAACCTGGCCGCCACCGCCGCCAAGGAGTTTCTGAGTAGGGTGCATTTTGAATTGGGGATGTGTCTCGACAAACGCGTGGGCGATAGCGGGGTTGAGGAGGCGATCGATTCGTTCTTCCAGTGAAGGTCGGGATAGCTCGCGGGTTGAGGTTGAAATCAGTCGACCAAACCCGAGAGACAACCAACCCGATCCGGCCTAGTGCCACTGATCGGTACGTAACCCTGGAAAAAACCCAGCCGAACTTTCCCTTCCAGTCTTGGCATTTCCCTCACAGCAGCACCTGGACGCCCGGACCACTGAGCTGCACAGAGCTCGACAGGTTCAGGTTGTCAATCAACGTCGTTGACTCCACTCTCGAAAGAGCTCCATCCATTCCATTCAAGCACTCGAGACTCTAGAGTTTGGAGTCCCAGCTCCAGCTCGCCCCCGATATAAGACACCAACTGCGGTCAGGTCAACACATCACAAATACAATGGCCGCCAGAGGTCTTGGTTTCGTCTACTCGGCAGCGGTCCCGCTGGCCGTTGGTGTTGGTGTTCTTCAGTCTTCGCTCTACGATGTCAAGGGCGGCACCAGAGCTGTCATCTTCGACAGATTGTCAGGTGTGAAGGAAACAGTCATCAGTGAAGGCACACATTTCCTCATACCATGGCTCCAGAGGGCCATCATCTTCGATGTTCGCACCAAACCCCGCATTATTGGAACCACCACCGGCTCCAAAGATCTCCAGATGGTCAGCTTGACTCTCAGAGTGTTGCACAGGCCAGAGGTGCAGGCGCTGCCTAAGATCTACCAGGTATGTTTGTATCGCTTGAATATACACCAGCTTCCTGTGCTAACCCACTTTTTTAGCAACTCGGCCCAGATTACGACGAGCGTGTCCTCCCTTCCATCGGAAACGAAGTTCTCAAGTCGATTGTTGCCCAGTTCGATGCTGCCGAGCTCATTACCCAGCGTGAGGCTGTCTCCAACAAGATCCGGGCCGACCTGATGAAGCGCGCGAAGGAGTTCAACATTGCTCTCGAGGATGTGTCCATCACCCACATGACTTTCGGCAAGGAGTTTACCAAGGCTGTTGAGCAGAAGCAGATCGCCCAACAGGATGCTGAGCGGGCACGATTCATCGTTGAGCGGGCCGAGCAGGAGAGACAAGCAAATGTTATCCGGGCCGAGGGTGAAGCCGAGAGTGCAGAGGTTATTTCCAAGGCGATTGCTAAGGCCGGTGATGGTTTGATCAAGATTCGCAAGATCGAGGCCAGCAGGGAGATTGCACAGACGTTGGCAGCCAATCCCAACGTAGCGTATATCCCGGGCGGTGGTAAGGGCACGAATCTCCTGATGAACGTTGGTCGGGCATAAAACAGAAGAGGAGGAGATTTTATTATGACGAAGAAGCAGAGGAGAGGTCGTCACTAAACGAGGCCGTGTATCACTATCATGAGAATGGAAGCCCAAACTCTTTGGCAATACCCAACTGATAACCTAAGATTTTTACCCTTCCAAGTGATCTGAACACAGTCCCCACTGAACATACTTGAATAAAATCTTACATCTCACAAAATCCATTCTTTGCAGCGAACTGACCCGCTATTTGGCGGCGTGGAATTAGCGGGCGCTATTCGTACAGGGGTTTTATTCACCAAGTTTCAGCGGGGCGGATAGCCTTACCGTTTCTTGGCGGGCCACCCGACGTCAACCTCCAACCTTCAACCCAGAAACGAAACTTCATCAATCTCATATTCCGCACTTGACAGGATATCCTCACATTTTTTTCCTTTTCTTTCAAGTTACCCAAAACAGTCGCCCTATCGTTGAGTCAACTCTGAAGAGCATTCTCTCCCCCAATCTCGCGAAGTTAATTCGGATTTCGTGACGCGATATACTCTCAACCCGGAAGCGGTTTTCATCTTATCAACAACCGACTTATGAGACACTGGAAAGGGATTGCGAGCTTACGGCCAAGTTGGGGAAACCCAAGAGCCCAACGAGTCGTTCTCCCTCATGACCCTCCACATTCGCCTTTAAATCATCAGAGACGAGATTCCTCGATCCAAGATATCAATCGACTCACTCTTACAAGGACCCTCTCAACAAAGAGCCACGGGCACGAAATTCTCATTGTTTGTTCACCTTGGCACCTTCATCCTTTCCTCTGGGACCCAACATTCCGGATCAATCCGCGAGATCCCAAAGGGTCATATGAGGGCCATCTCCGGTTAACACTCGGTTCTTTTCAAGGAAAAATTCTCTACTTTACGGCCGCTTTCGTCAGAAGGCGCAAAATCTGCCGCTATCATGGATCCCATGGACCAGGTATTGCGTGCTTTCAAGCAGATTCCCTGTCCAAAGGGTGACAGCTGTAAGCAATCCGGATGTCAGTGGCAGCACAGCTGGGAAACCCAACCAGCCCCGGCTATCCCATCTGCCTCGACTCCCTCAGTTGCCCCGGCTGCTCCAGTTGCCCGGGTTGCTCAAGTTAGTTCACCGGCTGCGCCCGCCATCGAAAATAGGCAGGATGAGGATGCACCACGGAAACGACGAAAGGTTGAGCTGGAGGAACCCGAGCCCGCTTCGGCTCGAGCTGAGGTCCCCTCAGCAGCAGTCCGAGCCTTGACCATGACAAAGCAGGTGTCTCCCCCGCCTCTTAAGCGGAACCCCCCACAACCGGTGTTATCGACACCTGCTTCAGCCAGAGCATTCCATACATCGGCAGCCAAACCGACACCACCCCGTAGGCCTGCTGCATCTAAGAAGACTACTAGCCCTCCGCGGGCCACGCCTCAGCGTAAAGCTGAAACGCTGAATCCACGTCATCTAACTGCTGCTGCTCCAGCGACTCACGAGTTTCGATTGAAAGCTCTCAAAGCGCTTCATGCAGAATACAAGAGGCTCAATGATGAAATAAAGAAGGACGCCAAAGACGACGAAAAGAAGCTTGTCATGTCAGATCAAGAGCTCATCTGGCTTGCCCTCGACAACGAGCAAAGACTGTGCACAGACAAGCCGATGATATACCAGAACTGCATCAAGAACCTCATCATGTCGTACAAAAAGAAGACACCAAAGCAGTGGCTGGATGAACGTCTCGTCGAATGGGAAAAGAAGCGACCACAACAAAAGAATTCTACCCCTGGGCTTCCCACAATCATCAAGACCGACTTGACTTATAAGCAAGAAGTTGAGTTTCTCAAGTTCCTCGAAACCCCTATCAAGACTCTCGGCCAGTTTGGGTACGTCTCCGTCACACCCAGTGACGAAGATGTCAAGAAGGCCCGAGAGGGCGAAGAGGCCTCGTCGGGTTGGGAGATATGTGATCGCTGCTCGAACCGATTTCAGGTATTCCCTGGCCGTCGTGAAGAGGACGGTGTCTTAGCCTCGGGTGGAAGCTGCCTTCACCACCCTGGACGGGCATACTTCCCTACTCGCGTGCCAGGGAGGGCAGAGAGGCCGTCGAAACGCTATAACTGCTGCCAGGAGTCTGTTGGTGATTCCACCGGCTGTATGACAAAGGAGCACCACGTGTTCAAGACTAGTTCTCCTGCACGTTTGGCTGCTCTAATTCCCTTCATGGAGACGCCGCCTAATCCCGGCGCGCCCAAAAATAGGGCCGTGGCGTTTGATTGCGAAATGGGATACACGGTTTTCGGTATGGAGTTGATCAGGGTGACGGCGACTAGCTGGCCTGAAGGGGAGATCTTGCTCGACGTGCTTGTGAAGCCGATGGGAGAGATTATTGATTTGAACTCGAGATATTCGGGAGTGTGGCCCGAGGATATTACAAATGCGGAGCCGTGGGAGAAGGGGAAGCACCCCGTGGCGGAGGACACACTTGCTGATTTAACTGAGGCTGGGGAAGAGACAGAGAGCAACAACAAGCCGAGGAAGAAGATGCAAATCGTTCCGTCGCCCATGGCTGCGAGGGAGGCACTTTTTTCTCTCATTTCTCCCGAGACACCTCTTATCGGGCACGGATTGGAAAATGATTTGAACGCCATGAGGATCATTCACCCCACGGTGGTGGATACGGTTCTATTGTTCCCTACTAATTCCGGATTGCCTATGCGAATGGGTTTGAAGAAACTCATGGAGATTAAGCTGAATAAGGCGATTCAAGTCGAGAAGACGGGTGAGGGTGTCAAGGGCGGGCATGACAGTGCCGAGGATGCCAGGGCGGCAGGAGAGTTGGTGAGGTTCAAGATAATGGAGAAATGGAAGCAGATGAAGCTGGATGGGTGGAAGATCGGTGAGGATGGGAACGGGTTTGTGCCTCCATCCGAGCAGCAAAACAAGAGGAAGAGAGTTGAGGGAGAGCTGACTACGGAATTCTTGGAGAAGTGGGGAGTGGTTGTTGAAGATGATCTTGATTCTCTTTAGATACTGAGATACCCCAGTAGGTTATTGTACTCTGGATTATGGCAATGAGCAATAGGAATGGATTTTTCAGGGTTAATTTAAGGGTAGGTTAGCCTAGTTCACACGAAAAAAGAAAGCATATCCTCTTCGTAGCTGACTGGAGTTTCACTGACATGACATATTGACGTCAGGGTTCTTTGTTTGACTTTAGTGGTCAACTCAAGTAACAGCTACACACTCAATAGCATTAAAGCTCTGTTATCCATCCACTTCTCCACCACGAGTGGCCGGATACGCCATCTTGGATCAGGTGCATTACTGACCTTCGCTTCGATCGGGTTTTGATGAAGTAATTAGTACTTGGCGCTCTCAAGGAAGCCGTGCGAAGAAGCCGTGATGGTGGAGACATACATTGGTCCCAAGACTTCAACGTTCAAACATCCACCATGACTTCACGAGACCCTATCGACAAGAGAGAACCTGTTTTGACTTTCAGAAGTCTAACTAACTTGGAACTCCACAATAGATAGCTTGCAACCGTTGATATCGACAGCCACCACAATGTCCATATCAACTTCAATGTCCGCTCCAAGCTCCGAACCTCAACCACCGTGATACTTACTCTCTACTACCTCCGTTCACTGCATATTCCCCACAACGGCAACCTCACACAATGTCAGACGGCACCCGCCCAGTCGACTCAGACAAAGGTACCTCTCCCTCCTTTCTCCTTTCCCTCCCCTCTAATTACCCTTCCATACCACGCACAACCCAAACTAACCCCCATCTCCAGTCTGGACAACCCTAATAACCAACACATCCTACCTCCCTGGCCTCCTAACCCTCCACTTTTCCCTCCTCAAATCCAAATCCCGCTACCCCCTAATCGCCCTCTACACGGACTCCTTCCCCGCATCCGCCCTAACCGCCCTCCACGCCCGTCAAATCCTAACCCAGCACATCAACACCATCCTCCCCACTTCCTCAAAGTCCTACTCCAACGACCCGCGCTTCGCAGACTGCTGGACCAAGCTAGTCCCCTTCTCTCTCACCCAGTACGCCCGCATAATCCAACTAGACTCCGACATGCTCATCCTCCGCAACATGGACGAACTCTTCGACATCCCTCTCAACTCAACAACCCGCATATTCGCAGCCGGCCACGCCTGCGTCTGCAACCCCCTCCACAAACCACACTACCCCTCAAGCTGGAAGCCATCAAAGTGCGCCTTCACCTCCCAATCCGCCAACTCGGATCTCGCACAGCAGAACGGGGGGGATCCGTTGGCACTCAGTCCAGAGTTGAGCTACTGCAACGGCGGACTCCAGGTAGTCCAACCCTCCCTCAAACTCTGGGACCAAATTCAGGCCTACATGAACGCCCACGCCTCCGAACTGGATTTCGCCGACCAGAGCGTACTGAGCGAAGTGTTCAAGGGCAGATGGGTAGCGTTGCCCTACGTGTACAACGCCCTCAAGACTATGAGATGGGATGGCGTCCACAACGATATATGGAGGGACGAGGAGGTCAAAAATGTGCACTATATTTTGACGCCTAAGCCTTGGGAAGAAGAAGAACAAGAAGACAAAGATGAAAGTAAGGAGGAGACGCATAAATGGTGGAAGGATGTGGATGCGCAAAGAAAAAGAAACGAGAAGGAGAGGGGGATAAGTGATGAGTGGTCCTGATTGGATATATGTCTGTTTCTGTTGGCGTTTGAGTGATGGGGTATGCTTTGGATTTTAGTGGAAGGTAATTCGATATAATAATTGGGCTGTTTGTGTTGAATATGAGGATACCTGGATGGTTGCAAGAAGAAGTAACTGTGACAGACCCCTCACCCTGAGGCATATCACCTCAGGGTTCATTGGGATTGGAAAGGATGGTTTAAACCACAAGCAAACACAGGTACATACGGCTCAGGTATGACCAGAAACAATTCGATGCTTCAATCATATGTATGTCGACAATGTGAACCGACCGATTATCTACCAAATCTCATGATTATATTTCCATGATACCCATTTCCTTCCAGATAAACACAATAAAAAAAACCAGTTACGCTTCTGCCCCGTTATTCCCTTCTTCATAAATAAACAAACACTCATTTCAACGCCGTTTCTTCCATTTATCCCTCATCCTGTTTCCTTTACCGCATTCTAAGCCCTCACTGCCGCCGTCTGCGATCTACCAGCATTGCCGCTGCCTCTAGCATAGCCATTGCCCGGCCTGGCAAGTGTGTACTTCGCAAACGCCCTGGCGAGGGCCTTTTTGCAGCTAACCTTTTGACTGCCAACAAAGCTGTCAACAGTCACAGCAATAGCCCTATCGATATCCTGTGACGAGCAAAACTCGGACAGTCTCATCTTGCAGAAAGCCTCGCTGATACGAATGATGGCTTCCAAATGACGGACCTAAGCAGATCATGTCAGTATAGAACTCAAAAGCTACTGGTAAAGGAACGAACTCACAGTGATAGGATAAGCTCCGGTCGCCAAACTCTCCCTCCTCATATCAGCAAACAACCTCGCCACCTTATCCTCATCCATATGATACAACTTGGGCGAGCACTTCTCCCTTGCATACAAGATATACTTTCGCAACAATGCCTGAGGAATCTCGCCCTCCTTGGGCCTCTCCCCATTCTGAGTCTGAGTCTCGGGAGCAGCAGAGTCAGGCTCAACATCCATGCTGTCGCCATTTTGTGTCTGCGTCGCCCCCTGGGGGTTAGACAAGGGGTGACTTCTCGAATGACTGCCAACAATGAACCTCGCCAGCCTCTCATCCTCCTCAGGCTCAACGGTATCCCGTACAACGCAAAGAATATCGAAACGCGAGAGGATAGGTTCCGTCAACTCCACATTAGCAGAGAAAGGGATAGTAGAATTATACCGACCACCGATAGGGTTGGCAGCGGCAATGATACCGCAGCGCGCCTGCAGGGTGGTAACAATACCGGCCTTGGAAATAGAAATGGTCTGCTGTTCCATGGCTTCGTGGATGGATGTCCGGTCTTGGTCATTCATCTTGTCGAACTCGTCAATAAGGCAAGTGCCCTTGTCTGCCAGAACCAGGGCACCACCCTCAAGGGTCCATTCACTCGTCAATGGGTCTCGACGGACACTAGCCGTCAAACCAACTGCGGAGGCACCCTGACCCGTCGCAAAGACTGCTCTGTGGGCGGTCTTCTCGACGTATTTAAGGACCTGAGACTTGGCGGTACCTGGGTCACCAAGCAACAAAACGTTGATGTCGCCTCTGACATGGTGAGCGCCGCGAGTGTTTTTGGCGACACCACCAAAGAGTGAGAGTGCGACGGCAGTCTTAATGTCGGTGTGTCCGTAGATACTGGGAGCAATCGAGTTGATGAGCTTGTCCACGATGTGGGGATCCTTGGAGAGACGGCGGATCTCATGCTCATCCTCCTCAGTCATACGGAACCCAGCAAGCTGGTCATGAGACTTGACAACGTTGTTGGCCTCAAGAATTGTGGCAAAGACAGGGAAGCCGTTGCGGTTGTTGAGTTGAGCGTCGTAGTTGTTGCGGTAGATACCAGTTACTTCAATCTCCTCACCAGGCTTGGCCTTGTCGATGAGATCCCAGAGAAGGACAACCTCCCGATGTCTTGGAAGACGACCAGCTGGAACAGTGCCAGGGGACTCCTGAAGAGTAAGCTTCTGATAGTTTCTGTAAACAGTCTTCTCCGAGTTGAGAGTAAAGGGGCCGCGCGACTGGCAACTCTGGCAGTACGAGATCTTGACCTCGACGTTGGACTCCTGCTGAAAGGGACCAAGAGTCACACCACACTTGCCGCAGTCAAACTTGACGTACTTGAGCTGAGGGAAGACGCCAGTTCTGCGAGTAACAACACCGCTGACACGCACCAGGCAGTTCAGGTGGGACTGGCGGAGCTGGCGGAGGGTGTAGTGAACTGGGAGGTCAAAGATACGGACATGGATCTCGGCGTGAATGCGCTCGTAGTCTGGGTAGTGGAGCAGCACGACATCCATGGCCACTTCGTCGAAAAGTTTGAGCATCTCGGACGGAGCGTTGGCGAGGAAGTATGCAAGAATGGCCTTTGAGGTGGAAAGATGTTCGTAGGAGACCTCAAGGGACTCGGCGTTGATCTCACCAAGAGTACGGATACGGTTTCCGTACACTGATGAACCGCTCTCGTCGGTGTATTCTGTGAGAAAAGCCTTGAACTCTCTCTTGATAGTGCGCTGCACGGCTGGTTGGGACACCCAATCGGTCAAGCTGGAAGCCTTGACATCGTGTAATGCCTCGAGTGAGAGCTCCTCGTTCATGATATCGGCATCCATATCCTCATCAGGGTCCTCATCGTACCGATGTCTGCGCCGGCGGGGCTGAGCTGTGAGATCGAGATCACCGTCATCTTCGCCAGGAAGGAAAGCAGCAGGCATGCGCTGTTGTCTGGCAACCTCCCTATCTCTGCGGTTCAGTTGAGCCTCGAGGCGCCGTCTGTCGGCAATATTCAGAGCATCATAGTCTCCCTCGTCGTCGATGTCGATGCCTTCGTAGGTGTCTTCGGCTCTTTCACGGTAGTCCCGCTCGAATCCCTCACGGAACAAATCGACATCATCCTCGGCCATCTCGTCTAGGTCGTCTAGGTCGTCGGCAATATCGACATCCTCCTCAACGTCGTCATCATCATCGCCGCCGTGTGCGATGAAAGCTGGAGGGGAGGAAGGCATGGGTGGGCTCGAGGCTGCACCAACGGAGGAGGCTGCATCGTCACCATCACCGCGCGCACGCTTGCGATTTGCCCTACCAGGGGCAACACCACGGTTGGCAGAGGACGGATTGTCGCGGAGCGGGGAACTAGAGCAAGTTGATTAGTTTTTTCTCCTAGCTTTGCCTGAGACAATTCAGGGGTGATAAAAAACAAAAGTAAACACACCTCATATTGACGGAGAAATTGACAAAATCTGGGTATCAAGTATATTCGGACGAAAAGAGGGGATTCGGTGTTTTTTTGGAGTGGATGCCGTCTGTTGAGGGAGGAACAAGTTGGCAACCCAGGTCAGGGAAGGTGGAGGGGGAGACGCAGGTTGTGCAAAATGGCGACGATTGGGCGACTGGGCGACAGCGCTTGCCCCTGTTTTCGCGTCGCGGATTTACAGAAAGGCGCGTCGACGCGACCACGCTAAACCCAATTGGGTGGTCGCGTAAAGTGGTTTGCTTAATTGGAAGGTGGGGCAATGATTCAATAAGACAGGCACCAGGACCCCGAACCTGAGCGCCTCCAGCGCTGCTATATCCTCCCTCGGAGTGTGCGCGGTCGTGCATTGCGCGACTTGAAAGGAATCCCACTCGCTGGGATAATTTAAAACAACCAACCCATCGGCACCTACATCGAAATCCATCACGAAACCACCGACAATGGCCTCCCCCGCCCCAGAAGACGCGCCTGTCGCGCGCACCAAGCAGCGCAGCGACAGCACGGGCTCGCATCAGTCATCCGATTCGCAAACCGCCGCCGACTTCATCCGCGACCAGATGCAACTCGAGGCTGATGCGCGTGAAGCTCTTCCCTATAGCATCGAGAACTGTACCAAGCCTCTGGGCTCTCTCCGCCAGGCCGTCTTCGCCTGTCTCACTTGTCTTCCTCCACCCGAGAACCCCTCCGGTCCCTACAATCCGGCCGGTGTCTGCTACTCTTGCTCGGTCCAATGCCACGGTGACCACACTCTCGTCGAGATCTTCAATAAGCGCAATTTTACTTGCGATTGTGGCACCACGCGCTTTCCAGCTACGAGCCCTTGTAATTTGCGAATCAATCCCGAGACGAACACCAAGGGCGGCGTCCACTCGGAGGAGCCCGATGCCAACAACAAATACAACCAAAACTTTCAGAACCGGTTTTGTGGCTGCAGTTGTCTGTATGACCCCTTTCAACAGGAGGGAACAATGTTTCAGTGCCTGGGACTCGGTACGCACGAGACAGGCGGTTGTGGGGAGGACTGGTGGCATCCTGGTTGTGTTGTCGGGCTGGGTCCCAAATGGTTCGAGAAGATGGAGAAAAAGGAGAAGAAGGCGGAAGTAAAAACTGAGGCCAAGGATGAACCAAATGGTGGGCTGGCAACAATCTCAGAGGACGCTGAAGCTACTCCGACCCAGACTGGCAATGCTGGGGCAAAGGCAGAGGCAACAGAAGAAGATGAGGATGACGATGGCCCTCCTCTCCCACCTGGGTTCCCGGCCGAGGATGATTTTGTAGGCTTCATCTGCTACAAATGCGTTGAAGCTCATCCCTGGATCAAAATTTACGCCGGTGCCGAAGGCTTCCTCCCTCCTGTATTCTACAAACCAGACAGCGCACCTGAGGAAGTTACCCCAAATCCCCCCAAAGAGGAAACCGCTTTCAAAACAGATGACATCGCCGCAGTGGAACAAACCCCCATTGCAACAACCAACAACAATGGCTCATTTTCCAAGAAGCGCAAAGCCGACGTTGACGACACATCCTCCCAAACATCTAAACGGCCCAAAAACGCCGACTCCCCCATCCCCTCCACAGAGCTCTCTTCCGTCCCACCGGGAGATAGAATCCCTTCACCGGAGCCCCAACCCACCCCAGTCTATTCACCCTCTGACCACCTTCCCATCCTCCCAACGGCAGACTCAACCCTCGAAGAACTCCCCTCGACAGCCGACCCAGGCTCTCCCATCGACGCCGACGCCGACAATGAACAATCAACCCGTGAAAACACACCCTCTCGCGTAGAAGAAGTCATCTCCACTCAAACCCAAACGCAATGCAAAGCACCGCCTCCCCTCTCCGCCCCCATTAATCTCCCCTTCTCCCTGTTCTTCACCACCAACTTTCGCGAAAAACTATGCCACTGCTCTACCTGCTTTCCTCTACTCACTCCCCACCCTCAACTTCTGGAAGAGGAAGAGACGTACGAACCTCCCGTCTCGGACGGCGGAAACTCTCAGCATGGTGGATCCACACAGGGCAGTGGCTCAATGTACGAGAGGGGAGAGTCTGCCCTCAGGAACGTCGACAGAGTCAGGGCTATTGAGGGCGTGATGGCTTATAATCACTTGAAAGATAAGTTGAAGCCGTTCTTCCAGGAGTTTGCAGAGTCAGGCAAAGCAATTAGTGCTGAGGATATCAAGGGGTATTTTGCCAAATTGAGAGGTGACGAGGAGGTCGTGGGGGCTCAGGGAGGAGATGGTCAAGGAAAGGATAATGAGACGGGTGGTGGTGCTGATGATGGGAGGAAGGAGCAGAGTGGGTATTGATTCATTTTTGACGAGCGGTAATGACCTGGTTGGTTGGCGTGTGTTTGTTTTGTTTGTTTTTCTTTTTCCTTCCGCAATGGAATTGTCTAAGGTCTGTCTGTTTCTATTATTGTTTTGCAGTGGTATAATGGAATGTGAGATAATGGAATCCGGGGATATTGGCTATCGCTCGGAGAGAGGGAAAAAACCAGTGAGCATATTTTTTATTTTATTTTTAGTATTTTTTGCCGGTAAGGCAGAGACAAAACCACAAAAAGAAAAAAAGAAAGAAGAAAAAAAACCAAAGAAGACGAAACAGAACATCTGAGAAAGATGGGGAAATTATGAGACACGGATTTTTTTACTACTTCGTACGGGCTGTAATGAACGTATGTAGTTGATAAGGACGGTTTAACTGAACTGACTGACACACCCGACTTGAATCAAATCGTCTTGAGCTTCACACAAACAACATAGCTCTTTTGCCCTTCTTTTTGCAGGTCAAATAAAATCATGATCCCATCCCATACATGCACACCACTTGAACCACCCCATGACAATTCTCCGATCTTGGGCATCTTGTGAGACAACAGGCACAACACTCGATCTTCCCATATCCATACTTATCATCAATCCTATCTGCCACATTCGCTTTATCAGAAACAGTCTTCACCAACCACCCCTAGTACACAGCACATACAGACATGCAATAAAAGGCCAACGCATAATACAAAGTATGAGTCTTTAGTTCAAATTGTAAAAAAAAAAAAAAAAAAAAAAAATTGCTTTCATGCTTCATATGTAGTTGTGGATCTGTCAAAAGTGATGTTGAAACCTCTCTCTCAACCCGCTATTTTCCCCTTCATCCCCATACCCTTCCTTCTCCGATCAACTATAGAGAGAGAGGCAGAAACCTCCCACATTTCTTCGTCATCGACCCCCTTGCCCCCACCAAGCCACATTCTCTCTTCCTATTCCACCCAGCCTCGTCCTTCCGTCTGTCCATTCCGCCCGGTTCCATTTTCCATGCTCTTTCCCAGCAGCTCCCTCCTATTTTCCTACTCCAAGACATTTTTCATTGTTGGGTGTAGTGTAATTTCTAAATCTATTGACCTCAAATAGACCCAAAAGTGGCCAGTATGAGAAAGAAAAAAGATTCTTAGTTATGATCGATGCAAAACGTGTGTATGGATAATTAGATAGATGGTGTAGAGTTTTAGTGGGAGTTAGAGGTAAAGAGGTTCTGGCGGAGAGGCAGGATTTGGAAGTGGGAGGATCGGCTAAGTGGTACGGACGAGGTGTTGAAGTAAGTGGGAGGCGGGGATATGTGTGGGAATGACTGATCGTATGTGAGTGTGTGTGGTGCAGAGCTAGGTAAAAGATAGGTAGGTAGGTAGGAGGAGTGGCAGCCGACCAATTATCGTGTGATGAAAAGCCACACAGTCGATGATGGCCCCTCCTCCGAGGAAAGAAAAGTGAAATATCCATTATCATGAACCTCATTACCCTGTCGAAAGAGTAAAAACAAACCCTAAAACGCCGCCACATGAGCCACGTTTACCACCAGGATAAATGCTCCCCCAAGCACAATCCCATTTGCCGGTTCATGCCCGTGAGAGTTTCATGAAATCTTTTCATTTCCCTTTTTCCCTCCCTAACATTCGCTTTTGTACGCCAGAATTGACTGTTGAAGTTGTCGCCCGTCTATATAAAGGACCGATGATCGCCAGCTGTTATAATTACTTCCTCTCCTCGGCCCATTACTAAGAAACGATCCCTCAGATGCGTTGGTAGAACAACAGGTACGCAACCTTGTTATCCTTCATGTTCTCCTTATGAACCTTAGAAGCCGCCTTCTGACCGTTGGTAGCCGGCGCAGCGTTCGCACCATTGACAACGCTGCTCCACTTTTTGCCACCGACCGCCTGCTTCCAACCATCGTCGTCCCCAGTATCATCATCATTCATGGCGCCAAACCTGTTGCTTGAGCCTGCATCCTTTTGACCATTGACACCTGTCTTGGGCATGTCCTCTTCAGCACCGCCCTCAGCTACATCTTCGCTGCGCACCCGTCTGATGATAGTGTCGTCGATGCGAATCCATTCACGGCCATCCTGGCGACGGACATCCACGGTGTAATGACCACCGCTCGCGTTCTTGCCGTGGTGGTAGACAACACCAACAAGGCGGTACTTGGGAGTGCCAGTGTTCTCGGCGAGAATACTGTTGCGCTTAGAACGAGACAAGACCTCTTGTGGGAACTCGAACTCCAGCGGATAGCCGACCTTCTTCCAGATCTTGACGGTGCCACCTTGTCCTTCGGCATCGAATTGGAACCGCTTCAAGTGAAGAATGAGGACAGGAGGAACCGATTCTATGAACAGCTGCTTCGTTGCCTTCACATTCTTCCCATGAGGGGAGTTGAAATCGCCATAAAGAGTCTCGGGGCGTGTGAGTCCCTTCAAGGCGTCGATAATGTTGCGGATTTCAGGGGCTCCAATGTCTAACTGGAGCGGCTGGTAGGGCTCCAGGGTGACGGAGTTCTTGTTCCCTGGAACACGCAGCTCGGAGCGAAGATGACCACCAAAAATCTTATTGATAGGTGACTGGGTGTGTGAGTGGCCAGATGATCGCGTAACTGCTGCCCTCTGGCGAGGGCCGACTTCAAGCCAGTCATCCGCACCCTCAGGCTTTGAAGCCAGCGTCGGGGAAGAGGCGGAGGAGTTTGGCGCAGTTGAAGCGGTCGAAACGGGCGCAGCACGCATGACATGGGTGCACTCGTCATGAAGGCCCTCGAGAAGGAACCCTAGGAACTCCTGAGCATCCTGCTGATGACCACGCCTCATGCTAGCAAAGCGTGGAAGTTTTCGAATGGCTTCGTAAACAAACTCTGGGGTAAAAGAATCGCCATACTGCTCAAGCTCCTCGGGCTTGAGGCGTCTTCTGAGCAGATCAATTGACGCAGCAGAGTCGATAATCTTGAACTCCCGCATGAACATGATCATAGCATCAATCAAAGGAGTATCACTCTTGAAGCTGTGAGCCGCCTTCTTGCCAACTTGATCCAAAAAGTCATAAAACGGAAGACAATAAATCAGAACTTGCAAAACCTAGGCGATATGTCAGAAATGCTCAAAAATTTTCGAATGGCACAACTTACTGAATTCATATAACACATATTCCCAGTATTGACCAATCCGCGGGGCTCCAGGAATGGCAACTTCTCAATGGGGCCTGGATGATAGGAATGGAGAGCCTCTGCAAGAGTGGCAGCGATGGTCTTGGGGAAGCCGCCAACAGTCCCAGTAGTAGCAGCAGCAGCGGCAGCAGCAGCAGCAGAGTCCTCGGCTACAGTTCCATTGGCATCGATATGAGTCTGGGGTGCAGCCGTAGCAGTGGGTGCAACGGAGGTGCTCGGCTTAGAGAACAAACCAGCCCAAAGCTTGGGCTTTGACGGACCTGGCGCATGCTGGACAGCGGGTGCGGGCTGGGCAGCATCAGTGGACGTGGACTCAGTGGCACCTGGGATTTGCGTAATAATTCCCTGGCCAGCATCAGCAGCCTTAGTCTCGGCCTGAGTGGCAGCGGGAGGCTTAGATTCAGCAGGAGTCTTCTCGACGCCGGGGCCGGGCTTGACATCTTGAGGGGCAGCCTTAGGAATAACAGGAATAACAGGAACTGCAGGCTTCACAGGCTTAGTAGGGGTGGTCGCAGCAATGCTGGAGTGCTGTGAAGGTTGCACGGAGCTAGGCGTGGTGGGAGCTGTATCCTCGGAACGATGGTCATGCGTAGATGGCGTCTCGGATCGAGGAGGCAGAGGCTCAACGGCCTCAACTTTCGGATCCGGCTTCGGAGTGGCATCGACCTTCTCTGACTCTACCTCCTCTTCATCCTTAACCTCATGAGCTGCCTGTTTCTGTGTGTCGGTGGGAGCCTCAGCGCTAGGTGCTTGTTGTCGAGTAATCTCTACATCCTCCGAATCGGCCTCAATCAACTTCCTCCTTCTCCTGTTCTTGGTGCGGGCGGGAAACGGCTCGTCTGGATGAGTATACCAAGGGACCTACACCGTCCGTGTTAGCACTCACATATTTTGCATAGAGGGACTGTTACTTACGGGAAACCGGAAAGAAGCTTCCTTTGCAGGAGGGAGAATTGGATATGATTGAGCCGAGACATCAGAAGGTGTTTGCGAGCTTACAATCGCCGGCGGCACTGGCTGTGCTACTTCGGGCTCTGGTACGGGCTGGAAGGCCTCTGGCTGGACGGGAAGTTGTAGCTCGACTACTGGCATCGGCTGCACCTGCACTGGCACTTGGACGGGGGCCTGAACAGGGACCGGAAGCGGACCAGGGATTATTTCCTGAAATTGCTGAACTTGCGGGCTCATAGGCGGAGGAGCAAACGAATGGGTTGAAGATGGCGTAGGAGAACCAACAGAAGGAGGAATATGGCTCTGTGCCAGGTGCGGAGGTGGGACCTGATATGGCGACTGAACAATAGGAGAGTGCTGTTGATGAGGTCTTGAGTAGGCAGGGTGCAATGCAGCATTCATGGGGGCATATTGCTGCTGCATCGACGGTGGCGACCTTGAATATGGCGCAGAAGGATATTGTCCCATATACGATGGGTGGATGTGGGGAGGCTGCTGATACGCGGGAGCAGGCATGTAGTAAGGAGCAGCGTACGGGTTCATGTATCCTTGGTTGGGGGCGTACATTGCCGGATTCATGGGGCCGTTGTGCTGAGGTTGATAGTGGCTGCCGTGGTAGTATTGTCCATGATTCGAGCGACCTCCGCGACGAGGGCCGGGACCGGGGCCGCCGCCCACGACAATGTCGGCGCCGGGTTGCATGGGGTGCTGCTGCCCAGCCGGCAGATGCCCGCGATTGTTCATCATACCGGCCTGGGTGGGGGGTTGCTGCGGCAGCTGCTCACTCGGGTGAGGGCCACCGCGATGCACTGGACGTGGTGGGAGCCCAGGCGAGGGCTGGGGATGGCGATGGAAGTGAAACGGCTCTGCGCGTGCGTCTATGATGGGCGACGGTAGAGGGTGAAGGGCTGCAGCAGCAGCTCGTCGTGGATCGTCGATGACCGATGGGTCGGTCCGTCGGTCGGTTATCGTCTGCTGGTCCGTCGGCCGGGATGGAGGCAAGATACCTAGGTGGCAGTCCCTGGTTACCGATGTTATACCAATGACCCCAACTGCTGAGCTGATGAATGAATGAGCTGCTTGCTAATGCCGAGCTGCTGGTGCTGCAGCATGCAACTAGCAACTGCTGGCTGCCAACCTCGAAATCAATCAAGAGTCGAATGGGAGCGCATCAAGCAGCGCCTGGATACGGCGATGTAGGTACTGGAGTAAGGTTGGTGGGCGACCTGAAAGGTTGGGTTTCTGCCGCCTCATTGACAAAATTTACGACGGCCTGTTTCTTCGACGGGAACAGGACCTCAACAGAGCTAAGGCGTCAAAAGGCCTAGCCCACACCAGGCCGACGCTCGGACCACTCCACCACACACCACCACCACACACCACCACCACACATCACGGCACCACAGGGTCGCCACTTTTATTTAGCTTTCGTGGCTTTCCAGACGGGAGCCTTTTTTATTTTTCTTTCTCAAAGTTGGCAGTTTGTACCACCATGAACTCGGAGGATTTTGGGAATGCCGCCAATGCTACACTGACTACTTCATAGTACCATGATAGGTTCGGGAGTCAATTCTGCTAGAGAACAAGAACAGAGTTAAATCATCCCAAAAACAGGGTTCAATTAGTGGTATTGATACAGACTCCTAACATGATCCCAATTGCTGCGTTGTCGGTCATGGTATATAACAAATACTGTATAGTTCCGCGCCTAGCTAGGCATTCCAGTCCCAAGTCACACTGCGAGTAACCTCCATCTCTCGTGGACCAAACTCCCAAAACCAAACCATAATACAGCCGGCACTACCCTTACTCATCTCTGAAAAGCCACTTCCCTGCTCCCCCCGTTTTCATGGCCTCACGCCACCGTTCCTCAATCTGTTTTCTTTCCCTCCTCGCAGACTCCTCTCTATTCTCCTCAATCTCCTGTGTCGATGGAAAATCTGGGTTCCAATACCCCGGCGGCGATGCCTGTCGTGCGAATCTGTGTCGATGCTTGCCCAATCGGTTGGCCAAGGACTGGGATTTAGCTCTGGTCCACACCTCCTTGCGCTCTTCTCGTGTCATATCAGTCAGTTTATAAGCCCCACCCCCGAGGAATTCCTCCATCATCTTAATATCTTCCACACGCGAAAGAGCTGTCGGCCCGGTCGCGCTGAGCTCCGACTCTGCCAAAGCTCGATAATGCCTGCCGCAGCAATTGTAGTCGGTGCACCCTTCGAGCTCAGCCCGGTCCGCCTTATTGCGCACAACCTCATCAAAGGCAAACTTATAGCCGTTGTTGAACTTGGGGTTGACCTTGAAGTCACTCGCCTTCAGTTGTGCCAATGGGGTTTCCCGCAGCCGCCTCGGTGTTTGTTTGGATGACCCATCATTCCCTTGACGTTGCCGCGAAGCAGGCGTCACCTGTGCATCATTCTTGGCAGGTGCCTTTACACGCTGCCTGGCTTCCAGAGGTGATTCCATAGCCTCAAGGCTCGGTCTTGTAGCATAGATCCCCGTACGAGCTGGTCTGAGAGGGGTGACCTCGGACTGCGGTGTGAGTTGGTTCAGGAGTGTCTGGAGCCTATTCACTTTAGAGGAGGGCGGTGCCCTCGAGACGTTTAAAGCCACGGGAGGCTCAGGAAAGTCAAAGACCTCAGAGTTATCCTCAGCGACGCCTGTGACTCCAACGTTGAGAGTCCACTCGCTACCTCTCAAAGCATTTGCCATCTTAGACCTTGGCTGTGCTGTGGCAACAGAGCGACCTGCAATATCGCTACCCAGGGTGGGCGTGATGGGTGGAGTATCAATCAGTGGTCTTGCAAAAAGTGATCTCGAGACGTTGCCTGTTCGCGGGCCTGGTGTAAATTCTTCTTCTCCACGGAGAGTCTGCATCCACGATGGTCGCTGTTTTCTGGGAGTTGGCACCTCAACCTGGTCGTCGTCGAGATCGATGCTCTCATGAGGGGAAAAAGTTGTGCCTTCACCTGTGACAACGGGGTCAGAACTGGCGTGCGGGTCACTCTTGATTTTACGGGAAGGAGGTGGCATCTCGTGCTCGTCATCCGTATGCTTTCGTTTCCGGAGGTTCTTCTCAGAGACGACAATGGGCTCATCCGAAGAAGGCTCTTCTTTGATTTTGACAGCCTGCTGGTTTCTGAGATTTGGTGGCATCGATGGCAGCTCATCGGATTCCCGATTACCATCGACCGATGGTTCGCCAACACGGCCTTGATTCTGCGACACATCAGTTTCGGGCATCGATGCAGCCCTGCGTGGTCCCAAATCTGCAACGGGAGCCCCATTACCGGTATCTCCCGGCCCAGAACTGGCTTCAGGATTAGAGACAAAACTTGCGGCCAATACGGTCCTCCCATGAAGGGTCGCATCACCAATTGCATCGTCAGGCCCTGCACCTCCAGCAGCTGTAGTGCTAGTTTCATTTTCTTGTAGCTTTTTCTCGAGCCTCTGGACCTTTTTCTCCAGCACTTCGGCATACTTGAGCCAGCCATCCTTGTCGGTCCGAAACTCTCTCGCTTTTTGGGCCAACTTTTCATACCGATCGTTCAGCATCGTGTACTTGTGGGTGATTTTCATGCATTCCCTCTCCCAATCCTTATCCTGTGTTCCAGGTGCGCGTTCATCAGGGGCAAGCCGAGCAGCAGCTACCCACCTGCCAGCTGCCTGGTTAGGAGAGACGTCCGCAAGTGGAAGTCGACTGCGGTAGGCATCTTTCCTAGCATTTGGGGTGCTTTGCTCAAGCTTTCGTCGAGCGTCGCTCAATTCCTCCTGAAGAACTCGGTTTTCTCTTTCAACGCTCTGGGTATGTCCGGCAACCTGTTTCCAATGCTTGACCTGGCTCTCGAGAAAGGAATGTTTGATGTGCTCGGCAAGGTCAATTGCTGCCAGTGAACTCGATGTTAGTTTATGAACAATACACACAAAGGTGAAATTCTAACACAAATTAGTCAGCACTTACATTTCGCCAAGTCCTCTTCAATTGATTCGCAGACTCCCTCGAGGGCAGCGAAGAGTGAAGGTCGCCCTCTTAGAACCCAGGCGTCCATGATGAGGAGAAGGAAGACTGGAAAGAAACGGGATAGGGCGGGATGTGCGGCACTTCAGCTCATGCTAAAAGCTGTGTGGCAGTATTGGGAGAGAAAGTCAGCGAACCAGACCAAACAATCTAATCGAATTGCCGCTGAAAGTTGCCAGTGGGTTAGGCAGGTGTCTGAAGTTCAATCAGCAGGCGCCACTGCACGACACGGTCGCGTCTTGGCTTCGCTGGCTACAGCCAGAAAGCCCAACGCGCGGCGCCACCTCACGTGAATGGAGGGGCTGCACAACATCATCCCCATCCCTGCCATGATTTGCTTCTCCTCTTAACTCTTGGCTATATGGACAGATTTCCCCGCCTTCAGCTTTTTATTCACCTTGAACTCTGTCAAAATAGCAAGCCCCTTTTTTAGACTTTTACTGTTTAACATTTCATAATATTCTTCTCCCTTTGGCCAATGGCATGTGCCGAGTTGGTTCCGAGCCCCTTGAAATCAAAAGATGCATGTTTAGCACCGCCAATGTTCCCCTGCGTGCCTTAGCTACCTTGGAAAGACAGGCATCACTCGCTTCTGTACATCACAAGTCGAACACTAGACAGGATCATAGGAGACACCTATTTTCACCTCTATAAGGTGATATGGCGGTCATGTGCAGGTTTTGGTCGATATTTAGTTGGTTGAGACTTTCTTATCTTGTGGTCCCCTACAGTCATCCCGCGCATGTACAAGTAATCTACCAAGACAATGAGCCAGATATCGAGGTGTCCAGCCGGCCTGAATGGACAATAGCTTCCCTTCCCGCGCGGATAAATCGCTTCCGCTGCGAGTCACAAGCCATCATTGACGAGGCGAGGACGCCATGGCCCACCGCTTGACCTTATATACCTTGCCACCGCCCCTTGGATCTCCTGAGATGTTGCTGAGATCGGTTCCGAGGAATAGGCTGAAAGGGGGTCCTGTAGAACAAGGAACATGGGAACTCGGATTGCTGGTAATTATATCCGTCTTTCTGTACCAGATTGTGCTGTGCTACACCGGGTTCCTCTGTGCGCAACTCACCCTCTTTCCGCCGCGGAAGATGCTAGTGCGGCACATCGGGCAATCAAACAGGAACGGCCAAGTGATCATCTGCGAACATGCTTCCAGCAGAGTTCCAGAAGGCATCCCGAAAGGGGCCTGGAGTCGAAAGTGGCATACTGCTGGAATGAGGCGCAACTGTGAAAGAACTCGGCATAGTACCAGAAACCCGCTCCAGTCCGGCCTCTTTGGCTCTGGATCAGACAATCTGACCATATAATCTGAGATCTCTACGATCTGCCCGTCCGCAACAGCAGTATCAGTGCGGAACTTCAACACAACATTTGTAGCTCTCGGGGCCCAACAATACAGCTCGCCCAGACCGAGGTCCGCAAAAGATCCCTGATCTCACCTACAGTCTGACTTGCAGTTACACTATTAGGGCTGGGGCCCACGTATCAGCGTATCAGAGCTGCACTGGCTGCAGTTGGGGATGGTATTCCGGGTGGGTCTGATCGTTCTGGAATGAGACGAAACTGGGAAACCAACTGCTCGTGGTTGTTGCTCGGACGAAAAGTTACAACATGATCCACGGTTATGCAGGGGCTGTCTTGGGACGACCAGCATGCCTTTTCGAGTTCAAGTTCGGATTTCAGATTTCAAGTCACGGTTTGCTGTGGCAGGTGGCAGTTGCAGTTCCCACTGGCACTGCCAAACTTCCCCATGTTGCAAACGGCAGCTGCAAACCGAGAAATGCAAGGTCGCGGTTAGTAGAAAGGCAGGTACGGGGTTACACGGCACAGTGTAAGTGGACAGTGTTGCTACCGGCGTCGTGCGATTGGGTGTAAAGTGTTGAGATAAGGTAAACGAAAGATGAAAGTACGACGGACGACGGGAGCAAAGAAACAGAGCAACCGTTTGCCTCGTGTGCCTCTTTACTCCAACTCGACTTGGGGAGAAAGGCGTTTATTTAGCAAAGCAGATATACATCTGACGTAGATAGACGGAGCATCTGACCTCTTACAAAATCATGATCTACACAGTCAGAAAAATAATGGAATACCTGGAAGAGCGAATGAATGCATAGGTAAGCAGGGGTGCCCCACACAGCTGGTCTGTCCAGAAAATTTCAACCACAAACTGCAGCAGTTTTCACACAGCCGCTCCTTCGTTCGACTTTTCGCCCCGACTACCTCACAAATCCCGTCTGCACAGTGGTTTATTAATTCCCCATGTCCCTTCCCAGACCTACCTCTTTCCTCCTCCAACAACTTTTTCACTCTCAGCCAAAAATTTTGCGTTGCGCCCGCACACAAACCTTCAATCTCTTAATCAAGGTCGGTCTCTCCCTTATTGATTGGTTTACCCCACATCAAGAAACTTTCCCATTCCTCCCACCTTGGCTTTCCCACCCCACTTTCGAATTTGCACCTCTGCGAGCCTGCATTTTCAAACCTACCAATACCAACAAAAAACATACCCTCAATCCTCAAAACTGACTCGATCACCACAATCGTGCAGATCTCTCACCTCTCTACAACACCAAATCAACACATCTACCGAGACAAAATGGATTACGCCAGCTCAGGACGTGCCTGCTTCACCTGTGAGTTCCGTCGCAACACACATCTTTCCGCCCTCTCCCTTGCCTTCGCTCCGACCAAAGTGACCGCGAGGTTACTACGCGATCGCCTATTCTCCTGGGATATATGCGCATGATCTATCTTGAAAGATACCATGCTCTGTTTGACTCCCAAAATATCACCAGCCAAGAAGCCTATCTCATTCACCCACAAAATCTTGAGAGGACCCCGCGTTCTCTGCCCCTCGACGCATCGCGTTTGCGGCATCATCTCCAGTCCCTTCCTTAGCTGCCAATGATCATGACTGTTTTTACGAACAGTCTTTGCAATGGTGTCGGGTTCCGCGACGGGAGATATGTGCTCGTTTGGCAAATGTTTTGCTGGCGTCTGGAAAACAATTGCCCCCCCGCACACTACATCACCATGACAAAACCCCGCCTAACTTTGTGAGAGGGAGAGAAAGCATCTGACATGAGAGAATATAGGCGGCCAAACCACCCACCAGGTATGCCACTGACGGCGAAGAAGAGAACCCGAATGACGGAGAGGTAGTGTCGTGTGTGTTTTCGATTTGCTAACGTATTTGGTGCTAGGCCCGTGATTGCCCCAACAAGGGTGCTGCTAAGTGGTATGTTCAGCCTCACACTCCCTATGTCTTTGGGACTTGATCATTAACACCGGGAATTTCAGCTACAACTGCGGAAATGAGGGTCACATGAGCCGTGACTGCCCTGAGGGCCAGAAGGATGCTAAGACCTGCTACCGTTGCGGCCAGCCCGGCCACATCTCCCGTGACTGCCCCAGCTCTGCCGGCGGCCAGGGTGGCGGCGGCCAGAGCGGCGCTGAGTGCTACAAGGTATGTCATGACGACCTAGGTCCAATATGTCACAACTCCCAGCGCTAACAATTCACCTCAGTGCGGCGAGGTCGGTCACATTGCCCGCAACTGCTCCAAGGGCGGTGCTCCCTATGGCGGCGGTTACCAGTCTGGTGGCTTCGGCGGCGGCCAGGGTGGCTACGGCCAGAAGACTTGCTACTCTTGCGGCGGCATGGGCCATCTGTCCCGTAAGTAATCATTATTCACTGTCTCTTGCTACGACCCTTTTAACAAATCATTTATAGGTGACTGCGTCAACGGCAACAAGTGCTACAACTGCGGCGTCTCTGGCCATCTGTCCCGCGACTGCCCCAAGGAGTCTTCCGGTGGCGAGAAGATCTGCTACAAGTGCCAGCAGCCTGGCCACGTTCAGTCTCAGTGCCCCAACAACTAAGTTGTGACAGGATGCGGAGCGGTAGCGTTTAATTACCATTGACAACCCTGTTTTCAGCAACCAGTCACAGCCTTAGCATTTGCTTTTGAACGACGGAGGGATAGACGGGGACAGACTGGGCTGCTGGGTAGGTAGTTCAGAGATAAGTTTGACGACAGGGCTGTGTTTTTACACTGCCGTTCTGATGGACTGACCGGCACTCACGCGTTGGCAGTTCATGGGTATTGCTGGTATCTCGGAGGCCATCTGGATATCTGACAGGTTGGCATTTCCTTCACCCGGTTTATTTCTATGTTTTCAGATTCTGGGCTTTTGAGACACCGGGTTTTCCCCTGGGGTTAATTTTTTTCTCTTATTTCTCATCTCTTTGCAAAAAGCAACCATTCACGTCATTACGAAAGGGACTACTATCAGGCAATGGGAAAAGTTGACACACCATCTTGGCGTTGGGGATCAGCAAACAAAAGCCATGTCTCTTCTGATGAAAAGAGGCGGGAAGTGTATTTTTTGGTCAGGTCTCTTGACTCGGAACTCACCACATGCACCATATCGCGGGTTTTGTTTTCTGGGTTTCTGCTCAACGGTTTATGACTACTAGATCACTGGACTAAAAAGGGTTTCGTGGGGAACAATAAAAATGACAAATGGTCCGGATCAATGACACAAACAACCTTGCTATCCTTACTTCTATGGCTCACTGTGATGATAACTATTGAGTGACTGTGCGTGTCGACCCATGGTTATCATGTCGCTTTGACAATTCGCTTTTGTCCAGCACTTTTACAGACTTATGCATGTGCATCATCAAACTCGATCATGGTGTAAAAAAAACCCTTATGCTTCGAAATTATGTTTAGTTTCCTTAAACCCAAAACAAAGCCATCCACCCTGTGGTATATACATATACAAAACTAACAAAATCTGTCCAAACTTATTTGGCATTACATATTCCGGTTTGTGTCTCTATTTTTTGTCGTCTTTCTTTCATATTTTATTAATGTCATTTACAAGACAGCCTTGGGCATGAACTTCATGGCCTGTCTGACACCCAAGTCACCAAGGACCTCCTCAGCACCACCAAGAATAGCATCAAACTTGTAGGTGCGGTTGAAATTTTCGATGACGCGACCCATACCGGTTTGGGTGAGGCCGCGACCACCCCAGATTTGGACTGCCTCGTCGGCGATCTCGTGGGCGGCGCGGGTGCAGCTCATCTTGAGTAGGGCGATGGGGCCGCCCATGTACTTGGATTGTTGGGCGTACGGCATGTGGCACATTTGATAACTGGAGATGAAATGTCAGTTAGGGGGGGGGGCTATATACAGGAAAGTGGGGACAAGGGAAAACATACGTGATAGTCTCAAGCCATGACTGGTGAGACTCGCAGAGAGCAATCATCTTTGCCAACTTCTGGCGAATGACGGGCTGATCGATCAGACGCTTCTTGAAGACGAGGCGCTGGTGAGCCCACTTGAGGGACTCCTCGGTTACGAGACGCATGTAGCGGATGGTGGCGCAAGCCATGGTCCACCGCTCGTGGTTGAAGTTGGAGAGAATGACGTAGATGCCCTTGTTCTCCTCGCCCAGCAAGTTCTCGACAGGGACCTTGACGTTGTCGAAGGTGATGTACGCGGTACCCGCAGCGGGGGAGTAGGAGGTCTTGATAGCCTTGGTCTCGACACCATCACCACGCTCGATGAGCAGGACGGAAAGGCCCTTGCCCGTGTTGACACCGACAACGAAGTAGTCGCAGAAGACACCGTTGGTGATCCACTTCTTGGTGCCGTTGACGATATAGTGCTTTCCGTCAGGGGTCTTTTTGGCGGTGGTGCGGAGACCGGCAACGTCGGAGCCGGCAAAGGCCTCAGTGATGGCTAGGCAGATCTTCTTCTTGCCGGAGAAGCACTCTTCCTCGATTTTCTTCTTGAGGGCTGGGTTCTTGTTGCCGAAGTTGAGGACGCAGGTGAGACCGATGACCATGCCGGCCATGTTGCCGTCCTGGAAACCGCGGCAGGCGGCACGGACCTGCTCCTGGGAGCAAATCATGTCGTGGAAGTAGTCGAACTCCTTACCGTCGACGGCACCGTCGAGGAGGTTGACGCCGTGAAGGTGCTTGCCTGGTCCCATGCGCATGTGGAGGACACCGGCCTTGCTCATCTTGTCAATCAAATCCTGACTGACGTGCTCGCCCGTACGCTCCTTCTCGAGAGCCTCTGGGGTGATGTACTTGTCGGTGAAGACGCGCATGGCCTTCTGGAGCTTGTGGTGGCTCTCCTTAAAGTAGGGAGACTTGAACTGGGGTGTGAGCCAGAGAGGCTCGCCGTAAGGAACTGGGGAGAGGTCGCCGGGCTGGGGAGTAATGATAGACTGCTTCTCGCCCTCAATCGTGCCAATAGCCAGGTCCCTGTACTTCTCGAGGACCTCGTGCCTATGCAGGTTGTAGAATGCGACGGTCGCGTCGGTACCGGCAACCTGGCGGAGGACCGCCTCGCCGCCAGGGTGGGCGTCTAGGAACTCGGAGACATCGTAGACGACTGTGTCGACAATGAACCACACGCTGTCTTCGGTGTTGTGTTTTGCGACCTCAGCGCGGGTGAAGGTCTTGGAGGGTACTTCGAGAACGGATGACATGGTTGCGGCGGATGAAGTGGAAGAATAGGAGAAAAATCGAGGGTATCACAAACAAGAGAGCGAGCAGGAGACAAGCCGTACGAGGAATGCCGCTGCCTCGAAAGAACAAAGACAAGGGGAAAATGCGATGAATAATTCAAGAAAACGGGGAAGATCACGAGCAATTGGGGGGCAACAAACACATTATATGGATGTGTTTATTGCTTTAGTAACACTCCTTCGTCTCCGCGTGGACACCACTCCAGCCTCCAAGGTCATGGAGAACAGAGGCTTCCTTCGGTTCCTGGGCTCCTTTCCCCAGGTTTGAAAGACCTCGGCTCTGGGGACCTGGGTCATGACGTGTGGGGAATGCTCCAAATCACCATTGCAATCTCCGTGATTGGCTGCAGCCCCAAGCCTCAGAGATATGCCAAGACATATCCCCAGGCCAAGCTCTGCCGGTTTCGAGCTGAGCATGTGATGCTGCGGAACTCGGTCAGCGGGTTTGGGATTTCCGAGACGGCTCATGACTCGGCCTGTGTACAATTGCTAGTGAATGCACTCCATGAACTTGTCTTTTTGCGTCTGTGTTCAGGGGTAATTTCTACCGACAATTCGGACATGTTTTCCCTCTTTTGCTCCTTGAGGGGCTTTGGACCAGCTGCTGTCAAGTGTCGTCATAGCCGTTGAAGTGGGGCAGATCCTCAACGCCAGGGAGGGCTGACAGTTGTTTTACCCAGTCAGACATTTTGTTACTACAGGTCCGAAAGAAATCGGCATCCCATGAGATTCATAATGTGATCATGTCTCTTTCGCTGCCGGCGAGGTTGTTTTATTGAATCTTCCATGTTGCGGTTTTCCTCCACTTCTCTTTTCTACTACCCCGCATTACCTCTTGCCCCACCATTGCCATTAAGCTGTAAGGACCTCGGACATAAGGTTCCGGACAGGCCAACTGACAGCAGGCGCAGCCAGCAAAACCGGGCGTTACATCTTTGTAAATAGAATGCATTTTACAGAAGGGAATAAGGTGTAGGCGGCGAATTTTGAAGAACACCTCAAAAAGTGTGGTTTTGTTCTGTTTCTCCCATCCGGGGCCTTGTCAAGAAGATCGCCTTCGCTGGTGCCACAACTTAAAACCCAGAATTTCCTTGGCCGAGAAGGAGAGAAATAATATTTCTTCCTCTTCAAAATAAGTTGATGACATCTAGGCCTTATGCACACGGGCAGCAGGCAATTATTTTCTACACTTGCAAGGTTCAAGTTCCTTGGATTTCCCTTCCTGTGAGTCTTGAACTTTTGGGTCTAAAACCTTCTCTGTTTCGCTCTTTTTTCTGTCGTCAGCAGTCAGCCACCAAGTGCTCCCACTGCATGCTCGGGAGTCACACAGCCATTGGCTACTCGACTTGCTCGAATACCGATGCTCTGGTTGCAAAGCCAAGTGGCCTAGACTATTCCCCTCTCTTCATGCTAATTATACCTATGTGATGTGTGTTCTTGCGGCCTTGTCCTCTCACGGCATAGCTCGATTTATTTTCGGCTTACCGAGGGAGGCATATCCCTCTCCCGCCCCAGACACAATGAGCCCACACCACCATGACTCCTTCCTTTGATACAACCTGGCAGGCTATCTGGCCATTCGATGAGCCAGATATCTCCCCGGTTGGGTAGGTACAGCATGGGAGATAACGACTCCGCAAATATTATCTTTGGGTTGTCACTGAGCTGGATATATAAAACACTCAGGTATTCTATGAACTCTGGCTGTTGACACCGCCATGAACTTTACTCAGAGTGTTAGTCACAACACCAATGTCAAATAGACTTTATTTGAGCATACCTATATATACCTTTTCCTACAGCTGCAATTCTAGTTGGATTGCTTTTGATACTTGCTGTTTTGCCCTAACTTTTTTTTTTCAATCTCACTTTCGACCGTCAAGTTTATTGCCAATTCCGTCAAAATGGATGCTCATTCAATGTCATTCAGCAGCGCTTCAAGCGTATTTAAAACCCCTTCAAAGTTATACCAGGACAGAGCGCGACATCTCCAATTCGATCGGTCTCCGAGGAAGCTGAGCATCATGGATAGAGTCTTGCAGGTATGTAAAACCACTTGAAAAAGAGAATACATAAAAGAGCAAGGCTGAACGAATTCGGCAGCTCGAAACTTTGGAACCAAGCAAAAGACCACACATCGGCATTGTCGGTGCCGGCTTTGCAGGTCTGAGATGTGCTGACATATTACTTCGATATGGATTCCGAGTTACAATATTGGAAGCTCGAAATCGTCTTGGTGGGAGGATATATCAAGAAAGCCTCCCAAGCGGCCAGTTGATAGACATGGGTGCAAACTGGATTCACGGCACCGAAGATAACCCCATTATTGACTTGGCCAGGGAGACGGAAACAACCACCACCGATGACTGGGATGAAGAGGCATTCGTATTCGATGAAGTTGGGAAGCTTCTAGATCCTAAGGAAGCCCAAGAGTACTCGAATATCATGTGGGAAATAATCAAAGAAGCTTCCGCACATTCAAGGGCCAATCAACACGGTGCCGGGATCGACCCCAAGGAAACGCTCTGGGACTTCTTCCTGGGGGAGGTCCCCAAAAGGATACCGAACACCGAGAAAGACTCTGAGAAAAAACAAAAGTGCATCCTCCAGATGGCAGATCTTTGGGGTGCCTTTGTTGGCAGTCCTGTCCAAACCCAGAGTCTCAAGTTCTTTTGGCTAGAAGAGTGCATTGAAGGAGAAAACCTCTTCGTGACAGGAACATACCGCAAAATCCTCGAAACAGTGGCGCAACCGGCCGTAAACGGAGCCACCATCCATCTCCAAACCCGTGTCACAGAAGTCTACGGCAAATCGGCACCTCCTTCCAACGCTGTCAAATTAAGAACAAGCGACGGCCGGATATTCGAGGTTGACGAAGTAGTACTAACCACACCCTTGGGCTGGCTCAAACAGAACCTGCAAGCTTTCCACCCGCCTCTCCCCGCTCGCCTCACTCAAGCGATCCAAAATATTGGCTACGGCTCTCTGGAAAAGACTTACATCACCTTCCCGAAGGCCTTCTGGCTGATACCGGACTCTAAAGGCCGCAAGTTTACTGGATTCGGTCAATGGTTGTCTCCTTCTTACACGCCAGACACGAACCCAGTCAAATGGACAAATGAAGTGGTCGAGCTCGCTTCTGTGAGCGATGGACATCCCACGTTGTTGTTCTACACGTACGGGGAGGAATCGACACACATAACTTCCAGTCTCAGGAAACTTAAATCGGAGAAGGAAAAAAAGCAATGGTTAATTCGGTTTTTTGAACCTTATTATTCGAAGCTGCCTTCTTATAATCCCAAGGAAGATGTCCCTGTGGCGGCGCTGGCTACTGACTGGTTGGGTGATGATTTGGCCGGAAATGGTAGTTATGCGAATTTCCAAAAGGGGTTGAGGGAGGGTGATAAAGATGTGGAGGTTATGAGAGCCGGTGTGCCGGGGGAGGGAGTTTGGTTGGCTGGTGAACATACGGCGCCGTTTATAGCGTTGGGGACTTCTACTGGGGCGTACTGGAGTGGGGAGGGGGTTGCGATGAGGGTGGCTGGGAAGGTTTTGGGGAGGCAGGAGGTTTGAGCATGATGAGTGGGATGGGGTTCAAGGGCATAAATATCCGAAGGCGTTGATTTACTTTTGAGGGGTTAGGGTACTGGATGTTTTTGTTCAGAATAGTATCCGCAAGCGGGAAGCGTTGTGTTGTTAGTGACAGGGTTCGCAAGGACCGGTGAACCTGGAACGTTGCTTTTTTATTCTGTCATCGGCACAGAGAGTGTCATCCGTGACGATTTTATGTGCAGCGTGGTGCGTGTCAGTCAGTGTGTGCATGTCACAGCACATCATCGGCCGTGTGCCGACGCTGCCTTGGGTGTGCTCTCATTTTGCTTGTGCTTCCGGTGCGCTGGGAGGCGGGCTGCTTACATGTTGTTGCTAACAGATGGGCAGACAACCTGGAAGAGACATATGAGGCGGATGAGAGTCAAATGACTTTTTAGTTGCAGCCATCACCCTGGGTTGGTTTTTCCAGGTTCCTCCAGACCGGTGAACCATGGTCTGCTTATCGTGTGCATTCCGCCACCCAGAATTTTGCCCATGTGCTGTACGAGGAGTGGATCTTCCGAGGCTGTGATCTTGTTTGTACAGATATAAGGATGGGAATACGGATAGATACATGATGTTTCGACAAGAGTGAGTGAGTGAGTTGAAGAAAGCGGGCGGCTTGCTGCAAGGTCGGTAAAAGATGGCTGTTGAAAGTGACATTGAACACCCACATGGATCAAATGGCGGGGCGCCTCCGAACGAACCCCTAACGGCAAGCCTTGCACGCAATCCCTGCCCGTCTCCACGCCCAGCATCGCGCTACGATAAGGCCGATCAACTGATTGGGCCTTGATTGATTGACCAAGATGTCACGGGTCGCAGCGGCACTCTCTCACAGGTGCGCTCCCGTCTAACCCGTTCTTCTTCACCACGTCAACTGCGTGCGTGCGTATGGAGAACCAAGGTGTTGACTTGGGCCTCTGGGAGTAAAATCATCATACCTTGAAAGTGGGAAAACAAAGTTCTTTTCACTTTCGTTCCCAACCACACTCTATTATTCTGTATCTTGTACTATCTGAATTTTGGAAATGCCACTGATAATGCTCGCCCCAACATGACATTTCCCCGCAATCCCACCTCATTCCCATCCTCGTCACCCGTGCCTAGCCCGTTGGACAGTACCTTCACGACTGGACCCGAGTCTGAGTCTGGTTCGCCAGACCATTGGTAGATCTCGCAATCCCTTCTTTTTTCAAGGGGGGATTTCGGGTGATACTACTTACTCTCTTTTACTTTTTTATTTGTTTGATTTCATTCTCTGTCAACTGTCGACTGCCGACGACCACTGATCACCCAACACCGATCACCGGCGGCCGATAAGCGATAACGACGCTGCCGCTGCCGTTGCCGTTGTTGTTGCTGCTGCTGAAGATCGTCAGCCCACCATGGCGTCCTACTTCCAGTCCTTCCGCCAGTCGCTGATGCCAAAACAGCTGTTGCGATTTGCGCTGAAGCGACTGGATCTACTAGACGAAACTGCGCTTGATTTGGACAATCTCGACTTTGCTCTGGGCAGAAATACGGTGCTAGAATTCCGAGATGTTGGACTGGTGCTCCAGGTATGCAAACGCCCCTTGGGATCTTACTCCATTCGCAGCGGCCTACTCAGATCGCAATTAGGGTGGAAGGTGTGGGAAGCTAACTTGAGATCAAACAGAAATTGGAGAAGCTCCTGGAGCTTCCTCCCAGCTTTTCCATTCAGAAAGCGAAGGTCCTCGTCCTCCGAGTTACAGTCCCAATGGACTTCTACACAAGTCCCATCGTCGCTGAAGTTGATGGTGTTGACGTCAGGTTGAGGGTGGTAACTAAGGAAGAGATGGATCAACAACAACAACACAACAAGAAGAGGAGGAAAGGTAAGGATGAGGTTGATGTGGTACCGAACGCCGCCGATCTCGCCCAGTCATTCCTCGAGACACAGCCCGTGGCGGACAAGAAGGAGCTGGAAGATGCCCTCGCGGCCGAGTCGCAAGATCTCGGGGCGTCGATATCTATGAGTAGTGAATCGGGAAGCGACGATGGCTTAGCGTATGGGACCGGCCAGGCTCTTTCACTACCAGCGTTTCTTACCGACTTCCTGCAGGGTATCGTTGACAGAATACAAGTCCGCGTGCAGGGTGTGAGCTTTCAAGTCGACATGGAAGTTCCGGTTGATTCCAACACACCAACACCCGAGCTCGTTACATTTCAGTTGTCGTTGGACAAAGTAAATGTGGAGGGGGTTACTGCTCCAGGGGACGGCTCCGAGGATGGTCCAGGAATCATCCACAAGGAAGGCAAACGACATGTCCTCCTTGACAACATTCGAGCATCCCTCATCTCTGAGGCAAACGTGTTTTCATCATTAGTTCCATCTCCATCGATGCTTTCTTCTGCGGCTTCACGCTCGCCAGTAACATCCGAAGCGCCCACATTTCCACAACCATTTGGCTCGGAACCTAGCACACGCCCTGGTTCGGTAGGTTCTGGTGATCTTGCGCAAAGCCACTACCAGTTACAGGATAGCGAGGATGCTCTCAACATACCCTACGATTTTGAGCAAAATGACCAATACGATGAAAACGAGGAACAGAACTCGCCAAACTCCACGCCAAGAGCTTCCGTTTATCAAGATGTGCCACCATCGATCTTCAAGGGGCAAGCCAAATCAACAATAATAGGACCAGTTGTGTCCAATTGGACGCCCCCCGAACGAGAATCCCAGTCAGAACCTTTCCTAAGGGCACCTGACAGCTTCCCGTTTACACAATCTGTTTCACCATCTGCCTCCGTCCACTCCGAATCTGCAAGAAGTAGCAGTTCAGGGGGGACAGGAATCGAAGATTTAGCCGAGTCACATCTCTACAGCCATGAGGAAGCAGAGAGCATGTACATGAGTGCATATTCACAAACAGGCCCTGCGGGACTACAAACTGCCATGCCAGGATCCTGGGACGACGAGACGGAAGAATCTAGGCCCACGACTAACGAGTCCGGTCATCCCACGAGTTTCACCGCATCACATCAATATTCGCCTCCACTGGAACCGGTTAATGCGGAAGACCTGACCGAAAGCACACTGCAAAGTTCTTCACCCCAACGGCAACGATCTCCTGAACCACTCGCCTCCGGCGATGCCGTGCTTTCGGAGGAACAACCCCAGTTTCAAGATCCCGAACCCCAACAAGATGATGTGCCGACACCTCGTGGTCCTACCCGTTTGGCGAAAGACATCCTCTCATTGAGCTCCATATCTATCTATCTACCATCAACACATAAACACATTCAGGTTTCGGCCCCTGACCTTGGGAAATCACAACCAGACTTGCCAGGTGCATTCTCGGTCCATTCCGCAAGATCAGAAAGCCCCACTCAACCGCGCACGAGTGTACCCTCAGAACACTCGCCCCATGATCCGTCCATTGAGATCATTTTGAAGCCGTTAGAAGTTCGGTTCGACGCCTCCATCGCCTTTCTGCTAGCTATGGTGTTTGGGCGATTGATGGAGGCGCTACAGAGTCAACCCAACGATACAGTTAACTCGGCAACGCCCAAATCTGAATCCAAGACGCCAGATATCAAGCTGATCGTCGATAAGCTGTCAGTACAGTTCTTGGAGAAACTTGCGGGAGTGGCCGATATTCCTCAAAGGCATTTCGACCAGGGGGCTTCCGAGTTCAGTCCAGATATCCTGCTCCAGGCAAACCTGGTGGACCTCAGGGCTTCGGTATTGACCACAGATTCAAAAACAGAGACCAATCTCAGCATCGAGAAGGTGACATTTGGCTACTCGAACGATGATATGATCTCGTTTGACCGCTCGGTTCAGATGTACGAGTCAACCATTAACAAATTTCCTTCTGCTGGGCAGGACGTCTCAGTCAAGGTGTCAACAAGATTTGGGGAGTCGCGAGTCGATATCAGCACACTTCCCATGCATATTAAGCTCGATTTGCAGAGGCTTGATGAGACGTTCAGCTGGTTTGGAGGGTTGAGTAGCTTCCTTAACATGGGATCTTCGATATCCTCGAACCCTTCAAGAAGCGCCAAAACCCCAACAAAAGCTACCAAGAAGTCGAGAGGAGTCCACTTTGAGACTGCTACTGATTCCAATGACCGCAGTGCGGCCAACCAGAACAAAACCGACCTGCGCATCAACGGACTTCGGGTAGACGTCATCGGCAGGGACTGCAGTGTAGTGCTGAACACCAGTGCTCTCAAGCTGATAAACAGAGGAGAATGCTTGGGCATTCACTTCAGCAAGATACGATTGGCAGGGCCGTATCTCAGGAACTCCAGAGCCGAAGCCCCTGTGTTGATCCACCTACACGATACAAGACTCGAGTTCATGCAGACACCACGAGGTAAAGAGCTTGAAAGGCTCCTGGAGCTCATCACTCCGTCCAAAATCAAGTTTGATGACAATGAGGACGAAATCATGGTCGATACGCTTCTTGCGCAACGACGAAAGGGTTCTGTGCTTTCTCTGAGTGTGGGCAACCTCATAGTGCATGCTGGAAGGCTGCAGCAGTTGAGTTGTCTTCCCAGTCTTGCTGAGGATCTCGCAAAGCTTGGGACTGTTGCCAAATACCTCCCCGAAGATGACAAGCCAGGGCTCTTGACACTCACGCACGTGAAGAGTACTGAAGTGGGAGTTGACGTCGGCGGTCGTTTCGGAGTTATTCGGGCTACACTATCAGATCTTGAAATTGCTCACATCACAGTACCTTCGCTTGTTTCTGTTGCTGTCGGCGATATCACGGTTACTCGAAATCAGATTGAGGAGCTTGTTGGTACACCACCACCCCCTGCAGGTAGCTCACCACACAGGCCACCTGTGTTGATGATGAGGATGATCGACGACATTGAGCCAGTTGTCAAGATTATTCTGAACGGACTGAATGTGGAGTATCGGGTTCCTACTATTATGGATGTGTTGGATCTGGCCGAGGATGCCACACCACGAGACTTTGAGGCTAGTCTCGCTGCCTCCGTTGCGAATCTGGGTGACCACGCTCATGCCGCCATCAAGGGGGCACCATTGGTAACGCCATCTCCAGACCATACCAAGAAGTCGAAGCCAATCAAGGTCGATGTGGGCTTCAGAGACTGCTTGATTGGCCTCAACCCTCTAGGATTGACGTCCAAGCTGACTATAGTCCTGACGGATGCACACCTTGATGTGACCCCTGGAAAACATGACACGGTCCATGCAGTTTCATCGCTGAACAAGGCTTCAGTTTTGTTAATTGATGATGTCTCACTTCTTGATGCGCCTGGGGCTCCATTTGCGTCATCTCGACAGCCTCAAGTCGCACCCTCGAAACGGGTTACAGGCCTTTGCGCAAAGGGTTATGTCAGTATCTGTCAAATTTCAGCAGCAAAAGCTACGGTGAGGACCTTCAAAGACGAAGGAGGCAACACCCAAATTGAGGTCGAAGTACACGATGATCTCTTGATCATCGAGACGTGCGCCGATTCAACACAAACCCTCATCACACTGGCCAACGCTTTGAAGCCCCCCACTCCACCAAGCAAGGAAATCAAGTACAGGACAACTGTGGTTCCTATTGAGGATATGCTCGCCTCTATCACCAATGACGCATTTGGCAAGGCTGAAGGGGACTACGACTTCGACAGAGACTTTGAGATTGACCAGTCACTTGGCGGCGACACCGACAGCGAAGTTGACTACTACGGTGGCCAGAACGACAGCCCTCTTAATTTTGATTCCCAGCTTTACGATGACGAGGACACGATACAAGAGGAGCTGTTCGATGCCACGGCTCAGTCACTCGAGCTTAGCGGTACAAAGGTCGAGGACACTGCTGATGGCGTCCTCCTCAGCACCGCCGAAGTCGGCATGGCTAGCAGTACCAGTGGTCTGTCGATCAATGAGAACTACTTCGAGCACAGAACAACGGTCAAAGGGACGGCACACCGATGGGATTCGAGAAAGAACAGATACGACGAGTCCAGTGACGTAAAGATTCAACGCAGCCCACTTAAGGTGTGTGTGCGCGATGTTCATGTCATCTGGCACTTGTTTGATGGCTACGACTGGGCTCGGACACGTGAGGTAATCACTAAGGCGGTTCAAGAGGTAGAAACAAAGGCCTATGAGCGGCGCGCTCTGGCAGATCGCAGAACTGGATACGACCAAGACCTTGACGAGGAAGAGATTGTGGGCGACTATCTCTTTAATTCCATCTACATAGGAATTCCGGCGAACCGCGACCCTCGAGAACTGGCCCAGGCCATCAACAATGATCTGCAGGATATGAATGATACGGAATCGATTGCTACCACCGCCGTTACTACAACGACACTTCGCGCTACCGGCCACCACCGCTCTCGCGCGAAGAACTTGAAGTTGAACAGGAGCAAACGCCACAAGATCACATTTGAGCTCAAGGGTGTGAATGCTGATCTGGTGACGTTCCCGCCTGGTGTAGGTGAGACCGACAATTCGATTGATGTCAGAATCCATGATTTGGACGTCTTTGACCATGTTCCTACGTCAACTTGGAGGAAGTTTGCCATGTATGATCAAGATTCAGGTGAGCGAGAAATGGGCTCGAACATGGTCCATCTTGAGATACTTAACACCAGGCCCATGCCTTCGATGCCTGCCTCTGAAATCGTCCTAAAGGTCTCGATACTGCCGTTGAGATTGCATGTCGACCAGGATGCGCTCGACTTTATCACCAGGTTCTTTGAATTCAAAGATGACTCGGTCCCTGTTCATGCTTCGCCCAGTGATATTCCATTCATTCAGCGAGCGGAGATCAAAGATATCCCCGTAACGTTAGATTTCAAGCCTAAGCGGGTCGATTACGCTGGTCTTCGCTCGGGTCACACGACGGAGTTTATGAACTTCATCATTCTCCAGGAGTCACGGCTTGTCCTTCGGCACGCCATCTTGTATGGTGTGTCTGGGTTTGACAAGTTGGGTATGGAGCTCAATGATATCTGGACTGCTGACGTTAAGAAGTCGCAGTTGCCTGGTATCTTGGCTGGTCTTGCCCCTGTGCGATCGCTGGTCAATGCCGCCAGTGGATTCAGGGACCTCATTGAGATCCCGATCACGGAGTATCGGAAGGATGGCCGGATCGTGCGGAGTATCAAGAAAGGCGCAACTGCTTTTGCAAAGACTACCGGGACGGAGGTGGTTAAGCTGGGCGCTAAGCTTGCTCTTGGTGCTCAGTCCGCTTTGCAAGGGGCTGAGGGGATGCTTGCTAAACCTCCCGGTGGTGGCGAGTCTAACTCTTCTGCTGCTGCTGCCGCCGCCGGCGGTGTGGGTGATTGGGAGGAAGGAGATTATGATGCCGAGGAGAGTAAAAGGCAGGTCAGTCTGTACGCGAACCAACCCCTGGGTATCATTCAGGGCATGAGGGGCGCGTACGCTAGTCTGGCGAGGGATTTGGCGCTCACGAAGGACGCGATAATTGCGGTGCCCGCTGAGGTGATGGAAAGCTCCAACGCTCAAGGGGCGGCCAAGGCTGTGTTGAGGCGGGCGCCGACGATCATATTCAGGCCCGCGATTGGAGCGACCAAGGCGCTGGGGCAGACGTTGTTGGGGGCGACGAACAGTTTGGATCCTGCAAACCTGAGACGAGCTGAGGCGGTAAGTTCTCTACCGTTATTCTCCAGTGGGTGGTGTATGAGATTGAGACTAATGTGACATTGACAGAAATATAAATAAGCCTGATCACGAAGCGATTTGGGCGCGGGGTACTGCGCTAAGATAACTGAAGAAGAGAAGGGATCAAACAAGAGGCAGAAGAGTAAGGACGAAGATTTATGGCTGGAGGAAGATAAGAGAGACAGAGAGAAGATGAAAGCATGGCAAACGGATATGGGGGGTTGGCGCTGATGGAGTATGTTACTATTGGACTTTTCTTTTTACTTGGGCTTTACACCACTCTCATTGGCTTTTTTTTCTCTAGTGGGACTAGGGGGAGGTATTTACATAACGACAAACGACAAGCGATAAACGCCTCATGATGGATTGGGAGGGACTTTATTTCTGATCTTTGGGTTTGACTAAGGAGGGTACTTCTTTTCTTCTTCTTTTTTTTTCGTCCGAGATAAAAATCTCAGAGTTGGAGGAGTGGAGGATGCGATAGCAGCAGAGGAACACATTGCATATTTTTAAGAACTGAAGGGGGATGCGTTGAGGATGGATGGCAAGATTGATATTGATACGAAGTTTTTATTTCAAAGATAAGGAATTTTCTTGTTATTCTTTCTTTCTTTTCGCGTTTCTTAACTTCTATGACACTACTCCACTCCTGTCAGGGAGTCATAAGAGGTCTTTACTTCGTTACCTGTTTTTACTTTGTTTTATGTTGGCTTTAATTCACTTGCTTTTTTCTTCTGTTGTTACTTGCCGCATTTAGATTCGATGGCCACTGTAGAGGCAGCCAAATAAAAAAGAATAACAATTCAACTTCGGGAATTGGTGATTCGGTAATTTTGCATGAGGACAGGCAATAACGGATTCGAGAGGGGGGAGAAGGTCAAAGGTAGAGAGAGGAAGTATATAATGGCATTATCGTGGGATTTGGCTAGCTGATTGAGTTTGTATATAATGAGGTAGTTGAGGTCTTAGAAGAAAGTTGAGGTCTTAGAAGAAAGTTGAGGTCTTAGAAGAAAGTTGAGGTCTTAGAAGAAAGAGGCCCCTTCCCAAAAGGGGCTGATTTCGGGGCCTTATAGAAGGCCATTATAGAAGAAGTGCAGAAGGCAATCGGGGGATTAAAAGAGGAGGTTTAAGAGGTGAAGAAAGCCTTGATAAAAGGGGGGCCGGGCGCCCGGTCTTGGGCGGCGGTAGCTGCTGAGGAACCCCTAAAGAAGGTTATACCGGGACGTATTGGAAAGGAGGTCCTAGTACGAGGCTTAGTTGCACCGGCACTTGCCCGGCGGTCTCCGCAGGAGATTGTCTAGGTAATAAACGGAGTCTCTGAGAGGAAAGGAGCGGTTGCGGTAAGGAAGTTGCCGAGTGGCGACGTCGTCGTTACTTTCTAAGAGGCAAAGTTAAAGGAATGGCATACGGAAGCTAGGAATAGTGGGTGGATCAAAAAGGCGTTTGGCGAGGAGGCAAAGGAGGCGAAGAGAACCTTTGTAGTTTTGGTAAAAGGGATGTTAAAGAGGGATTTGAAGGACATAACTAAGGCGGAATTCGGTAAAACGATTGGATTAATAACGGTCGAGAGAGTTAAATTTCGAATCCCGATAATGGAAGGGGTAATAAGGGCAATAGCGCTGGTTACGATGACTAGTAAAGAGGAGGTAAAGAAGGCTTGCGACGAAGGGGTCGTCTGGCGAGCTTAGATACTATACTGCGAGCCGTATTGGGCTGCCCTGCAAGCTACCTAGTGCTATAGGTGCTGGGAGTGGGGGCATACCTAACGGTTCTGTAGGAAGCGTGCGTTGTGCCTACGGTGTGGTGTAACGGCCTATGGGGAGGGGGGGAGGGCAGGGGAGGCCCAGTGCCTTACCTATGGTAATTAAGTTAACCTTCGATATTCGAATTGTATAGGGAAGTACCCGGCTTGGGTACGATGGTGCCCGGAAGCAGTAAAAAAGCCCGGGGTATAGCTAGAGAGGCATATTAGTACCGGCCAAGGACGTTCGACCTTACTCTATTAGAACGATAAAACCAAGAGCAATAACGACTACCGGGAGTACGGTAAATAACCTTCTAAGGGGGGGAGGGCGAAGAATTCCAAGAGGTAAGAAGAAAACGGCCGAGGGGCCGATCCCCCTTAATGGCCGTTGCGATGGAGCGAGCGGCGAAGGATCTAAAGCAGGGAAAGCTGAACCTAGTAGTGAGGGATATGACGGAGCCAGGTACGGCTATTACTGACCCGGCTGCTACGGCGGCCGTGGACTAGGCGGCTGTGGACTAGGACGTAGGAATGCAGGGAGCTTAGTCTGGGACGGGCTCCTTTAAACTGTAGTACGAAGAAGTCAAGAGAACAGACCTGAAAGGGATGGTATAGGTTTTTTACCTAGCCAGAAGACTGGCATGGTTTTCCTATACACCAAGATAGCTTGCTGGACCGGCACGCCCTGCCTAGGGCACATCGGTAGTATGAATAAATAATAAATAAATAATATATAATGAGGTAGGTGGTGGGTTGAGCCGATAATAAGAACTAGGTGTAGTATTATCAGATATCAAATCTCACATATGTGGCTCCTAGATGTGAGGGCATATGTGATGTATACTTATATTTCTTTAATTACCATCTTGCTTTTCAGGATTGTATGTTGTCAAGTTGCAACAGCCAAAAAAAAAAAAAAAAAAAAAAAAAATACACACACACGCATGTTTCAGATCCTTTGAGACACCAGCAACGGAATTTCTTTTTTTAAAAAAAAAATTTAAGGAAAGAGGGTTCTGTTTTGTTACACCGTGTCTCCCTTCCCATATTTCAGCACAACCACACTCACACAACTCTTGTGTGCCTTTCGAGAAGAAATTGATCCCTATAATTAGTGAGTACTTACTTGGTCACATACCTAGCATTCTCTTCTTGCCTTCTCCCGTCCATCTGGTCGCATGGGTCGTCGGCCCAAAGGTTCATGTCCCCCCCCAAAAAAAGAATTAAAAAAAATGAAGCGGAGACCAAAAACATACAACACCAGGGATTCCCCAGTGGTCACCCACCTGAGTACTGATCTGGCCCTCTCGTGTTTATCTAGGGCAGAGCGGACGGGATGCCGAGTTTTCACGAGGGTATGGTCGTATGTGATGGTTTGTGGTGATGTTGGAATCCATGTATCGAAATCGCCGTCGTCGTCGTCGTGGTTGGTTGGTTGTCGAGTTGGGATGTCATCATTTAAATGCTTGGATATGTCAGCGCACTGGAGCACCACAAAAAAAAAAAAAAAAAAAAAAAAAAACCACTTCGGGGCTGATGGTGGAACCAGAAAAGAGGTGACAATGGTCTCATGAAGTTATCAGTGCATTCTGTGGAAGTGTCGTCTCGCGGCGGAGTTTGTTTGGGGCATTGCAAATATGTTTCGCTTGCAAATGAACATCTTAAAGTTGGAGCAGAAAGGCAACACAACGGGAATCCGTGTGTGAGAAAGAGGTGAGGCCCATCAAGGAGAAATCGGGATTCGATATAACCGATATCTGTTGCAGAAGAAACACTTTGTTGATAATCAATATTAGCTGTACATACACAACACGACTATAAAAATAAGAATTAAACAAAACATGAACATTTCTATAGCGTATATTTTAAAACGTTGGGAAATGATAGTCTATGAGGAGTATGTATATACATGCACAACGTAAATTGGTAGGTAGTGTAGTGTAATGTATGGGCAGTATAACGTGTATCATCAACGAGAAACCATTACAATAACTCTCCTCCACACTCCTCTCTACCTGACGTATCAGTTAAACGTAATATTTTTTTCTTCAAATATAAGAAAGTGAACAAAGCAAATCCTAACCTGTCCTTGGCTGCTCCTCAGAGCTAATAATCCCCTTTCCTATCCAGGTCTAAATGAATGTCGTTATTTCCTTTCATCCTCCTCTACCCATGCTGTCCTTCGTATTTCGCTGTGTTGTGCCGTTGATTGTGATTGCTCTTCGGTATTTAACTGAGATCTTTTTTCTTGAATGAGAAAGGCTCCCCTGATCCAAGGAAATGCGCTTTCCTCTACGAAAAGAAACATGTTATAGTTTTTATATACCTAATTCCAATAACCCCCCGCTGTCCCTTCCAGTAACCTGTGCTATGCTTGCCGAAAACAAAAAAAAGACAACAAAAGAAACCCGCTTGAAGAAGAAAGCACCAACACCGAGAGAGAAAGAGTCAAGTGTGGATTATACAGAATTTATCAATAATCACACACACACACACACACACACACCCATATACCACCACCACACGAGAAAGAAGAAAAAGCTTTAGTTTCATGACAAGATACACATTCATGGGATAAAGAGAGAGAGAAATTAGAGAAAAGTTTAGAGTATTAAATGAAATTTGTTGCTCGTCGCTGTACGCATGGCTCAAAAGGCAACATGCTAAAAGGAGTTTTTCATCAAAAATATCTGATATTTGGTGTGGTCTTGTTATGTCGTCGTCGTTGTGTTGTTGTGTGTTCGGTTCATTCATTAATTAAAGAGATATGGTAACTTCGTCTCCTCCGTCAAGTGACGGAACAGGCTTGAGCGCCGGGTCGTTGGCCGCGTTGGGCTTAACCACCACGTTGCCCGAAATAGTGGCCGTTCTGACCCTCTGGCTCAAAGGAAGCGTGTACTTCAGCACTCCCTTCAAAATAAGTTGAAACTCGGCCTCCAGAATCCTTTCCCAGCGCTCTTGGCCACCATAGGTGCCATTGCCCGGGTTCTTCAGCCGGACTTCTCCAGTCGACGTAGAATTTCCCGAGTGGAAGAATGATCCCTCGAAAGACAAAGCGCTGTTGAATCCGGTGATGGTTCCGAGTCTCATGTTTGGGGCAGAATCCTCCGGCGGCAGATCGTCCGGTGAATCGTCCAGTGCTGCAAAATCGTCTCCTTCAACCTTCTTCGGTGGCGGCGGCCCAATCTCGCCGGGGTGAGTATGGCGCCACCACTCCGAATCACTAAGTGCTCGAGGGGATTTGGCAAACACCTCGATGTCGGCGGAATCGACTTGAACGATCACTACGTTCGGGTTGTGAGCGGATATGGTCAGATCAAGCATGAGCTCCTGCTGGCTTGCAACCACATGTGTCATCGAAATCAACGTGATGTCGGTGAGTGGTTGTGATGTCGCAAACATGAAGCCGATAGCGCCAGAGACGACAAGTAGAAGCATAACCGTGAGTACGAGGCAGCTGGCGAATCTATTCAAGACCGAAGGTGGTGATCGGTAAGTCTGAGCCTCCATTGAATGCAACGAGTGGGGGTGGATTCCCCTACGGCTCCTCCCCGACCTCGATGATCGCATCGTTGAAGACTGTATTAATGGGGTTCTCTCGTCATCGGCACCCGTGGTAGTATCGTCAAGGTCATATCCTGCTGACAAGTGGGTTCCCCTCTTCCCGTTCACCCCAGGCCGGCTGCTGTATCGAGGACTTGGGGGATTAGAAGAGTGCCGTGAGCTGCCGTTTCCGCCAGAGCCTGAAGCGCTGAAAGGAGAGTGTTCAGCAAAAAGTGATGGGTGGCCATTGCCGCCTCCATTGCGGCCCCACCGACCGAAGTGGTGATGATGTCTTGCAGTTCCACGAGTAGACCCAGCATTGCTTCTGCCAGTGCCTCTCCCGTCGTCCTCGCCAATGATTGCCTCAAGATTGCCGTTGCTGTTGTAAGTGTTGACAAACTTCATGCTCTTTTTCATGACCGTAGGGGGCCCAGTGTTTTCCATCACGGTATGAATCGACCGCATCCCGTTTCGATCTATTTGACTGGCCATCGAGGTCGCACTCGGGGTTCGGGAATGGAATCGCTGGGGTCGCTCGCGGGCATCTGGTGGGTTGGAATCGTAGACAAACGTTTCCTCCGAGTCTGATGAATTTGCTTCCTCGACTGCGCTCGCTACCTTCGCTTCGAAGATGTCGGCTTTCGACGAGGCTGTTCGGTGTCTTGTCAGTAAACTGCTCATGTTGCTAAGGTGATACGTGACAATGCTTTGTCTTCTCGTAATGGGGAGTTCCCAAGGGTAGCGACCAGGCGGGCTGCCGTCCGGGCTAAAGCCACTTGGGGGGGAACGTCTCTTCTCTGTATCTGTTGAGAATGACACCATCGACATATGATGCCGTATAGGGGGCGAATAAGCTGAACTTGGTTTCTCACCGTTGACAGCCGTCACTGCTGGTTGCTTTCGTGACGACCTCTTTTCCTTCTTCTTTGGCCGAATCGTTTCGTTGCTGGGCTTGGTGCGCAAACTGCCATTTGGCACCTGGGCTCCGGTATTTGGAGCCAGTGCGGCCTGGGGAATTGATGTGACCGTCTCCGTTTCTACTGTCATGCTCTGTAGTGGTAAGTCACCCGTCTTGCTCTTGCCAGCGATGCCCGGTCGGTTGATGGATGCACTCGACTGCCTCGACGTCAGCGGTGGTGGTATGCTGGCGGCATTGCTACCGCTTCGGCGGGCAGTCTTGATGCTGCCGCTATCGCTGCCACTGTCATTTGCCCTCGAGGAGAGGCCGAGGCCTACGAGGTCGGATTGCGAAGTCTCGGAAATCATGCTGTCGTCAAGTTTTTCGGCCAACGACGAATCATCCGGAACTCTCGGTGAGCCCAGCGGACTTACTTCCTGGACCGTCTCAAGGGTTGACGTGCTCCCTCCGCCGCCGCGCGCCGGTGTCCGCAAACCTGAAGGAATGTGGGCGTCGTCGGGGTCGGTATCTGATTGTGGGTCTGGGTACTGTGGCTGCGGTGGAGTGGCCCGCTGAAGAGCAATGAGCGGCGTCTCCTGCTGGTCCAGCCGGCGCGACTGCACAAGGTTGGGCTTGTGGAGTATGGGTGGAGGTGATCGAAGCCTTGGGGAGATGGGCCACCGAGGTGACTCTCGCAGGTGTTCCATGGATGTCGGTGACTTGACAGGCACACCAACATTCGAGCTCAGGTCAGTGGCGGAGGGGTGGAGGGTGGGGATATTGGCGGATGATAACGTTTTTGAGCCGGGGGCAGCCGGATAGTTTTGGCTTCCAGATCGCGTCGGACTGAGATCCTGCGCACTGTTTTTCCGCGAGCGGATGGCGGCATTTACTGAGGATGATCGCGAATTGGTAGTGGCTCGCAGCAACGGGCGTGTTGGGGAGGGTTCGCGAGACTGGAGTGGCGAGGCTTGGGCCGACGATGCGGCGGACGTGGCAGAGGTTTGCGACGTCAACTTTGAGGGCCACGAGTCGGTCTTTTGGGTTATTGTTGCCGAGCTGTCAGTGGATTCGCGGGATAGCGTGGGATGTGGAGGTGAGTTCCCAGGAGGCATGTTGGGCGAATTGTCCATGTCTGCAGCATGCGCCTGGTCTGGAGGAGGGGGGAGGAGACGAGCGAGGAATGATGAGTCTCGACCACACACATGCCAGGGCTGGTCTTAGCTGCTCTGAGTCGACACGGTCCAGTAATTCATGATGGGGTCCGACATGCAACGGTCGTGATTCTGTTCAGGGATTCTTTCTCTGGGGAAGTGAGACAAGAGGGCTGATCGAAGCAAGCAGTACCAGGGACTACGACCGGATGGGTTGGCTCGGCTTGCTGGTTGACCGGTACGCACAAAGTGGGAGAACTCGAGAATTCGTAAAACAACCGACTAAGAAAATGTTCGGTCCGCGCGCGCTATCTTTCTTTTTTTTTTTTTTTTTTTTTTTTTGTGAAAGATAGATAATTCGATACGGTATCCGTAGACGCGCGAGTGATGCGATGCGTGATGTGATGCGTGGATCGTGGATGGGTATGCGTGGAGGAAGATGGGGGGAATCTGGTTTGATGGATGATGTCGTTGGTCCATGACCACCACTACCAAGTACACTACACACACAGCAGCCCAAGCTTTGGTTCCTTGTGCAGTGTGCAGCAGGCACGAGCGGGCAGGGGTGTGATGGGGTGTGGCCGGGATGGGCAGGGCTAGTGGAGGGTGTGTGCTGGCAGACCCTCCTTTTCGCCGTTTTGGGTTGGATTGTTTCCTGGTTCTTTCAACTCCAAAAGGCTCAATTCAGCGAATTTTCTATAGATTCCAAGTTGCTCCGTTGCCCGAAAAGGATATTTGGACTTGTGGGCGGAAATCCGGGAAAGTTGGGGCGGAGATGGGGTCCGGCCACTCATCATCGCATCGCATCGCACAATTTACTTGAAAGTACGGAAGTACCTTTCCCTGTGCTGATGGAAGGTGATGAGAAGAACCGACGAGAACGAACTGACACTTTACAAATCGCTGGCGCCCCTGAAAAGATGACACGGTACCTGGGGGGACAGACTGGTACACCATGTGACCTCCATCCAGAGTGCTTTGGCCGGTGAAGTTTTGGTATATGCAAGTACCTGGGTCAGACGACATGTCCTCGTGCCCCACTCCACCCTCACCTCCAGGTTGGCAAGGTTTCTCAATTCCAGAAATTCTTCCCCACCAATTCCGGCTGCGCGGCGCGTCCCAAAAAAACCTTGTCCAGCCTCTCGGCGGAGGACATCGCTGGGCAAGTGTTAAGACGGTACTTTCAATTGGGCAGCAAAGCAAATCGCACAGCCTGGAAACCCGTTTGCTGTGCAGAAGTGCGAATTGCTTGCAGCTTGCGTTTGCTCAAGAGTGCATCCGTCTGCACAGTGCAGCGGTGTTGGCATTCTTCCCGAAAAGTCGTGACGACATTCTTTTCTCAAAATATTTTCATAAAAGGCCCAGAGACCACTATATCTGCAAGAACCAAGATATTGAGATATTGAGGGTTTTATTCTGGTCCATGGAATCATCATGACAGTTATAACCTAGGTATATACATTGCATGTTCAACCCTCGGTTCGGCATTTTTTTATTGTTTGCATAGTGGGGAGGCACAGAACGGTGGCACCGATCAGCGATTACGCGTTCATTTTCATGATGTTGTCAGACGTCCGGCGTGCCTATGAAATCTAGATGTGCAACTCCAGCGAAGCCACGGGTTCTCGCCTTGCTCATCTTTCCCCCAAAGACTTAAGCCAGGAACAGGCCGTTGAGTCAAAACCATCAACGGTGTTTGGAACGGTGTCTCACCCTCTGAGAGGTCATGTACCGCCCTATCGACCCCGCAACACCATGGTGGGAAAGCACTCAGCCTCTCACAAACGGCCAAGTGGACGGGTCGCATCGTCCAGACACACGCCCCAGGACCTTTCAACCAGGCTCTTGTATCTCTTCCCTGGTTGAATTTTAGAGCTCTATTGTACATGTAAATAGGAGCACCACAACCGCCGAGTTCGACTTTTTACGTTTCACCAAAGACAGGCAGGACAACCTGAAAGATTTACACTGCTGCTTGCTTTTCTTCCGACGACATCTTCCCCGGATGTATCCGGCAGATAATATCACACCGGAAAGCCGGCCGTCCCGGCAAGGGCCGAATGCTAGTCTCACAGGGGCTGCCGTCTGCCGAGAAACAAAGCCATGTCAGCATCTCTCAGGGGGAAAGCGGCGCGTGTGAGAGACGAGAGAAAAGTTTTCCCTTTGGCCCTCCACAAACTCCTTCCTCATGCGACACACCGCATCGGAGTGCTGCCGGCGGTTGCCTGATACCTTGAAAACACTCTCAACAAACGGCGCAAATGCCGCCAATTTCGTGTGCGGGCGGAAGTTTGGTGACAACGGTCGAGAATTTCCAAAACCGCGCACTCTCATTTACCTTTGATGCCAACGGCTGCATGACACGTGGTGAAGGTGGGTAAGGTAGGAAGAGGTAGGGGAGGCGGAGGTAGATATGAGTTGGGGGATGATGGGTTGCAGCAAAAACACATTCCATTTTCATTCATCCCGCAAAGTATCCCGTCCCGGCTCTTTTATTGGAGCATTGCTGCCTTTCTGTAACCACACCAAACCTCAAAATGTCCCATATTCGGGAATTGAGGCGTTCGAGTCATCAGACTGCGCAGGAACCCGTCATTGTCACTGGCTGGGCGTGTGCGCCTCTTCCTCTTGTTGGGGGACTCTGGAGAGAAATTCCCCCTCCCTTCTGACCACTCTCAACCCATCAGAATGGCCCACGACGCCCACGCCTTCGACACAGCGTGGGGGAGGCTGTCGTCGTTGGCCGAGGGCAGCCGATAACCCAAAGACCAAGACCTCAAGGTTCACCTCCGCGCCCGGAAGGCTGCCTTGGCTCATGTTCGGCTTCTCGTCAATTTTTTGGGGTTCAACTCAACTCTTTTGAGAGACATGCAGAGATGATGTGATTCTAGTCGACGAAAATTTTGAGTAATGGTTGCTGAGTTGTCCTCGCCCAATGCGACGTCGCTTACATTTCTGTTGAAGATGTCTCTCATCACATACAGATATTTCTCTCACAGTGCCATTCAGCCATTACTCAGCTTGATCGGCGAGTTGAAAACTCCGAGGAAGAGGCTCTGCTTCTCCAGAGAGTCTCGGATGATGCCCAAACGTTGCGTTTGATCTGATTGGTCAACTCTCACGACACCTCTCCAAACCTCTTCTTCAGTCCCGACACAATATCATCAAGTTGATGCTATTCACAAGCATCATCTCAAATCATGACTTCATATCCCTGAGCATGAATCTCTCATAGAGATGCATTTTAAGAACGTATCCACGATGGTTCTAGTGAAAATGACGTCTTCACGCCCTTCCGACGACCAGCCGTGAGACGCCGGCAAGGGTGGGCCCGAAACCAAGGGTTTGAGTCACACCAAGTTCCATGTTGATATCTAAAGTATCACAGAAATCTCACTCATATTATACAGGTCACTGAAAGAATCATACGGTCTGATTTAACCAAATTTGGGTCTCAAAACCTCAAAACCTCGCCCAACATGGACTCGGCATATTCCCCAGAACAGCTATCCCAATACCTCAGGCACATCGGCCTCCCTGAACCCTTTCAGCCTCCAACCAACCCAACCTTGGACATCACCTACCTAACCGCCCTCTTCGTCCACCAAATCACCACGTTCCCCTACGAGAATCTCTCAATCCATTATTCTCCCAAACATGAGATCATCATCGAACCCCAAGCCTTGTTCGCCAAAATGGTCACCTCTAGCCGCGGCCGCGGCGGATACTGCATGGAACTCTCAATCCTCTTCAACCACATGCTCCGCGCCCTAGGATTTACCGTCCACCTTACAGGCGTCCGCATCCGCCCAAGACCGGTCAACAACGAACCCTCCGGAGTCTACTACTCCGGCTTGGTGCATCTAGTCAACATCGTCCAGCTCGACGGTCAGAAATACGCCCTAGACGTAGGGTTCGGCGGCGACGGTCCCACTTTCCCCATGCCTCTGATCCCCGAGATTGTGCACCACAACTCGATCGGCACGCAAGAAATCAGGTACATCAGGGACTTCATCCCCAACCAACGATTTCAGGACGAGTCCAAGGGGGCTCTGAAGAACTGGATCTATCAGTACCGAAACAGCGTGGATAAGGAGTGGAACAGCTATTACGCATTTAATGATGACTACGAGTTTTTCGAGGAGGACTTTGTGCATTTGAGTTATTTCCTCAGCCAGAGCCCGGATAATCATCAGACTCACAGGGTTTTGGGTATCCGGTTCTTGAGGGAAGGCGAAGGCGTAGATGCGAAGGTGGTGGGCAAGATCATGTTGAGTGTAGCGGATGTCAAGAGAAACTTGACGGGCAAGACAGAGCTGGTCAAGGTTTGCAAGACTGAGGAGGAGCGGGTCCAGGTTCTGAGGGAGTTGTTTGCTATTGAGTTGACTGAGGAGGAGGTTGGCGGTATCAAGGGGTGGAGGGCTGAGTTGAAGGGAGGCCCACTGCCGAATTAGGAAACTAAGGGTGTGGAGGTAAGTATTCTCTTTCTCTTTTTTCCCCCCCTGGGTGTTGGATATATGGGTACGGAATATATAGAAGGTCGAATAGAATAATGATGATCAGGGAAAAATCTTCCATTTCAAAATGATATGTTACCACCTCGGCGACCAAGTGACATATTCATTCACATTCAACCTAGATAGTGTCTTTCACCAGGCTTTGTCTATAACCCAATCTATCTGCTTGATCTCGCAATGCCACGGTTTTCAAATGGCTCCCGGGTCTCCCCCACACCACGGCCCGTTCCCGTCCCGCAAAACAAAACAAAACAACAAAACAAATGATCACAGACCCGGGAGATCGGCAGCGCCCTCCACCACACTCCTTTCATAAACCTATCTTCAACATCGAACTACCACATACGACCATACCCTTGTGAAAACTCGGCATCCCGTCCGCTCTGCCTTAGATAAGCACCAGAGGGCCAGATCAGTACTCAGGTGGGTGACCACTGGGGAATCCCTGGTGTTGTATGTATCTTTTTTGTTGTGTATAATTTGATATTTTGACTCCATATCACAAGCAAGCCACACCCTTGCAACACTTCACCCATCCGACCATTCATTATAAACAACAACCCATCAATATTATATCTATACAAATTACTCCCATACACCCAAGCCCAATAATTTCTACTTTGCTCCAATCTATATACTTTTTTTTCCATTCCCCCTTTTTCCATGTCCATGTCTAAGCCTCAATCTCATCATCATCCCAGTCAGCAACCTTGGCAACGGGCGTCGCCTTCTTATTACCACCACCAACAACCCTCCCACCTTGCTTCCTCTTGACTCTGCTCGTCATCCCAACATTCTCATCAAAGATAAACTGCCAAAGCACATAAACCCAGCTCTCATGCCTCGGCAAATCCTCGTAAAACTCCTTCGCGATGCTATTCAGCTTGTGCAGCCTCGTCCACGGAATCGCGGGGAAATCGTGATGCTCATTGTGCAATCCAACATTATACGTGAAGAAATTCAGCGGACCGTAGTAAGAGAACGTCTCAGGGATGGTAATCCCATTACCGGGGTCTTTTGCTTCGGGTGTGACGGTCTCGTACACGTAGTGTTCTGCGATGAAGTGGCCTGCGGTGGGATGAAGGCTTCCCGCGAGGAAGGAGGAGAGGATGAGATAGAATAGAGAGTTGAGGGAGAAGTAGGTGACGATGAGGTAGTCGAATGTGAGCTGGACTAAGATGTTGACATAGTGTACCCAGGTGAAGGGGACGGCGTAGATTGCCATGGGCCGGAGGGCGTAAAAGAGGATCTGGAAGGTGCAGAAGAATGCTTTGCCGAGGATGGAGTCGAGGAAGACTGCTTCGAAGGCTGTGGGGAGGTCGGTGTCGAGGCCGTCGACGCCTAGGGACTTGTGGTGGGTTAGGTGGTACGGCTGTTAAGAACAACAAAGGTAAGTATTTGGGAGTGTTAGGGGGGTGATTGTGGGAGAGGAACACATACCCTGAATGAAGCACTGTACGGGACAGCAATGGGGAGATTGGCAATCATGGCAAAGAGACGGTTGGCCTGCGGCGACCTGAAGGCCAGGTTATGGGAGATCTCGTGGATGGCGAGGAAGAGGTTCTGATTTGAAGTGGCGCCAATTATGTATGCGGTCAAGAAGAACTTCCACGAGAGGAAGGGGGTGTCTCGGAGGAGGTAGGCGCAGAGGACCTGCAGGCCAACGACGCCCGAGACGACATATTTCGTTAATGGTTCGTGGCCGCAGAGCTTCGTGACCTCTGGGTGCGCCTTGATGATTGCGAGGCGGCGGGTTCTGTGCGGCTCCTCGGTGTAAGTCCAGAAGAAATCGTGTTCCTTTTGGTCTTCAACGGGCTTTGGCTGCCGCGCGGCGCCGTTGGAGTGCCCGTTGGCGGCAGTCTCCTTGCGCTTGACGGCGCCGTTGGCCTTTGATGTTGCTGAAGAAGAAGCCATGATTATTGAGTGGACTTGTAAAAGGAGAGAGAGCCGCAAGGCCAGCTTGACGGGAAAGGGACAAGAAGGTGTGGTGTTTTGGAGGTGGTGTTCGTGGACCCTTGGGGCTGGACTCAGCAATTTCATGGTTCTGGGCGCGTTGGCAGACAGGGGCAACGCAGTCCAAAATGCGGGGCGCCCGTTGAGGTGGGACCAATCAGATGGTTCAGTGGCCCATGCTCCAACAATCGGCAAAGCTCGAAAAAGGGGCAACCCATCGTTCCAGAAACTTGCCAAAATGGTCTGTCGAGATGAGAGATCGGATGATACTGTGATCAATTTTATTTTGACGACAACCAACCATTTTCGAGAATTTTTTCCCCCCACATTCATGAAGATCAATTTTATCTTGCGTTAATCAGATTGACTAGCTCATCTGCCTTTGCTTTTTTCGTGTCTCATAATCGCCTCAGTCTCTGTTCAGTATCTCCAAGGCCTGGCTTCAGGATATTCATGCACTCTCCAAGATACTAGGTGTTACCAATACCTAAATAATGCCAGGCGGTCAATTCCCCAGAACATCATGAATCCCATCCAACACTTTCTTTGGTTACAACTTATACGTCCTTACAACTTGTACATCCTCATACACCTGCTCTGGGGAACTCGCACCGGTAACGGCGAAAATGACGTTCGGATTTGCGACAACCCAAACCAGTGTCAACACGCTCAGTGAGATACCTAATTTGATATCAATGGGCTCCGATTCCGAGACCAGGTCAACAGTAGCCGGGAACCCATGCTTGCATGTGCACGTCTAGAACCCCAGCGACAAACTCAAGTTGAGTTTGTGCAAATCTGTAACCCTCGGGAATGTGTCTTGATCTATACTTCCTAGTTAGAATACCTCGCTTTAGTGGTGAGAAAGTTGTAACGTCAAGTTGAATGCTTGGATCCCGGGTCATATGTTCCAGGGTTCGTTCAACATTTTGGCGTTCGAGGAGGTTATAACGGGGCTTGTTTCATCACAGGACCGATGAGGTTCAGTTTGTCCGCCCAACGCCAGGCTTGAGCGATTTCATATGCGTCCCATCCTGATATCCCCCAGTGGAGGGCTTTCGCGGTGTTGACCAGGTGGTTGAGGGCTCGGACAGCTTTTTTCGATGAGGTTGTTGCGATCTGGTCTGTGGGCGTAGATTGAGCCCGTCCACGTAGTCGAGTTGAGAGCGGGACATGGAGGTGGTAGTGGCTTCGAGGATGTGTTTCCGGGATAGAACGGTGTTTTTTTGGTTTACCGTGGGAGTGGATTGTACCGAAGTATCTGGAGGAAGTTACTAGAAGGAGAGAGTATAGACTGGGAGGAGAAAGAAAGTGCCATTGTAGAAATCACGAGGTTGAACAAGGCCATTGGACAGACATTGGGGTAGTACAACAGACTGTGGTATAGCCGTGACAGATAGACTCCATACTGTTGTCGTTTTTACCTTTAGCGTTGTACTGGCAGAAGATAACGGTATGGCAACGAGCGGACTGTTGATCGGGTCTTTGGGTTCCTATGCCTATCATTGAACTTGGCTCGAGGGTTCCCCCTGATATAGGGACAATTCAGTCATACTAGATAGTTAACGTCCAGACCAGAAATTATTCGCTGACGAACACCGATGAGGATATGAATCGAGTTCCGGGGTGTGATGGACAAAAGCATTCAATTACATGAATGCTGACAATAATAATCAGCATTCCTACCAAGACAACGAGAATACACATCAGTTCGAGTACCCATCAATCATGTACGATTTCATCCCAATTCCATCCATATTTCCTTTCATCCGCATAAAAAAGAGGTGCAACAAGACACAACTGGCATGTTGCCTTCCTCTCCTCCCCCTTCCTTGTTGAACTTCCTGACCCAATGTCTCGTTCCACCGTCAAAGATTCACACGTCGCATCATCAAAGGTCAATCGCATCAAAACACATAACAAGCAAGAAAAAGACGTATATAACCCCACGTCATCATATCCACAACAACGATAAAACATAAAAGAACAGTTGTAATACGCTAACAAAGGAGAGCAACACAAATAAACTGTGTGTCTGTTGGGGGGGTATTGTGAGTATAAGTGAGACAGAGAGAGGGTGAGAGTGAGTGTGTAAGTGAGTTATAGATGAGGGTGAAAGGATGAGAGAGGGTGAAAGGGTAGTAGGGTTTCTGCAGCATAAAAGCCCATTAAAATCAAACTCCGTAATTCACCCCAAGCCAAAGCCAAACACCCAACACCCTATTATAGTAGGAAGTTCCAATATCCGGACAAACCGCATTGACGCAGAAAAATGCAACCAACGAATTCAACTGAACCGCGCCACCATTAAACCCCTTTTTCTCACTCAGAAAAAGAAGTAGCCCAACAAGAAACTGACAAAGCAGAGAACAGCGACGATCTTAACGGACACACCCTCAGTGCCTTGTCTAGTTGCTTGCGCAAGCTCTGGTTGCTTGGCAGGGGCCTCCTCCTCTTCAGTCGAAGCTGTCGCCTTGCGCTGTCTCAACCCACTTGTCGCCTCGGTCGTAAGCCTGGCGATGGTTGCCTTGGCCTCAGCGAGCTGAGACTTGACGGCCTCGACGTCTTCAACAACTGCCGCCTTGATTGAGCTTGCGGTCGAAGGGCCCGGCTGAGTCAAAGCTGTAGCCTGCGTATCATCGAGATCCTCCGACTCGATTCTCGGCTCGGGTTGGGGAGCAGGAGTGCTCTCGACAGCGGTGGCTTCGGGGGAAGAGTAGGCCGGAGGGGGGCCGGTGATGGGGGTATCCTCAACCTGGTTCTGACCCTTGAAGTCAGTGATCATGTATTACAAATCAACAGAAAGCGCAGGGTAACAAACCACATTCGCAAGGGAACGACGAACAGGGGTGGAAACCGCCTCGGCGCGCCCGTCCTCCTGGGGCGGCATCCAGATCACACGGATCTTTCTCTCCTGGATAGCCGACTTCTCGACTCCATCCCACTATAGAACTGATCAGTATACTGGTGTTTCGCTCCAATCATTGCCATTCAAACCCACAATCTGTTGAACATTGTTGAACTCCTGATCGCCCGTAATGGTTACCGACTGGACCAGGAACTTGTCTCGGCAGCGCGCGTCGGAAGCAGGCTCCTGCTTCATCGCCTGTAGGAGAACTGAGACCTCGACTTCATGGCCGGGCTCGATGCGACCAGAGTTTGGTCGGACGCAGTACTGCTTAGGGGCTGTCGTTTTAACCTATTCATGGGACATCAGTTATTGGTTAGCCAGGGTGTAAATAAACAGTGTTGGGCGGCTGCGAGGCATTACCTTGAAGGCAACAGGAGACGAGTTAGGATTTCTAATTTTGAGAACCTGCGCGACCTCCACAGTGAAGGGTCCTGTTTGGTCAGAAACTATCGGGGCTTGTGGGGGTTGAAGGGGGTTGTGTGCATACTGCGGAAGCCGAGCTCTGAGGGGTCAATCTCGACAGACATGGTGGCGGTTGGGCTCTTGCGAGCAGTCGTGTGAGGTAACAAGGTTTGGGTATTTGGTGGTTTTGAAGTGTTTGGGCGGTCGAGTGTCTGTTGCAGTCAGTCGGTTGCAGTGGATTTATGTGGAGCCGAAGTGACGGAATCAGGCAGTGAATGGGGGTCGCTGTCAGTCTGTCCTATCGCAGTTGATCGCAGAGAAAGTGGATGGTTTTGGGGTGTTTCGCTCGGCTCGTTAGGTGCTTGCTGCAGAACGGCGCGTCTCGGCGTGCGTGCACACTGGGGATGGTGGGAATAACGAGAAGGGAAAAAGTAAAGTTTGGATATGAAGTCAGACAGTGACGGCAAGGCGCAAAGCCAGGTTTCAATCAAACCCAACTTTCGAGCTCGCTTCAACAACCCAGGTTCGTGGGCCCGTGCTGATGGTCCAGCGTGTCAGCGGAATACCCAGTGGAGGATCCTTCTGGGGCTCCTTCTCGAACCTCCAAACACCCCCACTTTGGGCGCGGATCAACAGAGCATCCGAATCCTTGCTGGGTGCGCTAAAGCTAAGGTTACAAATGATACAGTCTGTAAATCAAAGGAGTCTCTCTCTCACTTAACTCCTCATCTACCATGATATTCACATTAACGGGCAGATGCAGAGATCAAGTCACCAGTTGCCCATTAATCGGGATCTATTTGTGGAATCGGTCAGACCAGGTCAAACGCCGCACTGTCCGAAACCTTTCTCACCCCCAAACGTTTAACCAATCAGTGGTCATCGTATCCGCTATACTTCTCAATGACGTGCACCCCTCGCCTGTGCTTAACTGGCAATGCTGGGACAAAACAACAGTTATTGTTAAACTGATGAGAAACAGTGGCTGATTGTGGCATAAATAAATTTTGGGCGAAAGGATGGCAGAGACCGCTTCAAAGATTTTTGAGAAGCTCATCCGAGCCAATCCGATTAGAACCGATCAGAAGCTTCGAGATAGTAATCTGCATGAAATGAAAAAGGGAGCTCTGTATGCACATACATACATACCCCGCATCGTGACTTCCCTGCAAACCAGTTGGGTTGGCCTCAATCGTTCACTTGAAGTCGAGGACAGCTACAGTGGACCAAAAATTGTTGAAATGGACTTAACACATAGTTAAATTATTTATGCAAAGCCCGCTCCGGGCACTGTTTAACTTCGGATTCAATTCTTGAAAGCAACCTCAGCACTTTGTTAAAATCCTGGGTGATCTCTTCAGAACGCCGCTGGACGCGCATTATAAATTGACCTGGGGTGGTTCTCATCGACCAACTTCGGTTCACAACTTTACACCATTTCCACAACCACAACCGCAACATCAATCACTCCCTCCACACCTTTTTCTCCATACCATTCTTTCCGCATCATTTTAAATCATTCAAAATGGCTGGCGATCTCCAACAATTGTTGGACATGGGGTTCGAGAAGGGTTATGCGGAGCTCGCTGTGAAGAAGACCGGCAACTGTAAGGTTTCCCACTGCGACATCCCCTGTCTGCCCAAATATCGAAAGGCTCCTAACATATCTCACAGTGTCACAAGCTATCGATTGGCTGGAAGCAAATGGTTCCAAGCCTCTGGGGGAGCTCCAAGCAGCTGCCGCTGTCGATGAGGAGGATGAGGAAGAGAAAGCCATCAACATCGCTGCCGGCGAGCAACTTGCCAAGTCACTTGTTTGCAAGGAGTGCAACAAGAAGTTCCGTACCCATGACGCAGCTACTTACCATGCCACCAAGACGTAAGGATTGCATGTTCGTCCCACCACACCAGTTTGGTTCGCTGATGTTGACCACAGAGAGCACACTGATTTCGAGGAGTCGACGGAGGAGCTCGCACCATTGACCGAGGAGGAGAAGAAGGCCAGACTCGAGGAGCTTCGTGAGAAGGCTAGACTCAAGAAAGAAACCCAGTCTCAGCAGGAGAAGGAGGAAGCCAAGCGGAATGAACAGATCCGCTTGAAGGCCAACAAGGACACTCAACAGGTCAAGGAGGAGCTTGCGCGCAAGGAGCAAATCAAGGAGGCCGCCAAAAAGCGTCAGGAAAAGGCAGATGATATCGAAGCAAAGAGACGTATCAAGGCCAAGATCGAAGCCGACAAGGCTGAGCGCAAACGCAAGGAAGAGGAGGCTAAGGCATTGAGAGAGGGCAGAGCACCGCCTGCGCCGGCTGCCCCTGTTGCTTCGACCCCCCTATCGGCATTGTCCGGCTCGTCATCTTCAGCAGCCAATGCTCGTTTGAGAATTCAGACCAAGAACGGAAATATCATCAAGACATACCCCAGCGAGACCACACTTATGGAGGTCGCCCAAGCTGTGTCGGAGGAGACTGGACAGCAAGTCACCAGCTTCCAGACAACCTTCCCCAGGAAGACATTTAATGGTGTCGACTTTGGACAGACTCTGGCAGAGGCTGGACTCGCGCCCAGCGCAGTTATTATCGCGAATTAGAAGCCGCGATTGTGGGATCAGTTGCTAGTGGATCTTGATAAATTGCCCGAGGTTGTCTAGGTATGGGAGGTGACGGTCACAATGAGATAGCTTAGGAGTGATATTTGTGGTATTAATTCAGCTCAGTCTCAGTACAGGACATCCCTTCCAATTTTCAAAGAAGGCCTAATTATTCAGCTTCGAGTCACGCAGTAACAACATTTGAAGGGGTGCGGTGTACTGAAATAAATTCTATGCATGTCTTTTATGTCTGAAAGGAGGGGTTGTTTGTCCCGAATGGTGCTTGTTCACGAAGTATACGTATCTTCAAACCTGGTGTCATGATATTCCCCCGCCATCCACTCGTACACAAACGGCCCCGCACATGAGCGGTAACGGATTTCCCATGAAGAGCGGCATTTCAGACAACCAAAACAGGTATTCTGTTGATATGTGGTTCCCTCAGACCACCTACCCCTCAAATCCCGCCCACTAATCTCAACAACCCCTCAATTTCGCTCCACGGGCATACTAAAACCTCCCCGCCCTTTTTTGTACATGTACTACCTTAATACCAACATCCAAAGCTTGGTAGCCATGTAAAGTCCGTATATATCCGTAATAAACCGGCTCGGTAACAGGGAGGGACGGGGAGTTTCCGTACATTACATACACACACATCCACTTCGCGCTCTTACTCATAACACCCGGTTTCCCCGTCTGTTTCTGAGGTGCGATGGCATCATATTCTTTTTGCACCTCACTTAGATTTCTCACAAGAACCTCGTCATTTGTTCCTAAACTCACTTATTCTTCTTCTTCTTCAAGAACCGTAAACTCATTCACGTTCAGAACCATGGCTTCCTCCGCACCAAAAAAGATTGAGTGGTTGGTGGTTGTCCCTGACTTCCCTGGCGCGGGGGCGAAGAGGTTGGAGATCAGACCGTGAGTGCTTCTACCCCTTTTCAATGCCTTCATCTTCTGATAAATTTCCCTGATTGCCTCCCACCTCCTCTGTGCTTTCTCATCATCCCCCATACTAACAACACTAGCCAACACTTCGCCGGCCTCGCCCCAGCGGTCAACTCCGGCCTCTACAAGCTAGGCGGCGCAGTCCTTAACGAGCCTCCCACCTCTTCAGACCCTACAACCTTCAACTTCGCGGGCAGCACAGTCGTCATCCTCGCCGAGTCCCGTGAGGCAATTAAGGAGGTTCTCAGAAACGACATCTACGCCAAGGAAGGTGTTTGGGATGTTGAGAATGTAAGTTTTTACCCTCCTCCACCTTCGTATTGTGACGGGATAGTGGGTTGATGATATGTCTTAAAAAGGCGCAAATGTGGCCTCTCCTTTGCGCTTTCAGGTATCCGGTTCCTGGACAGGAGGAGAAGTTCCCTGAGCCGGGGAAGTAGGGGAGAGAGAGAGAGAGAGAGAGAGAGAGAGAGAGAGAGAGCGAGGTTGTAGTCGCAGGGCCTGATCCAAGATGATGGGAGAGGAATCAAATATCGCCATAACCTTCGAGGGAAAACACTCGGCATCCCATCCGCTCTGCCTTGGTTTTGATATTGAGATTAGCAAGGGTGAAACATCAAGTCGTATCTAGAGACGTCGCCATGTATCATTCCTATTGTAGCGTCATGGAAGCCTTTCCAAAAGGGATAAACAGCTTTTTGAGGCCACCATTTTCATGTACGCTATGCATTTCAGGAGACTAGAACTGGCTCAGAACAGGTGCGACATTTGAAACGTCTTTGACAGAGCTGATCTTTCAACACCGATATACTATGGAAGCCTGAAGTGAGGGTTTTTATTGAAATTCTGGCATGACTCCCATTCTTTTGTTAAATTCGCCATCAACCAAGCAGACTCCAATATCCGTGCTGTTTTAATCCATGCTTTGCTGCGAACCAACAGCTTGCCCAATAATAAAAGATCGAAAAGCTCACAACTCCGCCAATGCCCTCAGAGGCCAGCAAGCGAGAAAATTATATCATACAGTAGGTAACCATGCAGCCGATGGGACACTTTGGAATGCTGCCATGCCCATTCATTCCTTGCTCATTTTGACTTCCTGCTCTTCCTCATCATCGGCTGCCCCATTCTCTAGCTCATCCGCAGCCACCCTCAGCTCGTAGTTCAAGTCGAAACATTCGGCTAGAAGCTCACTGATGCTTCCTTGGCCTTCGGGAATATCATTTCCAACCATGAACTTGCCATCCACGCGCATGTTGTCGATTGAGGTAAGCTAAATATACGTGTTAGCAACCGCCAATGTTTTGTACAGGGAAAAGACAAATCATACCTTCATAACATATGGATAGAGCTCCCTGACAGAGCTCACACCTCCCGAGTTCTTTACCTCAATCAAACACCGCTTCAGAGTCTGAAGCTGGTTATATATGGGAAGAAGTGCCTCCGATACTGGCTCTGACGAGTTCATAAGATAGTAAATGTAGCCATAACTCCGTCGAATGAGGTAAAGCAGTGTTCTCTGGACATAGAGATCGGCAGGCCTTCCCTCGTCGTCAAGGAAATTGCCGTTCTCTCTGCTTTCGTCAATCTTGTCAAGCTCCCGCTGAAAGTCGTAAAGGTCTGTTTCCCGCAGAGACCATGCCTGTGTAATGGACAGCTTCTCTAGGTCGTTGCGCACGCTGGTGAGGGTGTCGTATTTCACTCGGAAGGCTTCGGGTATCACTCCTTTTCTATCATGCTATCAGCAAAAACGAACTGTTCTCTGCTGCGCCACAGGAGAGCTCCTTACCGGTCAAGAACAATCTTTGACCATGCTAGGCATCGCCTCAAGAGATCTGATACCTCATCACTTCCGCGATATGGTCTTCCTTCTGCGTCGACAAACTTGCCATCTACTCTTGACTCATCAATCTCCTTCAGGTTTGCTTGTAGCTTTGTGACCTCCGACACCGAAAACTGCCAACTTCGTCAGCATTGCACCACTTCGCCCGTATGATCCATTCCACCATACCTTGGGTTTCGTGTTGGCCAGCGACATCGATCGCATTATTGAGATCAGTTTCTCGTATATAACTTGTAGTGGCTTGTCCAGTTGTTCGAGCTTCTGCTGAAGCCTGGCCAACATCGTCTTACACAAGGCCTCCCTCTTCGAGAGCAACTCTACCAGGTATGGTGAGTGCTGTGCGTCACCGCCTCTAAGAATTCCATCAAGCTTGCTGAGAGTGTTTGCTAAACTGTCGAGGTCTTTCGGCGAGAAGAGGCCAGCTTCGGTCAAGTGGTCAAGGAGTCGTTTTACGGTCGAGGTCAATGAATAGGCCGCAGGTACGTCGGTCGTCCGTCCAATTGTCATGAAGAAAAGTGATATAAGCTGAAAACAGCTCTCGAGGACCTTGTCCACTACGGGCGCTCTTTGTTAGGGTACTGCTCTGGGGAGAAAGGGGAATAATGACCGTTATGGCGGAATACCTCTGTTCTCTACATGTTCTTGATCACCCTTCCGAATCTCATTCAATTCTTTGACCAGATCCACGAGCTGTTCGTAATGGCCCACCACATCCTGGCTCCTGATGTACTTGGTGCGGTCCCGCTTCAGTAGCAGCAGCTGGTCGCGAATAGCTGTAAGCTTGTCCAGCACTTTTTGTTCCCGCGCATCTTTAGGCATCGGAATCGCCGGAGTTTCCATTTTGTTGCGAAGATGGGTGGTTGTCGAGAAGGAGAAGGGTGTCGAGAGGACAAACAAAGGTGACAATAGGTGGGACCAGCGGGTATGTAGCTTCCCTTAATACTCCCCCGGATTTAAGGGGGGAGCTTGGGTTTGGACTTTGGTTTGACCTTTTTTGATGACCCGGGCCGATTTGCAGATAACCGACCACTTGAATCACCTTTTTGCGCCACGCCACAGTCTCTCAGGTAGGATGGATAGATGGAATAGAAAAGTGAGAGGAAGCAATTTGTTCGTATTCGGAGACTCGGGTCATGTGAGGGAGAACACCAACCCGCTGAAACGGTTCGCAATATCGTGTCAAGGTGTTTGTTTGTGTTCACAGAGGAAAGATGGAGGGTCGAGAGGTCTAGAACTGATGCATGTCAAACTTGCGTCAACCACTGCGTGTGTCGGTCCCTGTCACCCCGTCTTCGCGACGTCAGTTTTGGTGGGGGGAGCTTGTTGGTGGGGTTCTGGCAAGGGGGTTGATCAAGTTCCCGCCTGGGTTTCCTTGGCTGTCTTTTAGGAAGTCTCCTGGAGCAATTGAACCAATCAGATTTTAGGGTGGATTATTTCGTCTTCCTCTCTCAACTTCTGATCCTTGATGATGCCAGCCCGGCAGCCGGCTGCCAGCTGCAGGCTCTTGCCCCATATTTTCTAATGTGTAGGGCCACGCTATTCTCTTTTCGTCACGCGCACAACCGATTAATTTTCCCTCTGTGAATTTCAAGCTCAACTTCGGGTATCTCGACATCCCACCAACAAGTCCCTTCGAGCATCAGCACTCGCCGTCCTCGACAAACCACAGCAAAAATGTCTACCGCCGAGCTCGCCACCTCCTATGCGGCCCTCATCCTCGCCGATGACGGTGTTGAGATCACTGTAAGAACAGCCATTTTGAAATCGCCCGCGCAGCACCAAATCAGGGCGATAAGTTCGATTAGATCGGCATACTGACGTTCCTCGCAGGCCGACAAGATCTCAACCATCATCAAGGCCGCCAACGTCGCTGAGGTTGAGCCTATCTGGGCCTCTCTTTTCGCCAAGGTACGAGATATCGAGATTACGCATTCGAACGCGGATCGCATCCGATCGGAAACGAACACATGACTGACTGGGATGGTTTTCTGCGATATAGGCTCTTGAGGGCAAGGACGTGAAGGACCTCCTTTCCAACGTCGGCTCCGGTGGTGCCGCTGCTGGCCCCGCTGCCGGTGGTGCTTCTGCCGCCGCTGGTGGTGCCGCTGAGGAGGCTAAGGAGGAGGAGAAGGTTGAGGGTCAGTATTCCAAATCCCTGAACTCCAGGGTCAGTGTTGTGCGGCGGTTGGTTGGTGCTAACAATTGACCACAGAGAAGGAGGAGTCCGACGAGGACATGGGCTTCGGTCTCTTCGACTAAGCGATTCACTACACTGGAAAGGCGTGGTTTTGACTTCTCGGGTTCCCTTTGTACTTTCAAAGCTTGCATCGATCTTTTGCGACGTATCGCATTCACGACCACTGGGATGGGGGCTGTGATATCTGGGGTTCCGGTTCATGGGCGTAGCTTACGGGAAATGAAGATGCGCATTTGAACAACAGTGGTTCGGCTTCGGGTTGTGTGATTGGAGTTGGCATCAGCCCTTCCGGGTTGATATCGACCACACCAACCTCTGATTCCATGACAAGCTTTGGATGAGGCTTGGGTCGGTTAGATGCAGAACCTTCGCCAAACAATGGGAATAATGATGATCATCCGGAGGCCCAGCAGATATGTGCCATGCCAACTGTCTAACATCTGTTCAAGCCACCCTTGCCTCCGAAACCGCAATGTATGCCGGCCCTTCGATATTAGCGAACGCCGAACTTAGAGATAGGCTTAACCTCCTGTCAACTTCAGGCACATATCACCGCCATTACGATTTCGCCGCCAGGCCCATGGAGGCCAATCAACAACCCCAAGCCAGATATGTGAACAGCAGCCATATCATATCTCAGCTAGGTGATTCGATATCGCCAAGCGTCATCAGCACAAGTTTTACAACTCAATTAGCTCTCATGATGATCTTCGCCTCTCTCGAACGGCCAATCCACCAACTCTAATCAGCTCTACTCCATCGGGCAACCCCGTCCTTTACTAACCCATTCAGTTGTGCATTCCATTGCCTCGGAGCACTCTTTGCCTTATGACAAGTTGCACAAGCAAGGCTGCCTCTTACATCACTTACATCCAATATTTCTTCCTCCCGGCCCGTTATGCAGCCTTACCACACCCCATGAGATGTGATTGGATGAGTGGGAGGACTCACCGCAACTTTCAACTCAAGCCAGTGGTATCAAGCATTTTGGGTATGAGTCGATATATCGGTTTTACTCATTTGTGGCGTTAGGTTACAATCTCTCAATCCCGTGGTTCCCGTGGTACAGCTTGGGGAGGCTGAGTGAGTATCACAGCCACAGAAGACAGGCTAACTGGGGGCTAGAGGTCAGGCCTCTAGAATGGTCGCTGGGGGAGTTTTGTTGGGGATTTCGGCAGTTGTCATGCTCTCCTGAATGGTACTCTTTTTCCTTCTGCCGTAGAAAGCAAGAATTCCAGCTTCTGTGATACATCACGGAGAGGCCGTAGAAAACTTCCCAGAACAGGGCTGGGACAACGTTGAAGGTTGCACGGCCTTGGCACAGCGCTAGCAGTGGGGCAGTATGACGAAATGACCTGTCCAGTCTGGCGGGGTTGTCTGAAGCATGCTGGTATGATGGTGTTTCTCGTTTCTGCAAGCCATTTGGGAGAACACTGAGGAAACAGGCCGGATGCTTGGATTTTGTGCATTTTTCTCAGGTTCGGGTGACTCTTTGGGATGCAAGCTGCGTTTCTTGGGAAAGTGGTGCGTAAAAGCTTCAGATGGTATGGGATGCAGGAGGCGCTGGGCGAGAACTGCGGGGGAGGGGTAAGATCGATCATCATCTACAGCCTTACAGCTGCAGATGAAGCCCTCAGGAATGAAAAAAGAATAAAAGAAGCGAGGGATTATCAGACAGACTTCCGGGTTGCCCACGGGGCTTGAGAATGTGATAATTCGGCTGATGACCCGGGTCACAAGGCCGGCTTGCCCATTCACCCCGACGGGAGATATCATGGTTGCTTGGATCTCTGGATGGTGGGGTCACCGGCCGCAACGGCAACGCTACCTTACGCTACATACGTGGGGCCAGAAGCTTCCAGGTTCCCAAGCCACACGCTTGTATTGCCCTTCCTTCTCTTCCTGCCGTGTTCTCAAATCGTGAAGCAGGAATAGAGAGAGGGCCTTATGAGGTAATTGTCTGGTTTGATTTAAGTGGAGGGGTGCGACCATGTGTGTCATGTTGGGAATGGGTCTCCTGACGGTAACACCGATGCATGCTGAGAGATACTGCAGAAGAGAAGGTGTGGCTGCATGGAGCTCTCCTATGATGAAAAAAAAAAAAAAAAAGAGAAGTTATCCTAGATTTAACCAGAGGGGATTCAGTGAGAGAAGAAGAGAAAAAGATGGTTGGCACCAACACATCAAGGTGAGAGCGGCGCAAGATACGTCTTTTCCTAGATTAGGTAGTCACATCTCACCTCCCAACACTCAACGAGGCCACTTTTGGAGACCTTATTTTTTTTCTCAGACCCCGCTCTCAGCAACGGCGCATGAAAATCAGTGTAGTGTCCTGCCGTGTTTCCGCCTGTTTCGCAACGCCGCTCTGGTTTCTTCCACATCATCATTGTCCTAAATTAGCAAGATGGTTTAACCGTTGGAATCCAACAAAGCTCAAACTCGGTCATGGACTAGCTAGCATCGGAATCTGGGACATAGCGCGGGGCCCCAGGTCTCAAGAAAAGAAGTACCTACTTCCAAGGTTGCCAAATGGAACTGCGCCCCTGCGCCCTGGCTGCAGGTATGGAAGGTACAGTGGTACATTAACTTGTAGCATGTAAAAGAATGTAGCGCCGTGCAGCAGCAGGGCAAAGCTCCCACCAGGTTCTGTCAGCATTGACAAGGTAGGCACACTGGCGCCCACCTTCTTTTCCCCTCCCTCTTCTTCCTTCCTTCCCTCTCCCCTCTTATACCAACTGCTCAGCCTTTTCCCCTCCCACACCCCCCGTTGCCTTGATTTCCAACTCTGTTTTGTTTGTTGTGGAATTTTTTTGCGGTTTATTTCTCGTAATACCCAACATCGCGACAATCTTTGTTTACCTCTCCTGAAGTAAATCCTCATCCTTTATTCACCTTACCCTCACCAAAAAAGCTTGGGTGTGACGTCGTGACAAGTATCCATACAGCCCACCCACCCACCACCACCACCATGCCCGAGACGGTGTACCGGGAAGCCCGCTACACCAGGGATACGTCGCCCTCGGACGACGAAGGCTACAAGAGAACAACTGTGCGCCGCTACAAAGTCGGACCCGACCGTGTGGAAAAGAGCAGCGAAGTTGAGGTCATCGAACAGGACGACCGTCGCAGCCGGTATGGCGGTGATAAAGGAAGCCGTGTCGGCCGAGATCGAGATGAATACCTGGAAGTCGACCGCCGGGTCGAGCGCGTGTATATTCCCGAGCGACCCCGTTCCTCCTTCGACCCGTCACCTCACAGCGCTACCTATGTAGAGCGCCGCGAGGTTATTGAGCGGGAGCGCGAGCGCGAACCCAAGGACGAACACTATGTTCGGGTCGACCGGGCCGAGTATCGCGGAGAAAGGGGAGGAACCGTGGTGGAGCGCGAGCGCATTGTTGAACGGGACGACCGGGACGCTTATCCCGAACGGACCCGGACCGTGGTTGAGAGGCAGGTTGTGGAGCGGGATGACCGGGATGACTTCTATCGGGATGAGACCCGCCCGAGGGTTGTCTACGAGTCCAGCAAGGAGATTGAGCGGGTTGACCGCGATGATTTCCCAAGGACTCCTCGTGAAGTTGAACGTCGCTCGTACTGGGACGCCGACAAGGAGACGGAAGTGCGCATTGAGAAAAGAATCGAGCGCCGTGATTCGCATGGCGGCGCCGAGGTTCTGGTAGAGCGCCGGGTTGAGGAGCGCCGCGATGATGATTTCCCCCGCGGCGGTGGTGATATAGAGCGTTGGCGCAAGGAAACCGAGTACTACGAGGCTCCCCAGCCCGCACCCGCCCCCATCGTCATTCGTCAACGCGCCCCTGAGCAGAGGATCATCGTTCAGGAGGCTCCTCCGCCGCCGCCGGTTGTTATCCGTGAACAGGTGCAGATCGACAACAGAGAAGTCGTCGTCGCCCCCCGGCCCTCAAACGATGAAGAGTACTACTATCGCCGAGAATCCCGGAACGAGGTCGGTCCCTACCGCCGTGAGGAGGAGTACGAAGTTGAGCGCTATGGTGAACCCCGTCATCATCACCACCATGCCCATTCTCATTCACACCATCGTCACCACCATCACCGTGACGGACACAGTGATTACGAGTCGGATGATGGCTACTACGTCGCCAGGCGCAAAGTCATCCGTCGTGAGCGCAGTGAATCTAGCAGTCCACACCGGAAGCGCCATATCGCTGAAGGTGCCCTAGCCGGTGCTGGCCTTTCTGCTATTCTTGCCTCTCGTCGCAATGCCAACGGCGAGCTCCCAGAGCGCCGCGGCCGCAAGGTTTTGGCTGGTGCTGCTCTTGGTGCCCTCGGCACCGAAGTCGCCAGACGTGCGCACAGCGCTTACGAAGACAAATATGGCGACAGGGACAAGTCGCGCTCTCGATCCCGCCATCGCTCCCGCTCTCGTTCTCGATCACGGTCGCCTCACTCGAGGCTCAAGACTGGTCTGGGGATTGCAGCTGTGGCTCTTGCTGCTGCTGGTGCTGCCAAGCTGTACCAGAGTAACAAGGTCGAGAAGGAGGAACTGCACCGCGGACGTGCTGTTCACCGTGCGGAGAGCTCCAGCTCCCGGTCTACCAGCCGTCACAGGTCCAAGAGCCGGGCTTCATCAGTCGCCAAGGTTGGTTTGGGTACCGCAGCTGTGGCTGGTCTAGTTCAGCATTACCGTCACAAGAGCAAGTCTCGCGATGGCAAGAAACGATCGCACTCGCGCTTGCGCACTGCTGCTGAGATTGCGGCTGCAGGTCTTGCAGGTGCTGGTGCGAAGAAGTTGTACGACAAGCGTCAGGACAAGAAGGAGGACAAGCTGGAACGTGAACGTGAGAAACATGAACGCGAGTTAAGTGAGGAAGAGTATGAGAGAGATGAACGTGATTATCACCGCCGTAGCGGAAGCAGAAGCAGAAGTTTGACACGGTCCGGACCCGCGTACCCCGACGCAGACTCTTCAACAGCTGATCCTGAATTAGGAATGGTTGAGTACGGGGCACATCCCCTGTACGGACAGCCCGCCCCGTATCCCACGTACGGGGCCGGCGCGGCGGGGTATGAGTCGGCTGCCGAGGAGGACAGAGATAGGCGGCACCGCCGACGGAAGAGGGGCGAGAAACGAGGACCGAGACACGGCGATTCGGACTATTCGGCCGACAGTGAACCGGAGACTGACAGGGATAAGAAGGATAAGAAGCGTAGCAGCAGTAGGTTGAGAGATTTGGCGACTGGTGGTTTGGCAGCTGGCGCTGCGGCCATTGGCATCAAGAAATATAATGACAAAAAGAAAGAAAAGGAAAAAGAAAAAGAAAAAGAAAAGGAGAGTAATAGGGAGGACAGGGACAGGGACAGGGACAGAAGAGACAGAGATCGTGATAGGGACAGGGATAGGGACAGGGAGAGAGATCGTGAGAGGGAGCGTGAGAGAGAACGGGGTAAGGGTAAGGAGCGTGACAGGAGAAGTAAGTAAACCCAACCATCGGCACTCTTTGGCTAACATACTGACAAAATCCGAAGGATACGAAGATGAAGCAGCCGATAACTATCGCCGTGAGCAATCCCCAGCCCATGCTTCTGGTGGCGCCTACTATGGCACTCCTCAACCGCCACCTCAAGGTGGTTTCACTCAACCTCCTCCTCCTCCTCCTCCTCCTCAAGGCGGATTCACTCAGCACCCCAACGTGGCCTCAGACAACCTTGCACAGCAGTTCTACCCAAACCCACCTTACTATCCAGGATACTCCCCCCAGCCAACTGGTGTGCCACCTAACTCAGCAGCAACGGCCAACGGCATGCCTCCTTACGGACCAGGTCCTCAGGTGCCTCCAACCCAGGGGCCTCCTCCCCATATGGGTCCACCTGGCGGCCCGCAGAACCCCCCAGGCCCTGAACATGTGAGTGCAGCTTCTCAAGTCGATCGTTCTCTTCCAGAACCAGCACCAGCCGTATTACATGGTGACAATAAGGGTGCGTCTGGTCTCACTCAAGTTGATTAAGAGAAAACAAAACCCTCCGACTTTTAGAGGAAACCCAATTCTCGCCTCTGTTGTCGGTTTGATGACAGTAACAACTAACATGACTTGTCTTTTCTAGATGGTGTAAAACGTACACTTCCAATTTCCTCGGCCGCCGCGATGTATACCCCGTCTGACTATACCCCGTCTACCCCTTCTCCAGCGGAAGACACCGAACCGGATATGCCTGGAACTCCAAGAACTGCAAAATCGGTTATTTTCATTCCTTTGTCTCCTAAATCGGAAGCTACTCTCAAACGGCACCGAGAAGCATACGAGGCTGCTCGTTCGGGAGCAGAGGACGGAAATTCTAGTGACTTAGAAAAGACACCGTCTGGGAGTGACACGGATGATGATCCGAAGGGTAAATCGAAGGATAATACTTGGCAATCACCTTTGCTTCCTCCGCCTAAGATCAAAGCAGCCCCTACCTCCTCTGGGGAAGAAGATCGTGAGGAGGAGGGATCAGCGGTTGAGAATCTTCCCGATCGGTTTGATTCTGAGGGCCAGCCTTTGGATGGCTCGTCAAGTTCTAGAGGGAATAAGCCTACTTCTCGGCACGGTGACTTTGAGTACCGGAGTCCAAAGTCGGGAGGTCCAACTGTTATGGGGCAATGGGGGGTTAGTGGGACTGATGGTGAGGCGGTTGAGAGGATAGTGCAAAATGTCACTGGGGTGCTGGAGGGGAAAGGTAGTTGGATTGGATTGTTGAGTGGGATCTTGAGTGGCAAGTTGTTGGAGCCTGAGCCTGAGCGTGATGATAGTAGGGGCTCGAGGAGTAGTAAGGACAGGAGGAAGGATCGTGAGAGGAGTAGGGATAGGGATAGAAGCCGGGGTGCGGAGAGTGACGATGATGAGATATATAGAAAGAAGAAGAGAAGGGATAAGAGGAGGGACGAGGAGAAGGGAGAAAGTAGCAAGACGGCATCGTCGAGGAGGAGGGACAGGAGTAGAGACAGGAGCAGGGAGAGGGATGATGATTACGATCGTAATGATGATGATGATCGGTATGATGATGATGATCATGAGGATAGGAAGAGGCGGAGGAAGAGGAGGGATAGAGAAGATAGGGAGAGGGAAAGGGAGAAGGGGTATGAGTCGGATGAAGGTGAGGGAGAGAGGGAGAGAAGGAGGAAAAGGGACAGGGACCACCGGTGATGATGACTTTGATGACCTTTTCTTATTTGCGATGCCTTTTTTTTCATTGGTTTTGGTTTATTTTTCATGTCAGTTATGTCTTGTTACGTTAGATTACGACCTTGCTTTTTTCATTGCTGTTGATTAGTTGTACTTCATGATATGCTTTTTGGCTTTTGGGACGATATATAGTGTTCATCAGGCCTAATAATGATTGCTTTGCTTTGCTTAAAACTTAATGAAATGAATGTCACAAAAGAATATCACAAGTGAGTAAATTATGTTCAAAGTTGTAATTGCTTCGAAAGCCACTTTGCCCGCTTATGGTTTGTTTGAAACCCGTCTAGACATACTTCCTCTCGCTAAGACGCATAATACAGGTTGGCCAGAAAGAAAAGAACACCACCGCTGCCACCCAAAAATCATTATAACTCCTCATGCTCCCTGTCCTGATCCTCTTTCAAAACCACCTTTTCCGGCCTTCCGCTATCCTTGTGCAAATCAACTCCCTTCTTCGCCCTCCACTTCTGGAACAGCGCCCAAAGTTCCTTTTCCATGCCGCTCTCCATCTGATCAGGCAAGACAACGACATACTCAACATACAAGTTGCCAAACTCGGTGGTGTGGTAAACGCTGTCCCCGTCCTCGTGGAAAATCGGCATTCCCTCCCCAACGACGGTCTCGACATGTCCCGGCTGGACGACCTCCCCTCTCTTCCTGCCCAGCCGCACAATGTGACCATCCAAGTGAGTCAAGTTCCTCGTCCAGTCACCCATCCAAGCCTCGCGAACGGAGAGAAGCTCCTTCCAGTGCAAGTCATCTCCCTTCCTCCTAAAGAAGACGCCATCAACCTTATCCGGGTTATCCTCCTCCAAGCTCGGCTCCTTCTCGACAATCGTAACGTGCAAGTCGCCCGCAACCCAATCGGGACTCTCATCAGCCTCATTCTCGTAAACTATCCTAGCACCATCCGCCATACCCCTCCCAACTTTCAGCGACACAGGCGTAGCCTTCCGCGCCACTCTTTCCCCTCCACAAACCTTACACCTATGCTTGATAGTCTTTCCCCTCCCCCCGCAGACATCACACTGCATCTGCACCTGCGTGATCATCCCGGGAGCAATCTGATGCCTCACCATCTTGCTTCCGTGTCCATTGCAGCTATGGCACTTATGCACCACACCATCCGCCGCGCCGGTCCCCTCACACTCGTCGCAAATCTGCTGCTTCTCCCACTGAAACTCCGTAGTCCTGCCGTTATAAAAATCACGAAGCGCAATGCCGACCTTGACTTCAATGTTGGGGCCGCGCCGCTGGCCCGGCTGGCCAAAGTGTCCGCCTCCGCCGAAGAACCGGGAGAAGAGGTCGAAGGGGTCGTGGTGGCCCCCGCCGGCGCCTCCTTGCTTGCGCTGCTTGAGTCCTTCGTAGCCGTATTGATCGTAGATTTGGCGGGATTCGGCGTCCGAAAGGGCTTCGTATGCTTCCGAGACGAGGACGAATTTGTCGTGGGCGGTTGAGTCGCCCCTGAAGCAACAAGGTCAGAGGAAGAAAGCAACTATCAAAAGGAGAGGGGGTTTGGGAAGCATACGGGTTCTTATCAGGGTGGAACTTCTTGCTTAGTTGTCTGTAGGCAGACTTGATCTGCTTGTCGGTGGCATGCTTGTCGATACCAAGCACCTGGTGAGCAAGACATTTGTTAGTGGCCACGTTTGGCGTAGGAAAGCGAAAGGGAATGTGCTCTTGCCTTGTAGTAGTCCTCCGCGCCAGCAACAAGTTGCGCTAAAGTGAAGAGGCCCAGTAGGAACCCTTTGCGAAACCACATCTTGTGCGCCGGTCCGGTTCAGTCGGGTGTGTGAAAGCTAGGCCGGGGAGGCCAGCTGTTTCTATCTGCGTGTATCCTTTGCGATTCGGCGCGCGGAAGGAGATAATATCCGGTGAAAATGAAAGAATGATATCTGTAATTGGGAATTGGCTTTGATCAGGCGAAAAAGAAAAAGAAGTTACGGAACTGCTGAGAATTCCCTATCCGCGGAAAAAAAGTTTGGCGTTGTTGAAAATGTGTCAAGTTTGGGGACTTATACAGGCCAAGCAAAGCCGCTGTAGGCGAGGCGGCGAACCAGCACAGCAGCAGCAGCAAACCAAGAAAGGGAGGTTCCAGGGGGGGCATCGGATTTGAATTGCAGCCAGCGTGGTCAGAAAGGCCCATTGGACTGTTATCGGACGACAGCCATTGGCTACCACGCAGAAAGTCAATGCCAAGCCGTTATCACAGAACTGGACCTGTTTGATGTTAGGGTTAGGGTCTTTTGTGTTGGACGTTTCAAGAACCCTAACCCTAACCCTCCCCTCCTCCCTGAGTGTGTCTCCTTTTTGTAAGTTGTTTTTTTCTGCCGGAACAAACATGCCGTGAGTGAAGGGGAAAGGCTACCCACCCCTGACTGACCGAGAAGGCAGCCTTCCCGAATCCAACACACAGTCACACACACATACTAGCGCAGTCGACCTATAAGGCGCGAAGTACAAGACGTCACCATCCAGAGGATTGGACTATATAAAGCCCCTCCCCCCCAGCCTTCCCGCTGTTGCGAGCAAGTTTTCCTTCCCCTCTTCCATATCCGCTGCGAAATTCTAACCCCTCTCACAGTCTATCCTTCATCTCACCCCAACCTTCACACCCACACCCACACCCACACACCATATCTAACCGGCAAAATGGCATCCTCTTCAAGTTCCTCCCCCCCTCCTCCTCCCTCCGAGGACTCCCTCCTCACCAAACTCACAACCCTAACGTTCCCCTTCAAATTCATGTTCCTCTCCCTCACCTTCCTCCCCCGAGTCCTCCTCACCTCTCCCTATTCAGACCTCTACCCAATCTCAACCCTCAAATCAACCTGGTTCTCCGCCTTCTGGACCCACGTCGGCCCCCTAGTCCGCGAAAGCGCCTCCCCCTCCGTAATCCCCCTCCTCTCAGGCATGATAACCCGCGGCGCCATGACCTTCCCCCCTTCCTCCAAAAGCGCCTCCTCCTCCTCCTCCTCCTCCTCCCAGACCCCTCACCCACCGATCTCCGGCACAGTCCTCGAACTAGGCCCCGGAAGCGGACAGTGGCTCCCAACCCTCTCCCTCTTCCCCTCAATCACCAAGATCCTAGGCGTAGAACCAAACGCAGGGATCCACCCCCTTTTGAGTGCCCAAATCGCCAGACACAACCTTCAAGACAAGTACTCCATCGTGCCCTGCGGAGTCGAGGACCTCGCAACTTCGGGAGTGGAAAAGGAGTCGGTCGATTCCATCATGACCGTCCTGTGCCTTTGCAGCATTCCGGAACCTCAAAAGAACATCAAGGAGCTCTACACTTACCTCAAGCCCGGCGGGCGCTGGTATGTGTACGAACACGTCAAGGTTCACCCTGACGCGCCGGGGTGGTTGGCTGTTTATCAGTGTAAGTATTTCCTCTCCAAAAAGCAATCACAAGGAAAACAGACAGGATGCTAATGAAACATCAAATTAGCTCTTCTCAACCTCATTTGGCCTCATTTCATTGGCGGCTGTGAATTATGTCGGGACACGTCCAAGTGGTTGAAGGAGGCTGGACCCTGGAGTGAGATTGATCTCAGTAAGCCCGAGAAGTCAGCTTGGTACGAGACGGTGCCTCATGTTATTGGCGTTCTTACCAAGTAAACATCATCTCACCCACTTCCATGTCACATACACAGCACACACACATGATCAGTCAGTCAAAACATCAAAGAGTCTAGAAAAAAAAGTTATGAAAGCAGTATATCCTCGATTGTATTTAGCTCATTGCTTTCTCGAAAATTATCTGCTATCCCATCGGCCTGTCCGGAAGACGAGTACCATTCCGAAAAATATGACCATCAAAAGATCATAACTCATGTAACTCCCATCAATATCAGCCTCAACCATGAGGAAAAATCCGATAATCTGCTGGGGATTAATATTGTGCAAAACACATCCATAAAGGCTGCATCATACACAAGGCATACAGCAGCCTACCACTCGTCGCCGCCGCCACCGGCGGGAGCAGAAGTCTGCCAGTCGTCACCACCACCGGCGGCAGTGTCGAAACCACCAGAATCACCGCCAAAGTTGTTGCCGAAACCGTCGGCATCCTCCTCGGTGGCGATGGGGTTGGGGCACTTGGACTTGAAGTGGCCCATCTGGTTGCAGTTCATGCACTTGACGCGGGATATATCGCGAGGCTTGGGGCACTCCTTGGAAGGGTGGCCCATCTCATCGCAGTTGCGGCACTGAATGTTGGCAGGGTTCTTGGGCTCGGTGCACTCCTTGGCCATATGACCCTCCTGACCGCAGTTGCGGCAGCCACGAGGACCGGCCTTGGGGCAGTCCTTGGAGAAGTGACCCACTGAGACAAGACATTAGCCATCACCATCGTTATATGTTGTAAGAACAGAAGAACTTACTCTCATTGCACTTGCGGCACTCGACACCCTCGGCGGAACGGGGCTCAGTGCAGTCGGCAACCTTGTGGCCAGGCTTGCCGCAGTTCTTGCAAGCGAACTTGTCGACGCGGGGAGTCGGGCAGTCGCGGACGCGATGACCAACCTCGTCGCAGTTGTAGCACTTGATGAGAACGCGCTCCTTCTCGACCTTCTCCTGGGGGCAGCTGCCGCTCAGGTGTCCAAACTCATCACAGTTCCGGCACTTGGGAATGAAGCTGGGGACGAGCTCACCCGCATCGCCAAGGCGCTCGAAGCTCTCGGCCTCATCCTTGGGCCAGCCCTCACGCTCGCGGGGGCGCTGGGGACTGAACTGGAAGCGGTAGCTCACAGTGTACTTCTTCTTGACGTTGCCCTGAAGATCCATGTTCGTAAGAGTGCCGCCGACGTTGGGCTTCTCGGTGGCAATGAGCCAGAGACCAATGTTCTGGGCGCGGAAAGCAGACTCCAGATCCTGATAGGTGCACTCAGGATTGGCCTTGACGTAAACCTGGACAGCATGCTTGATATCATCAATGTCACGGTCGGCAACAGCATTGATGATCATCTCCCAAGCCTCATCAGTGCTCTTGTCCTCAATGTCATCGCGGTTGACTGTGCGAGCATTCTCGCAGGCAGCGGCAAGATGGCCTGGGCACACAAAGTCAGCTTTTCGAAGTAGAGAGCCGCCGAGATGAAGCGTGATAACTTACCAGGCTCGCCGCAGTTCTCGCACTTGCGGTCAGGGCAGCGACTAATGGTGTGCTCAAGGGAGCCACACTCCTTGCAGACGAGAGGCTCGGAAGTTGGGCACTCGCGACGGAGATGCTCAGTAGAACCGCAGCCGCTGCAAGTCCTGGGAGGAGCGTTGGGACACTCCTTGGCGAAGTGACCCTCTTCATTGCAGCGACGGCAAGCACCCTGGGGCTTGGCCGGGTTGGGGCAATCGGCCTTGTTGTGGCTATCGAGACTGTGTCAGTTCAAGGGTCAATGTTTGGGATGCTGAATGGCTGTCTTACCCTTCCTCGTCGCAGTTGAAGCAACCGCCGCGACCATCGCCAGCGCCATCACCGTCACCGTCACCGTCACCACCACCGGAATAACCACCAAAGCCGTCATCCAGAGTAGCCTCAGCGACGGGGACACCCCACTGGTCATCACCACCACCACCAGCGCCAGGGCCAGAGTTCCAGTCGTCACCGCCACCGGCAGTGGAAGAGGGGGCGTTCCAAGACATCTTGGTTTACGATTGATTACCGACGTGTATAGATACGGTTGTACTGTCGATAGTGACTGTCCGGTTGACCTGTTACTCGGTTAATATATACTTCAAAGAAGAGCAAATTGCCAGAGAAATGGAAGAGGGCAAGTGTGCTGGAGGTAGAAAAAAGGAAGCGAATCCGGCTTCACCCACAGACCGAACGTTGGCGGGCCGGTAGTCGTTCAGCGAGAGCAGCACCACTTCGGGTCTCGTATTTATAGACCGGAATAGGCAACGGCAACCAGTAGCTGCTGTCCGAGGGTGTTGCCAGATTGCAATGATTAGGATGGTGCAGGCAGTGATAAGGATAACCAAGCAGGCAGAAGTTACGGCGATGACTTCGCAGAGCAAGCTGATATGATTACCCAACTTGGCAGTGCTAGTAGTCATGTCGCAGAGAGAAATAAATTCCACTGACCAACTAGGTCGAAGAAGGAAAAGGGAAGGGATGACGAAGGGGTAGAAGTGGAGGTGGAGGTGGAGAGGAAGTTGGAATGGACGAGGGAGTGGAAGAGGAAGTGGAAGAGGAAGTTGAAGGAAAGGTGGAAAGAGAATTGCGAGTGCGAATGCGTAGGCATATGGGAGAGGTTGCTTACCTATCTGTTGCGATATTGCGTCGCTCAAGATGGAGGCTGAGTTGCGTGGTGGAAGAGAGAAAGTTGCAGAGAATTTTGCAATGGAGGGGGATTTATGGACGGAGATCGTGGCCCTTGCTGTCGACAAATCAGACTGCCTAAGGGCTTTGGTCACTGGTGCTCTTGCGGGGCTGAAATTTTGGAAGAGTCCGTTTAGCGGAAGGGTGCGGAAGAAGAAGATGTCGTCGATGTGGCTCCGGTGATAGAATTTTGGAGGAGAGAGTTGCCGTGGGTGACTGTCGCCTGCTGGCAAGGCCGTGGCGTGGAGCAGAACGTGATGGGGATCAGTTGTTTGTTAGCTTGGGAAGGAGCAACCAGCTCACATGTGCACCTTCCTGGTCCGGTTCAGAGTTTGCTACTCAGCCTGAGGTCTACTAAGAGGAAGTGACGACCCAGTGGGAGTTGATTTCTTGGACAGAATTGCAGAGGTTGATGCAGAGACATAGGTAGATATTGCATTGATCTGTGAAGGCAACAAGATTTAGCTCTGTTTGTCGTTTCCCCTCGGGAAAGGGGTTGTTGTTTACCTTCGGTCGTCCGTGCGCAAGTACTTATAAACTGGGCTACACCCGGAGCCAGTGATCTCACCAATCTCCTGCGGGATCAGTTGAACCATGTTACTTGGAATCATGAGCACTCCCGGGTTCAGATTGCCATGGGAAAAGAACACAGACAGTTAGAAAATCCCTTCAACTGCAAGGAGCCGGTTGGCTCTGCGTATAGATGAAGATATGTACAGTCACCGGATACCGGCATCTGTAGCAAACGAAATACTCTGGTCTTACGTGAAGTTATCTAATCTCAGCCAGGTACGAGGTTGAAACTACTACAAATACTTCTCATATGCTGTGAGATGTGTAGTTCAGATCTGCTGGGGAAATCCGTAACTCTGATCAGGGGTCTGCATGGGAAGATAACACCGTAAGACTATGAGCCGTGGACTGATGGTAGTAGACTCACAGTTTCCCCCTGAGGGGGCCAATATCCTAGCAGCTCGCTCTCTAGCAGCTTTCAACAAATCTTTATCATGCAACATGATGATCCCCAAGCAGGGCGTTCTCCCTGTCTTTATTGAAGGCCGAAAGACTCTTGCCTATCTTCAGCAATATGTAGCATTGATCATCTCGATCACACAATCTCAATATTCCCACTCTCCTCAGCCTTGAATTCCAATAAGCCCACCTCACTGTTTTCAGGGATATATGGGAAACAAATTTCTCAGTGAGTTCCCACAGCAACGATTCTCCCTGCCATACACAACTCCAAATAAACCCCAGTAGCAAGTAGATACCTCAACCAGTATCAGCCGAAAACGGCACACACTCGAAGTCTCCATCCCAATCAATGATCATAAATAACCACCAGCCCATCAACACATGACACGAACCATCCTTACAACCCCCAGCCCGGTATCATACGATGCGATCCGATCCGGCCCCTTTTCTACCCCTCATCCACGATCAACCACTCATCGTCGGCCCTCACTCTCCCTCTCCCGTTCCTTCTGCTCTCTCAACCGAACCTCCCGGTTTATTTTCTACCAATACTGTATCAGCCAGACTCTCAATGGTTACAGATGTCTTCCTGGTCAACCGTTGTATAATGGGCTAGGAAGAAGTGTTCCAAGAACAGCCCCAAAAAAAAGAAAAAAAAAGAAGGGAAACACACCGCATTAACTTTTGCAGTCTGTATCGAACTTCTCGTATACACAAACAAAACACAAGCCATGGTGAACGCGGCCATGGGCGCCATTATTGTCTGTTTGTTTCGAGATATAAGTATCAGTCATGACATCTCTACAACCGCAAGTTTCAAGCCTGAGAGTGAAGTTGAGATACCCTTGAATTGATCTTCGTCATGACGTATGTATGTCTATTGGCTATCTCATCGTTCGTCCAGCGGGTGATTTGATGTCTTCCAAACGGATCTCGAGTTCAAGGTTGCGAGCTGTAATCGATGACAGTTGATGTTGGTGATGTAAAGTTTCACCACTGATTTAACCTGAGATTTGCGAAAACATCTCGAAAAATACAGGGGTACATTTCATCCATACCTCCCTATGTACTGTACCTGGGCAAAAACATCAGACCACTTCAAACTCAAACTCAAAAACTTTCGCTAACAACCCAACCACATTCATTGAATTCAAACACATAATATGTACACTTTAAACTATCTAATAAAAACACGAAAACAAATGCCACCACACAAAATACCATCCCAAAAGTACTCCCCGCCTAGCCATGATGCAGGTTTGCCAATGCATGATTTAATAAGAAAAGTTTGCTTCTTCTACCCATCCATAACTGCTTTGCTCGCTTGCTAAGTTTGCACTCGCCAAAAAAGCAACACCAGGATGTGTGTGTAGTAGTGTGTGGTAAGATACAAGTGCTACCAGCTGTTGCTCCCGCTGCTCCTGCTGCTGGCTTGTAATATGCGTTACATCGGTGTTGCATACCCCGGATCGTTGCGAGAGGTTGGACGGAGGAATTCGCGTTGCCGTCCTCCTTCCCCTACCCCAATTATAACCAATATCACCTCTCCTTTCTTATCTCTTTCGGGGTAGCCATTTGCAATAGGCAGTGTTGGAGGTATGGTATCGTTCGCGGTAATCTATCTCTCCGAGATCTCCCGTCTCTCAGCAACCTCCAACTTCGTCTTCCCAATCTCCTTACGCCCATTCAATTGGCGCATGACATACTCATATGTCAACATAGTGACGGTGGCAGCCGGCACGGCCCGCATCATGTTGGTGCCCATGCCAGCATAAAACGCCATCCACCCTTCCTCACGCAATATGGTCTTGAAGGTCGTGACGATGCCCCTATACCGGGGGGTAAGATGCGCACCTGCACCGCCTCCTGGAGGAGAAGGCCCCCCTGTCGCCGACACACCTCCAAGTCCTTGCATATACTCGTGGCCCGGCATTGGTCTTCGCTGGGTCTGTAGCCTTGTACGGATCACCTCGTGCGGATACGTTGCGCTACTGGCCATAATCTTGGACAGAATCGACGCTGCCAAGATGCCAAACCAATCTTGTGCGTGGGCATCATGCCCTGCAGAAGGGGCGGCACCCATTGGTCGGCCGGTAAACTTCGTTTTGAGAAACTCATAGGCGGGGAACTGTACCGCCACGTGGGTGAGACCAAGGAGCGCTGGTGTAAGTCCGGAGTAAAATGATAGAATACCCTCGGTGGTATACATTTTGCGCGCAGCATCAAGTGTTGACCTGTAGTGCCATGGCTGGTGCAGCGTAGGCCGTGTTGTTGGCGTGTTGCCCCCCTTAGGGTACAACGAGTATCGCGTCCTATCATGGCTGGTCGACTGGGACATTAAACGGGTCTTGATGACCCAAATTGGGTTCGTAGCAAGGGTACTGCTGGCTCCGGCGATTATGGATGACCAGAAATTGATGACAAATGGTCTGTCTGTAAGCCACCACCATCAAAAGTCAGTAAATCAAAGAGTTGTACTACTAGTGAGTCCTCAAAGACGTACCATGATATTGTGACAGCAAATTCTTGCTCTTGTTGTAAACCGTAAACCATACAGCCCACGTCGGCAGATATCCCATTATGATCGGTCCCAAACCTCTATACATGCCCCTAATACCTTCCTCCTTCCATATTATGTTCGCCGTGCCAAATAATCCCTTATATCGTACACTTCGGTGGTGGCCCGTATGTCTTGCAGCGGCAGCCAAGCCGCCCTGTGCCTGCAACTTGGTCTTGATGACGTCCAGTGGGCATGTGACGACGCCCGACATGAACCCGCCCACGGCGCCGGCCAGCGCATTGAACTGCGACTCGGAAGCCCCTACTGCCCACCGTTCCACGAGTGTTATCCGCCCCGAGTCCGGCATTGTAGATTCCTGCTCGGCGAGCCCCGAATTTCCCGACCCTGTCCCGGCTGCTACTGCTGAAAGATCCCTCGCCGGATGAGCGGGCGGTTTCGGAGGCTCTGGGAGCGTCACTCCATAGTCTGCCGGAGACGCAACTGGCGCAGGTTGTGCGTGGGGTGAGAGGTGGTGTTGACTTTGAGACATGGATGCCGCTCTTTCAGTTGAAAAAGAGGGCGCGCGCGGGAAACGGGAGAGGGAGGGGCACGGCTAGTTTCGTTGTTGGTTTTGTAATAAGTTTTTTTTTTCTTTTCTCCGGAAAGGGTCTCTGCGATGCCCCCAACAGAGACCCCGGGGATTCGGTTCGGTGGAAGATATCTATCGTATCTCGGTTTTTAAACGGGCGCGATTGATCATGGATCCGGGACGTCAGTGATGCAATTCGGTTTGCGATTTCACGGGTCGTGTGCTCGTGTGCGGGGAAGATAGCCGACCGTGTTGGGTCCAGAACCAACCGAGGGGCCCGTGATTGTTTGCTGGTTACCTGTTTCCTGTTTTCCCAAGACTTTTGGTGCGAGAGGAGATCTCGGAATAATATCATGCAGTGTCCGATCACGAAGTAGATTTGGTCAAGGTTAAAAAAACAAAAAAAAAAAAACAAAAGAGTAAACTGCGCGCAAGACAGCCTTGGAGACAGCGGGATATGTAAGAGCGATTGGGATGGTCTAGTGGAGGAACCTTGAAAGGAAATGTGTCTTGGCGGGCTAAGGAGACTTTCGCAGACAGCAGTGGATGGCACAATCGGAGGCGGCGGAGTGCCGGTCAGCGGCTCAGAAACACCCAAATTGTCGCAGACTTGCAGTTTGTCAAGTATTTTTGCACCACCACTTACACCACCGCCTCCATTACGTATGTTACCTGGCGCTCCTGGGCTGGTTCGTGCCGAGTCATGCAACGCTGCTTCGGGTGCAAGTGTCGCGAGTGAAGAGAAGATACCGAGGTGTTGGACGTCTCATGTGCGAGCATCAGTGATCTGATGTCTGTCAATTGAGTGTTTTGGGTTGTGTCATAGTCCCCTTTGTTCTGGAACTCCCCCGTTTATCAGTATCGTCACCGAGAAGCTATCCTGCGTGCCTGCGTTTCCATTGAAAGCTCGCTTGCCATCTGCAAGCCACTGACGGGGAGGGGGGTTCGAAGCTTGGGTCAGCCAACAAGCGTCTTGCTCTCATCCTTTTGGGAATTCATTATCGTCACTCGTGGGGCGTTATCAGTCCTGTGTGGGCTGCGGGTGATCCAGGGATCTGTGAGCCATTACCTCATCCATTCTCGTGCCTTAGCGTCACTTTCTTCCGATTGCTCTGCACCTATTCTACAACCTAACATATCAGGCCAAAAACAAGGCACCAATTGTTTTTTCGGGATAGAGAGCTTCGCCAATCCCAGACAACGGCTGATCCGATTTCAAGCGGCAATTTGGTGTTTGTACCTTTCCGAAGCTCCCAGCTCCGCCTCCAAAGCATAAACCACATCAATTCACCCACCATGCCTCTCGTCGCCCCCTCCCTGGCTCCATACGTCACGGCTCGGCCGTGGTTGTTGAAGCTCTTCAAGCCTCTCACCAGCTGGTACACTGGCGCTTCTGGCTACCGTCAGCTGGGTCTCCGGTGAGTTCGCAGCCTCTCCCCCCTCCTGCAACTTATCTACACCCAGAGAGATATCTCTTACAAGACCTGTCGCCACAATCGAATAACTTCACTCTCCGAAACACTCGCCCCGCACACACACAAACCAATTCTCTAACACCCAAAACAGCGCCGACGACCTCATCTCCGAAGAGAATGAGACAGTGCTCAAGGCCCTCAGACGCCTTCCCCCCAAGGAGGCCTACGACCGCATCTACCGCCTCCGCCGCGCCACCCAGCTCTCCCTGCAGCAGAAGGTTCTCCCCAAGAACGAGTGGACCAAGGCCGAGGAGGACGTTCCTTACCTCGGCCCTCTCCTTCGGCTGCTCGACGCCGAGCTCAAGGAGCGCGACGCCCTCGACACCCTTGCCCCTATCAAGAAGCACTAAAGTTTTCATCCGGAAAGGGAATTGTGGCATGAGAGGATGAGGAGGAGGGAAGCATGGAAAGCCAGCCAGCCGAGCCAACCGCCCCCTTTGTATTATTGTTCACGACAAAAAAGAGAAATAAAAGAACATGATTAGAATGTGAGGGGGGAAGGGAAGGAACGGAAGGTATAAATGTTGTTGCCGTTGAGTAGAAACAAGGGGAAAAGGAGGGAGCGATAGACGGTGACAATTGTATGATGTGTATAGAAAAAAACACGCCCCTGGATCTGGTTAATTCAGAAAAATGCTCGTTCTCTCAAACAATTTCCTTTTTTCGACTCGCTTACCCAGTATCATCGTTCATATCGTTCAATTGGTGGACATGGTCCGCATGATATCCTGCTATAAAACATCAAGCTGAGTCTTGGCCCCATCATGACTAAACGCTAAAAGGCATGAGCCAATTGGCCACAAACAGCTGTTGTTCCCATAGCTAGAACCAAAAAGCATGTGAAACAAGCTACCTATATCAACATCCAAACAAACACACCTATCATAACCTCATACAACAAATCAATAAGTTTTCTCGTATAGTTATATATTAACTTTGATTTTTCTTTCCAGCTTCTTCCCAGACCGAGTCCGATATGTAACAAGTCCAAGGAGCCGTATCTACGCCGAGATTGAGTGATAGGGAGAGAGAGAGAGAGAGAAAAGGAAGGAAAAGGGAGTCACAAAGCTCACCCACAGACAAAATCAGTTACAATGAAACGGAAAACGGGTTGTTCATCTTCACCCTGCTCCCTTCGGATTCTGAGGGATAACAGATCGCTTCTTCAAGACAACATCGACGCACTTCATGTGCATGATGGATCTCTAGCCACGCGACCAAATCTCGTCCCAGAAGACCCCGGTCTAGGGCTTTGGGAGTTGATGTAGTGATAAAACAGAGAAGACAGTAGTTTTAAACAAAAAAATCGAGATAAAAAAGGTATCCACTCCACCCGCCCGCTAACGCAAAATCATCATTAATTCCTGCGTGTTGTGTCTTCGTGGCCTTCGTAGAGTATATGCGTTCCTTGGAGCGCTTCTTCAAGACTGTATTGGTGAAAGATCGTTTTGAGTAAGCCTCCAATCCAGAAGAGAAGATTGGTTGTGTTAAAAGGATGGAGGCGAATTGCTGGGTTGTAGTAAGGTCGGCGCCGCTAGTTTATACGTTGCCGCCCTTCTCCTCGGTGTCGATGTGCCAGACAACATAGTTGGGGAGGCCATAAACGCCATAGCCAGCCCGCTTGGCCATCTTGGCGAAACCCTCGGTCTCTGCTTGGTTCTCGAAGGCGTAGCATGGGAAGTTGATGCCGGATCTGTGGACATCAGCCTTGACGAGAATGTTCACGCCGCCAATGCCGTCGAGCTCGATTTCCTCATCCTTGTTGTTGCGCCAGTCGCCCATCCTGGCCATGTAGGTTCTGCCGGTATCATATTGCTTGTAACCTAGTTTTAGAGGGTCAGTACAGGAGGTTGAGCGACAAGCTGTAGAAAGCGGAGCTCACCTTCGGCGAGAACAGTATCCTTGTCCAAACTAGCAGCCAACTTGCGACCCTTGTCAGATTCGACCCACGAATTATAGTCGACTAAAATCTCGTTAGTTGACGTCACAGATGATCAAATTTGGTCGCAGAAACTCACATCGTCCTTCGATGTCGCGTCCATCCTTGTAGCGATGGAACCAGATGTCTACAAAAGCAGGTTAGTGTCTCATTACTCACTTTGACGTTGGCAAGGAGCACATACTGGGGACAAGAACATCCCTATCATGGGCAATGAAATCCTCCAAAATCTTGTTGGGGCTGTCCACGATATCAACATCTCTCCAGTAAACCCACGAGTGCTCTGGTTTCAGAGCCGTGGACAAGAGGTAGTTACGTGCCCGGCCCATGGCTTTTCGGCGAGGGCCTTGGGCCTCGAAACCATGACGATCCGCCACATTCTGGCTGAGCTTGAACCCAAAGTCCTTCTCGACCACCATGGCACTCCTGAAGGGAATCTTATCCGGACGCTTCTGGATCCGATCGAGCTCGGCGGAGAGGACAGACAGAGTCTCGTCGGTAGAGTCGCCTACCAGGAAGGCCAAGTCAATGAGATGGTGGGGGTAGGTAAGCTCGGCGAGGAGCTCAAAGTACTTGGAGATATGTGGAGCAGCATCCTTGAGGGGGGTGAGGAGGAGGACTCTTTCTTCGTTTTGGACGGCCTTCACGGTGGACTTGATAGGGTTAAGGTCGACGTGGGTAATGGTGGATTCGTTGATTACTAGGGGAGCGTGGGGGTTGAAGGTAACCGGCGTCTTCATATGTCCCGTCCATGCTGCTTGTTCGTTCAGGGTCATCTGCATGGGCGGTTTTGAGGGACCAAAACAATAAAAGCTGTAGTGAAGCGGACGACGGTTAGAGAAGCCGCAAACGCAAGCACGAGACTAGACAAAACGGATTCGAACCTCTTAACGTGGGGCGCAGACGAACTGATACCGCGCCATAGTAATAATATCACGCCAGTAACGGCAATGAGGAGAAGAAAACGGGTTCTGGTCAACAGCACCCATATCGCCCTTGTCGGGGGGAGGCTTGCTTTTGCAGCTTTCCAGCTGACGCCGCCCTTGGGGAGAAGCATGATGGAGGTTGCCGGGTGGCCCTCAGCACCACCCTAGAAGTGTTCAATGGTACAACCGCTGCGATACACCTCGTGCAGTTGTCTCGCTTTCCAAGTAGTGCAGGCGATGGGATCGGGCACAACGAGAGTCGAAGACCGGGAGATGCCGCGATAATTTTGGTGTGCGTTTGGGCGAGGCTGGGGGTAAGCTGTCGGGTCAAAAGCTTGGATAAGGTTGTAAATCGTCAACTGCAACTAAGCCGATCGGAATTTTCGGCTTATGCTCGTCTGTCTACGTAGGTCGTCGGTCGTCGTATGGCTGAGCAGCTCGTTGTGGTTGGGGGAATATGTCCAGAGCCGGCACAACTTCTCTGGAAGTTCAAATGCAGCACTTCCTGTTTCCATGCAGAGGTCTTGGTTGCGGTTTAGCGTCTGGGACCCTGTAGGGGCTGTGGGTGTTAGGGGGCAAGGGGTCCACTGCAAATGGTTCTGGACACTTGGCCGCCAAAAATGCATCCCGCTTAAATTTCCACTGACATGATGTCGGAATCTTTTGCACAAAATCTGAATTTATTGTTACATAAAAATTGACACTAGTTTTGACTTGTTTACTAAATTTGAGAACTTGCAAACAAAGCATCAACGCCATTGTGTGTCAGCTTTTCCGCCCTTGTGTTCAATATTCATCTTGGGATCTGGGTGCCCAGGTGTGTACATGTATGTACATGGGACTGGAATACTTGGAAGCTGCAGGCTTGGCCCCTCCATAATCTTTCCGTCCAACGTTTTCTCGATACGAGATTGCGCGTCCCGCGTTATGTTACATGCGCTTCTTCCGATCCAAATCCTCTCGTTGTGATTATCTCTTGGTGTTTTTCCGTTATCACATCTGCCATCAGACATCTTCACTTGGACTTGCATCTCGGATGCATGGCCATTTCCCTTGCCGCTCAGTACACCATCAGGATGTGATACAACAGTAAATTACCGAACTTTCAATGTTCCAGGTTTGCCAGCATCATCCTGACGGAGATCATCTGAAGCTGATCTAGACCCTCAGGAACCAGCGGCAAGTACTTCGTATTTGCAAGCCGGTTGTCAGCAATACGTGAATTGATCTGCTCGATGAATATCTTTCGGAATCTGAATGGTAGTCGTGAAGTGGGTCAAAAACGACCAGACAGATTCAGGCACAAGTTTCTTAGCTCGCGAATGTTGGTGGTTTTCCAGAAGCTTGGCGTGGGATGATGACAGCTTGGGGGGGCAGGATTCGTCGGCCAGAATTGCACTGTAACCCCAGGCTTACCTACCTCAGCTCCCACCCCACGTGAGCAGGCGACGGGATCGCGATAACATCTTCGAAGGGCGCGTCTTTGTGATTTTCCTTGACCTTCTGGCGATTTCTACAAATGCCACTTTGACTTATACATACAATCATCTGATCTTGGATCCATCCAAGCCAGATTTTCCCCCACTTTATTTTCCCGAGTCTTGTTGGTCTACTTGCCTGGAGGATTTGGTGATGGTCAACAGTTCCTTCGTAATTCATTCGCCAAGTCTCATAACCATTGGCCGTGTATCGCAGTTCATTCTAGGACAACTACGTAGCCGGCGAAAGATTGGTAGTGCCTGTCTACGATTTTTGTCTACAACCAGGCTCAACATGGCCACACGGAGATCTGCACGGCTGAGTGCCTCAGTTGATGCCCCAAAGGTTGCCGAACCAGAATCGGCACCTCCCGTCACTTCGAGGAAAAGAAAGGTAACAACAGCAAAAACAACATCAAAGGATGAATCAGAGATCACTTCCTCAACCCCAAGGCGACGTCGTCTCGTGAAAACAGAGACCGACTCATCAGCACCGCCAGCAACTCCCACCCCAGCCGCAGTAAATCTCATCGCCGAACCTGCCACGAGCAGTCCAATCACAAACACCCCTAAGCCCAAAGCCGTCACCCGTTTGGCTGACCCCAACCGAACCAACGCCCTACTCCTCTCGCCTCGAACCTCTCGCGTTGTCACCTCTACTGTTGCTGAACTCGCTTCCTCATCATCCCCTTCAAAACCTACCTCTGATTCCCTCCTCTCCACAGCCCTAGCCCACCTCATCGAAACCGACCCTCGCATGAAACCCCTGATAGAAGCTCGCCACTGCCACATCTTCTCCCCCGAAGGTCTTGCCGAAAAGATAGACCCCTTCGAGTCCCTCTCATCAGGCATCATCTCGCAACAAGTCTCCGGGGCAGCCGCAAAAGCAATCAAAAAGAGATTCATCGCTCTCTTCCACCCTGACTCTCAGGAAACAGACGGAGAACTCACCACTTCCATTTCCTCAGGCCGTTTTCCAACCCCATCCCAAGTCGTTGCTCAGTCAATCGAAACCCTTCGTACCGCTGGTTTATCTCAGCGTAAAGCAGAGTACCTAAAGGGTCTGGCGGAGAAGTTCGTTTCAGGAGAGCTTTCAGCGCAGATGCTGGCTGATGCCAGCTACGAAGAGGTCTTGGAGAAGCTGATTCAGGTCAGAGGGTTGGGTAAATGGAGCGTGGAGATGTTTGCTTGTTTTGGGTTAAAGAGGATGGATGTTTTCTCTGTGGGGGATCTGGGGGTTCAGAGGGGGATGGCTGCCTTTGTGGGGAGGGATGTGAGTAAGTTGAAGAACAAGGGTGGGAAGTGGAAGTATATGAGTGAGAAGGAGATGGAGGAGATTAGTGAACGGTTTAGGCCGTATAGGAGTCTGTTTATGTGGTGAGTCTGCCTGCTGAAAGGGTGTTGATGGAAGCCCCCTGGTTGCTGCTGATTTCGGCTGCTGACGTTGTGATAGGTATATGTGGAGGGTTGAGGAGACGGATATCAGTACGATGGAGTGAATATGGTCCCTGCTATATTTTTCTTGGGACCGGTTGTTTTGTGAAGCAGTTGAGATGGTCTCAGAATTGGTAATCTCCTTTAGCCAAGCTTTCTTAGATCTGGGTTTCTTTGTTATTTGTCTGTCTAGCCAGCGTCTTGCGTAACGTATGCTCGGCATCAACCGAGATCAGGTTTTCAGATTCATGCGGTTTCAAGTCTATCCTGGTTATAGGTCCGATATCACGGTGTACCACAACAAAAATATGTTTCAGTTTACCTTGTTCGACTTGCGTAATCCTTGGTCATACGTTCAGGTATAACGGCATATATGGGCATTAAGGATTCTTTGGGCGCATGCTATCTCCACCCCCACTTGTTATGCATACGGAGAGATGTAGAGTTTGGTTGATGGTGTTTAGCCTTAATGGCCCGCCTACCAAACCTACAAGATACGCCTTGATATTCTAATTGGAACAAAGAAAAGTAGCCTGCCGTTTTGCTCGGACGTTTCCCACCGACCCAACAGCCTCTAAGATCCAGACTCCAACTTGATTCCGTCCGGTAGTTGCATCGGTTTTCATGCCCACTGCCGTTTGCACAGCGGGATGTGACATTAAAACGTTAATGGCTCGGGTATATACATATGTAAGCATGCGGATCGAAACAAAGGCAGTCTGATTGTTTGATATGCCGTCGCAGATCTTCTTGCTGTTCTTTGACTCTGTTTACATCGTGAGCATATGACTTCAACCTGGGAAGATGCATGCATCTATCTCAGCTTAGGCAAGAACCAAATGTCAAATACCTAGGGTACAAACTAAATGCAGCACATTGTGCTTAATGTAGAAGTAGATGCAATGTGTGTGACCCACAAGTTCCAGATGGGGAAAAAGGCTGCAAACATTACCGGCCGCGGCGATTTAGATGATGGAGCACAAGCCCCCCCCCCGTCACTTGATTAAAAATAGACTCGCCTTGCCTTCTTTTGTTTTTGTGGCGAACTTATTGAGTTACACAGGTGCATCGCGCCACAGACACAACACGCACAACCTTGACCTCTGAGACAAAGAGCGAGATGGTACAAGACCTGGACATAACCTGTCAAACTTTATGCACTGTCACCCCGGAGCGAGCTGAGCCTCAGTTATACATCAAGATGAATGACGCTTGGCAACGGTTTGGATATCCTACACTACAGAACAAGTACCGTCGTCACTTAAACCAACAACAAAAATTGAAACCTTTCCCCCCTCGTTTGTCGGTGTGGGAGAGAATGAATGGGCGGACGATTTTAGTTTTCTCCAGCGCTATGGAACCAAGCAGATGTCAGATGAACGGATCTGCGTTGAAAGGTTCGGGCTAACGCAGATGGATGACAATGGTTTGTGAGAATGCCCCAGAAAATCCAAAAGTTAATTCCTTGCTGTAAAGACTGTTGAGTGGGTGAGTGGGCGGGCAGTTGGTAGCAGCCAACCACAACTGTGCCTGTTTTTTGATGTTTTGTCTGTTTGTCATCCGTTTCATGTTCCAACTGCCTTCCTCAACTGACAACCAGTTGCAACGTTGAGACTTCGAGAAGGTGACACAGAAAGATCTCAAAAAGGGGGCGTGCAAGGGAACGGTCACTCTACGGTCGCCCCGGGGTGCAAATACCCGGGGAGAAATGGGATCAGAGGGAAGCGATAACAACGCAGTAAGCCACGGCACAGTTCCCGCATCCCGAGATCTTCTTTTCCAAAGATATCGCGAATGGCTGGGTTTGTGATTAACAAGCCAAAGCTGCAATGTTGATTCGATCTGGGAGATTTTGCTTGGATTGCAGACGCTGTGTTGCATGCTGATCGCTTCCTGCCCACACGTCTTTTTGATTTCATGGTTTCCACAAGTGGAGTTGTTTTCCCCTTCGCTTCGCCTGACGTTTGACCAATTGCGAAATGGGATTTTCGTATCGCCATTGATGCTTTTTTCTGTTTTTTTTTTCTTTTTTTCTTTTTTTTTTTTTTTTTTTTTTCTGTGGAGGTTTGACCGTTAAACCGGAGGCCCCGAGACAACCCAAGAGTGACCACACGGAATTATTCCAACAAAAAACACACAACCCACACGTGCCAGATCCAATTCCCAGTTTTTGCTGTTCTTGTGTCGACGTCATTCACTACTGGAGAACCAAGATTGGGTTGAGCGGGAGGAGTCGGGAACAAGAAGCACACCTGCAAGGATTACTAACGCCAGGACGCTGTGTTCCAAAGCCAGAACATGCAACAAGCCACCTGGGCAGGGTTTCTCATTGTCCAGTGCAAATCGCGAATCTAGAAGTCGGGGGCGCCGCCAGATTTATAGCGAGTGGATGCGATAATATTAAGCTGAAAAGTGCGAATGGGCACGGGATTCGTGATCGGTGTCATTCATCACCGACCGAGGGAGATGCCGAGGACTGAGGCATTGCCAAAATCAAGAGCAATCTCGCCCGCCCCAGCACACACCCTGGGACTCTCCTTGGTGACATTTTGGCTGCGAGATTGGCTCACATTGGCCCCCTGTCTGGCCAAGCCAAGCACCCCAAGCCATCGACGTCGCCGGACAGCCAAGCACCCAAGCACGAAAAAGCCAGGAAGGGTGGAAAAGTCGGCCGAGCTTGGAAGTTGTTGTCCATATTCAAGGCATCCCGGGCCCCCTAATGTGACCATGGAAGTGACACCGCCGGGGCAATTGAGGTTAAAGACACCCCTCGATACGTCGGTTGTCGGTGGTCACGAAAAAATGGAATAATAACACCTACTCCTACAAAAAATCTGGAAGAGAGCACGGGAGTGAGAAAGAAAAAAAAGAGAAGAGGTGCCTGCCAAGTCTCCTGATGAGCGATTGCCGTCTGTGGTGAAGGAACCCACGGCAACTTCAGATCCACGGTCCCGATGGAGAACAGGGTGCTCGTCCACTCACCGGCCATCAACCGTTTCCACTGGCTGTTAGCGCGTCTTCCGGTGCATGCACTCCCCACCTTTCAGCTGCCTGTCACAGGGGCGTGTCCGTATCCAGACTAGCCCTCCTGCAGTAATTTGGCTCCATTGGCTCCAATTACCCCTTCCTCGCAGGTTTCTGCGGACCCACAGGCCGCCTGCTGCTCTTTTCTGCCCCTTGATGACCTTGGATCTGCACATCTGCACCTCTTCTTCAAGCCACGCCTCTCCTTCCGTTTTACATCACTTTCACCACCACCTCCCGTCGTTTAGGATTTTCAATTCATACATTCGTTAATTTGTCCATATTTCAACGTCGTGACCAGGAAGGAAGGGAGCTTGTACATTTCTACCAGTCGCTCTCTCACTCTTTCTCTTCACCAAATCCACGAATTTCCCACCCGATCCCGAAAGTCGCGTCAAAACTCCCATCTCCTGAGACATTCCGACGCCATTAAAGAAAAGGTGCGTTGGCATTTGATTCGCAATTGAAGTCACCGATCCATTGGCCCCTTTGGAGGAAAACTGGAAGCAGTTCTCCCTCGAATCGAGTGAATCGGGCCATCCATCGTCCTCTCCACACTTGACGAAACACCACGCCAGGAGCTTCCTAGTCAGAGAGCGATTCCTGCCTTCCCTCCCACAACGATAAAGCTAGTCCACGAAGCAAGAACACCGATAAGGAACGAACTCTAAGGAGGGACACAGAACGCCTGGCTCAGTGGAACGGAAAGAACAAGCACGGTTGTTTGTACAAGGCCATCCTGCTCTTGCGCTTTTTCTTAGCCCGACCCGACTGGCCCGTCTACCCAATTGTTCGGATTCTCTTCCAAAACTTCGAGCTCTGAATCATCAAACTTTTTGGACTGGCTTTTTCGAGATCACCCCAGCACTATAGAGATACTTCTGATATTTACTGCACATCCACCACTTTTATCACCAGCAACAACTGACCGTGCCCACAATTCACAGATTCACAATGCTCGTCAAGACTCTTCTTCCCGCCGTCGTGGCAATTGGCTCTGCCATGGGTGAGTGCAGCTCCTTCTCCAATAAGGAGGTGGCGTTACTAACTTGTTTTCCCACCAGCCCAAACCCCCACCGCTACCTGCTCAGCAACTGGCGGCCAGGCCACCATCAACAGCCAGGCTGATGCCGGTCAGTACTCTGGGTGCAAGAAGATTTCCGGCAGCGTCATCATTGGACCCAATGCGCCAGGCACCATCGATCTCTCCGGCCCCTCGGAGATTACTGGCGATCTCAAGGTCCTCAACAACGGTGGCATTGAGAGATTCTCTAGCAGCGACCTCACGACGGTTGGCGGTGCTTTCGAGATGAAGAACGTCACCAAGCTCATCTCCATCAACCTTCCTAAGCTCAACTCCGTCAAGACGCTCACTTGGCAATCCCTTACCCGTCTCGAGACGATTGACCTTGCCGTCACTAAGGCTGAGGAGGTCAGCGTTAGCGACACCTTCCTCAAGAGCTTGAAGGGCCTTGATGTCACCAGCGTTAAGAAGCTCGACATCAACAACAACCGCCTCCTCACCACCTTTACCAGCTCTCTCGCTAACCTCGGCGACCTTCTCAACATTCAGGCCAACGGTATTGGTCTTGACGTTTCGCTCCCCAACCTCGTCTGGATCGCCAACATGACCATTGCCAACGTCACCAAGTTCTCCGTTCCATCGCTCGCTGTTGTCAACGGCTCTGCTCGCTTCGACTCCAACTACTTCTCTTCCTTCTCTGCCCCCAACCTTACTGAGACCCAGTCCGGTGATATCTCATTTGTCGGCAACGGCAACCTTGCCAACGTTACCTTCCCCAAGCTTGAGCGCATTGGTGGTGGTCTTCTCATTGCCAACAACACCGAGCTTTCTGAGGTCACTGGTTTCCCCAAGCTCAAGTCCATTGGTGGTGCCGTCAAGCTCCGCGGTTCCTTCAAGGAGTAGGTTTTTATCCTCCGAATACTACGTTGACGTTTATGCTAACCTTGTTCTTAGGGCTTCTTTCCCCGCTCTTGAGGATGTCCGTGGCGCCTTCGATGTCTCCTCCACTGAGGATATTTCCGAGTCTTGCAAGGTTTTCAACGAGGCTGCTCCTCAGTCCGATGGTGGTAAGGGCCAGATCCAGGGCACCTACTCTTGCACCAGCAACAACAGCCGTGCCAACGAGGATATCAGCGCTGATGGCAGCCTTGGCGGCGGCACCAGCAACGAGGACTCCGGTGCTGCTGGCGTTGCCTTCAACACTGCTCTTTTCGCTCTCGTTGCTGTTGCCGGTTTCGCCGTTGCCCTCTAAATGATGGACGACAATGTTTGGTTAAAGCCTCTTCATAGTGTCTGCCAAAGGTCGAGGCGGTTTGGGGGACTAAGCGAACATAATCACGTCAAACCACCCATCGCACACATTCTCTTTTCTACTTCAAACGAATAGTTTGGAGCTGTTGCTGCCATTTATCCATGGTTGCGCATACCCATCATACACGGCATATCGCATACTGGAACCGCTAGACTTAATACTCTCTCTCTATCAAGGCGCTGTTACGAAAAAGCTTCCCACTTATACCCTGCCTCTTTATCGTTTTCTTTCATCTGTGACACCGTCGATTCCCCTCCATCATTGGAACAGCACCGCAAGGCTTTTTTTATTCAAAGGACATGAGGTATGAAACAACGACCTGGTGGTGGGTTTTTGGATGTGTTGTGGTAAAAGAGGCAGGGGAATTTTCTTAGGGGCGGTGGATTCAAAGCAGCAGTTGTGGAGAAGAGTATCAAGGTACTAGATGGGGGAATGAAGACAAAAGAAACACGCAAGTCGAGTTGATCTTGGACAGGGGGGATGGGTTGTGGTTGCGGAGGAAGTTAGTACTTAATTAATCTTTTCGGGGGTGCGTATGGAGGAAGCAGAAATGGAGTTGGAGGAAGGAATCATCTCTCATGGTTTATGCCTGTTTCTAGCGGCGTTTTTGTTATGTATGAAATCTCTTATAACGTTGTAATAGCGATGGGGGCATATGTGCTGCCTTGTTGTGCTTAGCTTGGTCAGAAGAAGAATTTAGATGAATGACAAGTTTTGTGTTTGGTTGCGGCTAAAGATTTATTGTTCTAAGTTGGATGTGGTCAGGCTGGGTGTTGTAATCAAGCCCCTGAACCCAACACACAACCAACCTCAACCCTGCCCTCTCATTGCCTTTCCTCAAATCTAGGTCTAGGCCAAATGAGAGCCTGTATATGCCCTTGAAGTTGGTGGGCGGCTGGGTGGGCAGTCCCTCTTGAATATTTGATTGATTGGACTGAGTGTTTTTATATGGAATGGTTTTGATGTGTGCCTGGAGAGGTTTTGCTCTACGTGTGGATGGGGACTCTATGGAGACGCAAGGAGTATAAACGATGAGTTCAGAAGAGGGTTTGTTAGTTGTATTGAGTCTTTTCGTGCTTCGAGTTGAAGGAAGGTTGGCGGATGCTGGCTGTTATCTGTTCGAGGATCAGGAGCGAGGTAGAGAGAGACCATGAGCATTTTCTATGCGTTGTGGGTGGGTGTATTGAGAGGCCGGCAAAAGGTAGGTTCTTGTTTTTTTTTTTTGTTTTTTTTTTTTTTGAGTTGGTCTGAACAGATGAGATGAATGTGTTTAGTTGCTATGTATATATAATGCATCATTCCAGCTTCTGCTTCTGCTTCTGCTTCTTCACTTCATCTTTATGCCTGTTTTATGTGATCCCAAAGGTGATGATGATGTCTATCTATCTCTAACTTGCATGTATGTATGCCTGAGATAGCTAGCTCTTTGTGAACCAAGACTAACTTATATTGTCTTTCTCGGAGCGTTTTCATTCGCCAGGCCTCATTTCCCATGTATGATGCCAGTTCCCCCTTCCAACCTGCAAATACATAACCCCCTCCTCCAAAGACTTTTTACTCATACTCGCCCCTCTCAAACTTTTCCTCGTCAAAAAACTTCGCCTCAATGACGTTCCCATTGAATATCCGTCCTTGTAGCGCATTAACCGCCTGATTTCAAGTTAGCACATATCCTACCATAAAACGCAACACTGTAGAATATAAATTGAAACTTACTCTCAACGCGCTCACACCCTCGACAAACTGAATAAACACCCTCCTTTCGCCCTCATTCCCCTCATCACCGACCTCAAAGTTGACCCTCTCAACCCTTCCATACTTCTCTCCACACTCCTCCCCAATCTCCTGCCCCAGCCCGGCCGCAATTTCTTCCTCCAAATTCTCCATATTATCCAGCATTTTACTCAAACAAATCACCGTGCTCATCTTTCCAAGTCCGGCATTCCCATTCTCTTCCTTGTTGGTGTTGGACTTCGGAGCAATGATCCTCCCCAGCCCTTTAGGATCCGCATACCCGCCTCCTTCGCTGTCTGGCTTCTTGCGGCGTTTGATAGTTTCAACCCTTAATGCTGCGGTTATTCCCGAGTTCGAAGCTCCCAGACCGGTACCGGCCGTCCAGCCGTATTTGGACATTAGTTTTTTGGCAAAGGCTTTGCCGCGGGTTTTGCCCTCTGGGAGGGGAGTAGAAGAGTTGGACATGGGTATGGATATGGAGGAGTAGTTGACTTTTTTGGTTTTTGAGCCTATTGACATGGCATCGTCGTTGTCGTCTGGGGGAGGAGGGGGTGGCGGTGGAGAGTAACGGACCGGGGCTCGGGAAATAGTTGCGGTGTCTTGTTCTGCTGGTGGAGGTGGCGGAGGTGGTGGTGGTTGGGGCATTTGGGAGAGTGCTAATCTGCGGGCGTAGGCGTCGTCGCCTGTTAAGTCGTCGGGGGCTGTAGCAGCTGCAGGGCGGGGAGGGGAGAGAGGCGGCGGAGCGAAGCTGAATGAGGAAGGGGGTGCGAACTGATCTATTTGAGCAGGGGGGGGGGATGAGTTAGTGTGTTTAGTTTGGGGAGTGGGAAATGGGAGAGGGGGAACAAGACGTACTGCCTAGGCCCATTCGTGGTCTGTCGTCTTCTTCATCACTGTAACTCTGCTCTCTGCTGCTCCGTCTGCGATGGGCGTAGAGCACCGCCTTCCATTCGCGCACTTCGCGTATCCTTTCCTCGCTGCGTAGATACTCTTCCACGTTGGTTGGTCGGGTCGGGTCATAGATCTCGTCCCAGTTTGTTTCTAATTGTTCGTTGGCCTTCTTCTTCTTCTTTCTCCGGCCACCTCTTTGGCGCTTCTCTCTTTCTGCGTATCCATAGTCATCGTCTTCTGCGGCTGCCCAGTCGGCTAGAGTGCTTCGCGGTTGTGCGAGAGCAGGAGGTGCCGTAGTGGTTGTGGTGGGTGCTGCTGCTGTTCCTGTTCCTGTTGCGGTTGCGGCGGCTGAGACTGCCGGGGGAGGCTTGGGAAAGCCTGGTTTTAGTCTGTTGGGCTGCTTGAGTTGAGGTCGGCGAATGGGTTGGAATTGGAGAGCTGGATTTATGAACTTCTTCGCGGGCGCATCTTCTTTGGACTCGCTGAAGTTGACGGCCTCGCGCGAGATGGATGCCGAGTTGTCTGCTGTGTCGAGAAGATTCGCGTAAAGTGACATGCCGCCACCCGCAGGTGGTGGAGGTGATGCTGCCATTGCTTCTGGATACTACGATGGAAGGCGCAATTGTGTAATTGAGTGGAATGGCTGTCAACAGGAAGTTGGCGCAAAGGTTAAGTTGCTAGTTCAGCCTTGTTCACGAGGCCGAACGTCAAGGTCCAACGAGGATGTGGTGTGGCGCTGCAGGTGGGGCAAGCCTTCTGTATTTTAATTAGCGGTTGTTGACTTATATACTTCACCCTCATACACGTGTATGTACAGATTCAGTGAAATTTAAAAGGTTGGTGGACAGCCTGCATTTATTTTTGTATCTACGTTCTGTCCTCAACTATAAAGACTACGCGCCGATGCATTCTTCTCAATACTTCCTCTCCTTGGGCATCTTCTTGCCATCCAAAGCCTCCACATCCCCCTTCTCGTAATAATGCCCACCAAATTCCGTCAACCATTTGCTCTCAATCGGGATAACACTCCTCACAAACTCCTTGCTCGTCACCACCAGTTCGTGGTAAATGATCACCCTCGGGGGTGGGTCAATACCCTTAACCACGCTGCTGGGGTGTACATACACCGTCATGTTGTTCTTTAGTGTCCTATATCCGTCTCCACCCCTATTCAGCCTTGCAGCGTTCAAGAAGAATGCAGAAGTCAACGCCCTCAAAACGGGCGTGATGTTTGATACCCCACCGCAGGACGACTCTGCCCCCTCTAGGATACGGTCGCACAGTTTTTCCAGTTGGTCACGCACATCCCGGGCTCGAGTGAGTGATCGCTGTGTCAAGAAGTTTTCTTTGGCCCAGATGGGCGAATAATCCGAATCCACCCACTGGTTGTAAATGTTGAGTAAAGTGAGATGGTCCCCACCGTCCTTGACCGTGAACCTAGATCTTGCGGAATCGGCGAGCAGCTTCTTGTCTTTCGGTCGGAAGAAGAGGGTCGCAGACTCGCCGAGCATCGACACGATGGTTAGTACTTCGGAAACGCACTCTTCTGATGTAGCTGCGATGAGGGCTTTGGCTAACATGGGCTCAGCCGGGAATTCGCCCATTTGTCGGCCAATCCGTGTCAGTGCACCGGCCGAGTTGAGTGCGCCCAGAGCGTATAGCATGTTTAGAGATTTGATCAGGAGTTCAGTGGGTGGGGGGTCCAAGAAATCGAAGCCCAGGAGATCGTCTATTCCGAGGGCTTTCAGTTGCAGGACGACACTGGAGAGGGATGTGCGCTGGATTTCAGGGGTGGGTGATTCGTCCATTTCGGACAGATATGCGAATTTGGTGTAGAGCCGGAAGCACTTGCCAGGACGGACACGACCGGCACGACCCATACGCTGGTTTGCTGCTGCTCGTGAGCAAGGGACGACGGCGAGGGTGGACTGTCCAGTTGTGCCGACTGGACTGAACGTGTTCTCTTTCACATAACCGCAGTCAATCACATAGACAACACCATCGATGGTCAGAGATGTTTCGGCAATGTTTGTCGAAAAGACCACCTTCCTGGCTTTGGGGGGTGTTGGTTCGAAAATCTTTGCTTGTAATTCTGATGGCATGTTGGCGTAGATTGGTAAAGCAATGATTTCTGGCACTCGACTTCCAAGCTTTCTTTTGATTTCTTCCACCCGTTCGCATGCTTGGTCAATCTCTTCTTGACCTGTCAAGAAAACCAGAATGGCTCCCTCGGGTTGTGTTGCGTGGATTTGGAAGACGGTCACCAAGGCGGCATCCAAGTAGTTGCTCTCGGGAGCCGAGGTATAGTAGACTTCCACAGGATGAACTCTGCCTGGAACGTTGAAGATGGGTGCATCGTCAAAGTAAGAGCTGAATTTCTCAGCGTTGAGTGTGGCAGAGGAGATGATCAGCTTGAGCTCCGGCCTGGCACGAGTAAGATCCTTGATCAGGGCCAGTAAGATATCGGTGTGAACTGTTCTTTCGTGGGCCTCGTCGATCATGATTGCCGAGTAGCCCTCCAGTGTTGGCGACGTAACCATCTCTCTAAGAAGCATGCCATCCGTCATGTATTTGAGAATGGTCTTGTCGCTAGTGCAGTCCTCGAACCGGATCGAATAGCCAACTTCCTTACCCACCTTCACACCCATTTCGTCAGCCACACGGGCAGCAACACTCATGGCGGCGACTCGACGAGGTTGTGTACATGCAACCTTCATGCCGTCCTCGGTGAAGCCTGCTTCGTGAAGATACTGCGGAATCTGTGTTGTCTTTCCCGAACCCGTCTCACCGACCAGAATAAGAACCTGATGCTCCTTAACCGCATCCAGAAATGCATCACGGTATGCGTATACTGGTAAGCTCTTTCGGACCTCTTGGATCGATTTTGCTTCCCTTTCGGCCGCTTCAATCTTGTCCTTCAATATTCTCTGTTCCTGGGTTAGGCCATCGGTCGGTGGAGCGAATTTTGCAGCATCCCTGACGAACGATATGGCATCCTCATCCAGCAAGAAATCGTACTCGCCGCCATCTTCTCGTTCTCGACTTTGGATTTGAGCCTTTGCCTTGACCGTCTGTTCTCGTTCCCATTCCTCGTATTCTGTAATATGCTTCTCGTTTCCGAACTCGTCTCTCTCGACATGCCGTGTGTAAAGCGCATTCTCCTTCTTCTTGCTGTCGGAGCCGTATTGGTCGGGGAGGCGGTAACCGTCCTGGTAGTCGTCGATGCGCAACCGTTCCTCGGCCAGCCGTAAGATCTCGCGATTCTTGGCAAAGTCGGCCTTTTCCCTCTCCGATAGCCGAACACCGGACCTCAGCTCTGCTGTTTCTTCGGCGACTTGTTTTCGCAGGAGCGCGAGCTTTTCCGTCTCTCTTTTGGCCAGGTATTGCTGTCGAGATTTGAGTCTGAGATCGTTTACTTTGGAATCATCACGTCGCGAATCGGACCGGCTTGGCTTCGAACTGCTGCTGTCTTTGCCTCTTGGTGATCTTGAGCGACGATGCCGGGGTGAATCATCGCCATCATGTCGTCGGCTCTTGTGTCGCCTTGGGGATCGCGATGGCGATGGCGAACGGTCACCAGAACGGTCGCGCTTCCTCTCTTTCCTGTCCTTCCGATCCTTGTCTCTGGATGGCGCAGCAGGTTCATCGTCCATAGGGACGAATGCATATCGTTTTGAAGCCATGATTGACTGTTGATGTATTGGGTTTATGGTTGATGGGAAAAGGCAGTTGCGCGCCTTGGAGTTCAAATCCTTATCTTATCGGTAATTGCACTTGGCTGCCAGCCCTCCAGTTTCCCCCTTGAACCTATTCATATCAAAAAAGCATATTTATTTTCAAGAAGACGGTTTTATTTCGAAGAAGGTCTATCTCTTTATTTCAGCTATCCTTGTTAATTTTCTCAAGAAGGCCTATCTATTTTGCGAAAAGGTGTGTTGTATGTACAGTTGCTTCTCCTCGACTTACCTGGGTTAGGGTTTGCGAAGTCGAAGGCCGAGCCTCTCTGATTTCTCTGATTTCTCTTACACTTCCGGATTCCCGTCCGAAGCAAGAGACAAGTTCAAAACTCTAGCAAGTAGGTTCTGTGCCTTCCTAACCAGAAACTAGCCGGTACCAATTCTTGAGAAGAATACAAATGGGCAAGCTCAAGCATTTTGTTTTCAATCCCTGTTCACCGGTGTGTTCATCGAGGGTGGGGGAAGAAGATGCCGAATATCCATGTGAGAGACGGACCGACCGATAGAAGAACGTTGAAGATGCCATGTAATTAATTCCCCTACTCATATTTTGGATATTATTGAACCATATACAGATAGCCAGATGCAATTACTCCTAAGCATCGTTAAAACAGTGATCAAAGCAGATGCATTCTTCAACGTTTCGGTCGGCGCAGCACACTTACACTGTGCTCTCCCGGGCATGGACCCACTCATTTCGTTTCGAGTCGTCTGAGCTCCGATGACACAATCGCAGCTATTTGATAGCGCCGCTCATACTGTGACAGGAGAACCTCGTCTAGAACTTGACCATCTTGCAATTCACATGAGAAATATTGCCTCAATTCCCATACTCCAAAAATCAGATTCATAATCTATCATATTCTGCCAATTTTGAGTCAACATCGGCTCACTTCCTGTGATACCCATTTATTCATTTCATCACACCGACGACTGCAGACACCATGGCCGCAACAACCCTTCAGTCAGCCATTCAGAGCGCGCCCGGTTCTGTGGCTGTTATTGTGCCATCCAAGCCAAAGGCCCTAACTGTCACTTACAAAGACCTCGTGGCCGAAGTCACGTCCTTTCAAAAGAAGCTCGCCGCCATCGGAATCGCCCAAGGATCCCCTGTCTCCATCGCCACGGTCAACTCCTATGAGTTTATCGTCTCCTTCCTCGCCGCCTCATGGCAGCGTGGCATTGCGGCACCTCTTAACCCGGCCTATAAGCAGGAAGAGTTTGAATTTTATATTGACGACGTCAAAACCGCCATCATCCTCGTACCAAAGGGTGCCTACCAAGCCGGTAGTCCCGCTGTGAAGGCCGCTCAAAAGTTCAAGGCCGCCATCGCCGAAACATACTGGGATGCTGCCAAGAATGAGGTTGCCCTCGATGTCAAGGAGCTTGGTCAACTCCAGGGAAAGCCGGCCCAGCCTCTCCTGAAGCCTCAGCCAGAGGATGTCGCTCTCATCCTCCACACCAGCGGAACTACATCCCGGCCAAAGGTCGTCCCTCTTTCTCACAGAAACCTCACCCGCACCATGTACAACATCAAAGCCACCTACCAACTCACCCCCGAAGACCGCACAATGCTTGTCATGCCCCTCTTCCACGTCCACGGCCTGCTCTGCGGTCTCCTGGCCCCCTTACTCTCGGGCGGTTCCATGGTGGTGCCATCCAAGTTCTCCGCCACGGACTTCTGGGTCGATTTCAGCACTCACAAAGCGAACTGGTACACCGCCGTACCTACCATCCATCAGATCCTGCTAAAGCATCCTGCTCCCAACCCCTTGCCCAAAATCAGGTTCATCCGGTCTTGCTCTTCCCCTCTCTCGCCTACAGTCTTTCACGCGCTCGAAAAGACATACAAAGCCCCAGTCCTCGAAGCGTACGCCATGACTGAAGCCGCTCACCAAATGACTTCCAACCCTCTCCCACCCGCCAAGAGGAAGCCTGGCACTGTCGGCATCGGCCAAGGAGTGGAAGTCGTCATCCTCGATGATGCAGGCAATCCGGTCCCTCGGGGACAAGAAGGAGAAATCTCCATCAAGGGCGAGAACGTCACTTCTGGCTATCTCAACAACCCCGAAGCCAACAAGACCGCTTTCACCCAGTCGGGCTACTTCCGCACCGGCGACCAGGGCAAACTCGACGAGGACGGGTATGTCGTGATCACCGGCAGAATCAAGGAATTGATCAACAAGGGAGGCGAGAAAATCTCGCCCATTGAGCTTGATAACGTCTTGACTAGACACCCGGCCGTTAGCGAGGCGGTCAGTTTTGCGATCCCGGACGAGATGTACGGACAGGAAGTGGCCGTCGCTATCGTGCTGAAGCCGGGACAGAGAGTTGACGGCGAAGAGCTGAAGAAGTGGGTTGGAGAGAAGCTGGCAAAGTTCAAAGTGCCAAAGAAGGTTTATTTCACGGATGTGATGCCTAAGACTGCCACTGGTAAGATTCAAAGGAGGATTGTGGCGGAGGAGATGGTGAAGAAGGAGGGCAGGCCCAAATTGTAATCTGCTTAGGAGGAGCTGGAAGGAAAGGCGGGAGCCGTTTTTTTCTTTTCTTTTTTTGGGTTGTTGTCGCCGATTGAAGCGTTTATGCATGTGTGGTTTGGTTGTTTTCTTGTCGGGATCTCGAGGAAAACAGAACAGGGGAGTAGATTGATACTAGGTTATTGGGGATATTTATATTCGGTTTTTCAGACGAAGCGGACGCAAGAATGTACATACACATATCACTGGAATAAACGTGTCTCTTTTCGCCATCTATCACTACATTCGGGAGGGATGATACGTAGTAATGTGTAGTAAGGAATTAATGCGAAAATAAAATGGCAAAAGCTGACCGGGCAGCTCCCCTAGTTTGGGGGAGGTGCCCGGGTACGAAACGCATTCGGTGCGTTTACTTCGTGGGTCGGCCGAGGATTCGAACGGGGGGCATCCCCTCGCGGTGGGCGAGAGAGGGGGGTTGGCGTGTTGCTGCCCCCAGACCACCGGGTTATTTCCCCGGTGTATGGCTTTGTCTGGGGGCTGGTGACTGTGTGCCCAACCTGGGAGCCTATATAGTGCCTTGCTCCTTCCTGAGTCCTGAGCTGTCACTGCAGGCCAGTATCTACCTAGAATTCAGGCCGCACCAACATAGAACTAGTAGTCAGCTTTTGTACCTTCTGTACTCCAGATCCAGAATACGGCAGGAGGAAGAAGAAGAAGAAGAAGAAGAAGAAGAGGCCGCACTGGCATCACCAGGGTCAAGGATCACAGCAGCCTTCTACAATCTTTCATAGTATTTCGAATCCATCACCAGGAAGAAGAGTCCGCACTAGTCATCACAAGAATCATGTCATTCATTTCATCAGGCTCGCTACATGTATGCACGGATGTATAGTGTCGAACTCCCCTTTCCATGCAAGAGACAGACAGACAGCAAGAACACACAACGCTATAGACCATCCCTCCCAAGCAAGATAAGAGTGTGTACCGTATACCATCACTGGACCACGGCCGACCAACAACAGACAGGCAAGAACACACACGCCAAACAACCAAGCAACTCGCCACCTCGTACGTATCCCATCTAGCCAAAACTGTTGTGTGCAACACTCTCACCTCCCATATCATACCCGTGGTCGTGAACAAACACATACGACCCATCAAAATAGAAAAAGGAAAAAGAGAACAGAGAAAGAATTAGAAGAAGAGCAATGGTTGTTTTATCTTATTTCCCCATTTCCTGAACCCTCTTCCCTTCCCTCCCCAACATCATCGCAGCCAGGCAGACCCGTTCAACATTCAAACGCAAAAAGAAAAAAATTCTCGAGAAAAGAAATAACGACTTGGGGGAAGAAGTAAAAAAGCAAGAAAAAAAATCATTATATATATGTACCCAAATTCTCTTCCAATCTTTCTTTCATATGTCTTTCTTTCTTCATTTCCTCTGTGTGTGTGTGTGTGTCTTGATCATACCTTTCGTCATTTCCCATTTCCTCATTCTCATTTGACCCCATCACCCATCCTCATCCAAATCCGCATCCATTACTTACTCTCGAATGGTAGCCTCCTCCTCACCACCCTTCTTAGCAAAAGCACTCGTCGCCCATCCCATCCAACTATTCCTCTTATTCGCCGCAGCCTGCGCCTCAGCATTCTCCTGCACAAGCCTCAACGGCCTCGGCTTATTACCTCCAAAAGTGGTCTTCTCCTTTTCATGCTGACTGCGCGGCGGACTCGTGCTATGGCTAACAAAATCCCTCTCCAAAATCGAATCCCCGCTCGTGCTGCTCGTCTCGCTCCTCATACCGGGGAAGTTTCCGCTACTAGACGGAGGCACCCCAGTCGTGGGCGTAGAGCTGGCGACAGACCCAGGGCCGCTCGTTGAAGACCTATTGCCTGCTCCCTGAGGCAAGAAGAAAGTCTGACTCGAGCGGAGAGAAGGCGAAAGAGGACCATCAACGGCTGAGGGTCCCTTATACATTGCATTCACGATGGATGCGGCCCCGACGGAGTTGTACTGATCGCTCATGGGTCTAGCACGGCGAGTTGAAGTGTTACGCGTCAGGCCGATGGGGATGCTGGGCGCAGTGTCCGGGTTGGATACGTCGGATTGCATGAATGACATGGGCCGGGGTTTAGGCTTGGGTACTACACCACCAGCGACACCACCGGTGGCCATGGTTTTCGCACGCTGGAGAAGGGAGGCGCCCGAGACACGGTTGGCAGCCGTAGAGGGAGCTGGGGGGAGTTCCTTATTAGTGTTTGCCCCAGAGCCGTTAGCCTTTGAATCGTTGGCCTGATCGAGGATGTGTTCGAATCCTTGGTGCTGCAACAGACGTTCGATAATCTTGTTGATGTACAGAGTGAGAGCCTTGTTTTGGTCCTTAACCGATTTGAGCTCACCCTCGAGACGTCGTTGGGTATCTGGGTCGTGGTCTGGGCTGGGCTCGTTCTCTGAGATGCCAGAGAGCTCGTCGGCCAAGCTGGTTCCGGCGGTGGTTGTTGATCTGCCTTCGAGAGCTGCCAGGGCGTCCTGGTTCGAGGACGCAGAGCCGCCGCCAAGGTAGCTGAAATCGTTGTTTGCAAAGTCCCCCTTGAGAGTCCTTTCCTGAAGGAGGAGCTGGTAGCTTTCGTTGTCCTCCATGAGCCTGGCGTTGGCCACGCGAGCTTCCATCAGAAGGCGCTCGACTTCTTGGAGACGACCACCTCCCTGGTTTTGCGATTCGACCAGCTTGATTTGCGACTCGGCCAACTCGAGCCTTAGGGACTCGATCAGCTTGTCCTTTTGCAGAAGGAGCTTGGAGTTGTTGCGCGAGTCGCTGCGGTGGATTGATGACGGTGGCGCGAAGCTGCCGCTTTCGATGCTGGGCGAGCTGGTCACCGCTATTTTCAGGGGTCAGTATGCAGTGAAGGGATAAAACGTTCACGGAAGCGTAGAAGAACAAACTCACATTGCCTTGTCGGCCTGTCTTCGTCATTGTTTCTCTGGGCGAGGCTGTCTTTGAGCCTTTGAATAACGGCTTGCATTTCCTCCTCCCGGTTGCCCATTTCTTCCTTTTCCTTCATCATGGCACTGCGCTCGGCCTCGTAGATGTTCTCCATCTCACGCATTTGCCTGGCAGCCTCGCGCTTCTCGTTGGTCAGAGCCTCGATTTGTTCTTCTTGCTCGTGAACCTTCTCTTCAAGCTTTGCTTGTTCTCTGTGCGCCTCGTCTAGCTTGTCCTGGAGCACCTCAGCCTGTCGCTGGTATGACTCTGAGGATGTTTCAGCCTTTTCTAGGCGCTCTTTCAGATCGTCTATTATAGCGACCGTCTCGGCGCGAATGGCCTCTTCGCGCTCAAGATCGGCCTGAGTGCCCAGCTTTGTGTTGCTGGAAGAGCCATTGAGAAGCGACTGGCGCCTTTGGTGCACTGATTCGCGAGCCGACACAGGCGTCCCCGCCCGTGAGGGACGAGGGCGCGAAGTGGCGGCGGCTGTTGACGTAGGTGTAGATGCTCTGGAAGCCGGGCGCTGTGGTGTTCCTGTCGGCGTCTCGCGACCTGCTGTCGCCGGAGGCTTCTTGACAACGGCGGCCATGATTACTTTATTCTTTCTTTGCGGAAGCGGGCGCGGAGAGAGAGGCTGAGGGCGGGGTTAGAAATGCTTCGGATATGCAAATCGAAAAAAGTCGCGGTCAGGAACGGTGTGTTCCTAGGGGGTCCAGTCGTGCGAGAAGTGGTGAGAAAGTCGGCCGGGCGGTGAGAGAAACTCCCAGATTGTGTTTAATGCGGCAGGAGGCAGCGGAGCGGAGGAAGCGGCAGCCCTCGACAGTCGACAGGCTCTCCCAAGCGGGCACCTGCTGATGATGGATATTTACTGGCCCACAGTGGACCTGGCGGGGGGGCGGGGGGGGTTTGGAGCCAAGCAAGCAGTGGCGTTTCCGGGGAATCGGTCTGTTTTGGCTTTTGGCTTTTGTGGTGCAGTTGTTTCCCTTTTCCAGGTTGAGAAGGAGACTGGAAGTAGTTGAAAAAAAAAAAAAGAGGGGACCCGTTTGCTGGGCCCTGGCGATCAGAGAGAGCCCCTTTTCCCTACACAGCAGTTCCCTGAACAACAAGATGCAAGGCCAGCAGGGATGCAAGTGAGGTGGTATGTGTTCAACAACCAGTCAGCGTGCCGAGGCGGTGATCCGAATGGTCCTGAAAAGGCAGCACTGGAACAGAGCAGGCGACTTCGAGCTACGAGTCAAGGATTTTCGATCTCTTTGTGCTCCCGAAGCCTCGGCCTTTTTATTTTTATTTTTATTCTTTCTTGTCTGGCCACACAAGGTTTGACAAGTGATCGCGGTGAATGACAGGCTGCTTGCCCGGACGTGCGGACAATGGAGATATGCTCTAGCAAATGGTTGGCTGGGATTCTCTGCGAGTTTTGCTGGAGGTGGGCGATTGAACTTTGAACGACGCCTTGGGGTACGAGGTTACAGCGGGAAGCGGTCTAATTTTCCGCTGAAGCCGTCCGTCACTTTGTTAACTCACTCCAGCCCCGGGGTTAGGATTTGGATAGATAACGCAACCTTTGCAAGGAAAACTTTGTTTTGTATTATCATTTATCGCCATAATGCAAACAACGTCTCGGAGATCTGCTGAAACATGCAATACCCCGCGTTAGTTTATCATGCAGCGATTCCCTGGTCTGATCCTCGCCGTTGACTACCATGTGGAGACCGTTCCTTTGGGTAGAAACGCGAATCCAGCACGAATCTGGAACCTGCCCCTTTTAACAATCTCGGAAACGTAGCCAGATGGACATACCTACTGTATCACCCAATGCCATGAAAACTGTTCCGCTTGGGTGATCAACCAATGAAGCACACACCAAATGCAATGACGTCCGGCGGAGGGATGAAGTATGGAAAGGAATGCCTACATGTTCGGGTCGTCTTAAATTACGACAATCTGTGAATCAATGCGTTCAAATCCATCCTAACCAAGCTTGTTGATGAACAAGTGTCCTCCTGGCATGGATCTTCCCTTCCGTCATTCCAAAAAAGGGAGGGAGGTTCGAGAATCGGTGCCTGGATCCATCTGGTTGTGAGATCTACTCCAGAGACTTGGATGTTCTCTCAACCTGACTTAACGGGACATGCCGAATCGCCGTTTAACATACGACAAACATATCAAGCAGACCACAGTCAATACAGACATATACTACGCAGTTCATCGAGACCTTCTTTTTGCTTTTGTCAAGAAATCGAGTTGTCATGGACTACGACTATCTACTCTACGACCGCAACTGGGGCAGGTCGGATGCCGGTTTATATGTCGGCATCAAAATCATCCTTCCGGACTGGAATATCGTTGTTTATCATGCCATATTCCCGATTTTAGAGAGCGGAACGCCGAGCCAAATGCCAACCATTATCCCCGTCTTTTTTTGTTGTGGACCGTTTAAGCCTGGACGTCGGACAGGATGTCGGAGTCACCGGCATCGAGGATGGCCATGGTACCGCAGCGGAAGAGCTTACCGCAGGCAGTGCCGAGCTCAATCTGAAGGGGGATAATTGTAAGCATTCGAACAGTTACCCTCCAAAGCCTTTGATAGGACTTCATCTCTGGGTAGGCTGCAAGGACGCGAGGTCTTTGCAGCCGGGACGCTCACGAAGTAATAATGCTTCGTGTGTATCCGTTTCTTAACAGAGCCGAGGACCGGTAGGGGTTCAACTTACGTTGGTGCCGCTGTAGTGGTGGACAGAGGTCTTGGACATCATGGAGTAGTACTCAAGCTCGCTCTTGCGGAGAGGAGGAGTGTTGGCGGCAATGAGGATGAGCTTGGCCTTGCCGGAGCGGAGGGCCTTGAGGGTGCTGCGGTAACCCAAAACGACCTTACCAGACTTGATGACAAGTGCAAGCTGTATCACGAAGTCAGTAAACGCTCGGAAAGAAGCTATTGACGACTGTATCGTCGAAACCGCGAGACGGGGCCGCAGGAGTGGCAGCAGAACGCACCTTGGCACCAATCGACTGAGCGTCGTTCTTGGACTTCTTGGGGGCCATTGCGACGGTGTTAGGTTGAGAGACGGGTGATGAAGGTTGGCCTCGAAGGTTGTTGGTTTCCTTGTCGTTGGCAAGATGTCGCTCTGCAGGTCGAACAAGAAGTCAAGAAAGTTTCGAAATATTCTGCCAAATGCAATTCCCACTGGAAAGGTTAACCAATTCTGATTGGCTAGAACAAGTTTGGTGGGGTTGGTTGCACCTTTCCCCGAAGCCCTAACTGCCCCACTTTTATGAGTTCAGCAGTCGGCAGGATTATGAATCAGTCCGCCTATTGGTAATCCGGGGCGAATTTCGAGAGGGTCAAAAAAAGCAGAGGCTTCCCAAATCCTCCCACACCCCAACACCAAGCGACACCACATCAGTGACATTCGGTGAAATCAGTCAAGATGGCCCGCCGTCCCGCCAGATGCTACCGGTACTGCAAGAACAAGGTAAGGAGCATTTGATATGGTGGAAATTATGATGGAATAAACTGGCAATTTTCGATGCACGATTGATTCTGTGGGCGGAGGAAGTGGGACAATCAACCGAGCGACAAAGATCACAAGGTGGCCGAAGGAAGGAGGATAAGGAGGGCGAGGAAGGGGAGGAGAGACGACGATATTGCCAGGGCCTTTGCATCGACAGCATATATATGGGACAATCCAAATGCTAACTCACATCTCTCCAGCCGTACCCTAAGTCGCGCTTCAACCGCGGTGTGCCCGACCCCAAGATTCGCATCTTCGATCTCGGCCGCAAGCGTGCCACCGTCGACGATTTCCCCCTCTGCATCCACCTCGTCTCCAATGAGCTTGAGCAGCTGAGCTCCGAGGCCCTTGAGGCCGCCCGTATTTGCGCCAACAAGTACCTCGTCAAGCTTGCCGGCAAGGAAGGGTTCCACCTCCGCGTCCGTGCCCACCCCTACCACGTTGTCCGCATCAACAAGATGTTGTCTTGCGCTGGTGCCGATAGACTTCAGACTGGTATGCGTGGTGCCTGGGGCAAGCCCAACGGCACTGTCGCCCGTGTCAACATCGGCCAGATCATTCTGTCCGTCCGCACTCGTGACTCTAGTAAGTTTTCTTTGTACAAGACCATCATCACAATTTTAGCAAATGCTGACCGAGTATCTTTTAGACCGCGCCATCGCTCTCGAGGCTCTCCGCCGCTCCCAGTACAAGTTCCCTGGTCGCCAAAAGATCATTATCTCCAAGAACTGGGGTTTCACTCCTCTCCGCCGCGAGGAGTACCTCGATGCTAAGGCTGCTGGCCGCGTCAAGGTCGATGGTGCTTATGTTCAGTTCCTTTCCAACAAGGGTAACCTTGCGAACAACATGAAGCGCTTCCCTGATGCTTTCACCGCCTAAGCTGGTTCTGGTGCTGGGGTCGCTGGGGGGTGGAATGGTTGGTTTTGGCTTGAGGCGTAACTGGGTCACATTCAGAAGGGCGGAGACAACAGATATTTCTAGCTCTATGGTCTTGTTTTGACAGTCAATGGAACCATTCATCCATGGATTCCTTACTTGTACATCTCGGTATTCTGGTGCTCTTGTTGTAGTCCTTGCAGGTTGATATCTGAGATTAATGTGAAAAATGATTTGAGACCAAGAAAGCATGCGGAACCGAGATATGACCATTACCCTACCGATATTGCCGAGCTGGTCTTTGCTTGTCATGCCTCTGTTCCGAGTATTTCAAATCCTTTGAGATTCGTCTTACTGTGTATATCACAGTAAATCACAGCAGGCTGTAACATGTACATGTACCTGTACATACGCCATAATGAGTGATTTGCATTTGCTCCATCTATCCCTGCGTCCCGCTATGATAGTATGTGAAACGACACTCAACCGTTTGCTTCTCAACAGTCAAGGCCCGCCGGTTTCCGCTACCAACTCCTCCCAAGCTTGATCTGATAGCTGGTCGTATGACGCCCTTGACGATCAGTCGGTCACCTTATTCGCTGCCGTTTGTAACCAAGAAGCGCCTACGGAGAACCGGGCACTTTAAAACACATCTGACGGTCGTTGAAAGTCGAATGTTTGGGGGGTGTTGACGTGTGAGGTGGGTCTTATCAGACCCGTTAACCTGATAACGTCAAGCCAAGCGCCCTGCCACTGGAGTCCTTTGTGGGTTTGTGGGCTCCTTTTCCCGATTTTCAGCTTCCGATCTCAAAAATTTATTTTACCGAATACCGAACTCCATGGGCGTTTTGAAACAGCATGGAAAGGGAGATTCAATGTGATGATTATGGACCGTGAAAGGTGTCCAAAGACGTTGGGGAATGATCTATTCGGGAACGGAAGGAGATACGGAATAATGGAATTCGATACTTTGCACATAGAATGAGATCAGCCGGCATTGGTGGGGCCGAATGGATAGCACCTCTCACCAACACCCACCTCCCACCTTTTCCGTGCATCTCGTGCCCCCATGCATCCCCCCAACCATCGATCCAACCAAGAAGTGTGGTTCAGGGTTGATAGCATCCCGTGGCTCAGTCGAGGTTCGCAGCAGCGACCAGAAAACCTACCCAACCTGCAACCTTCAGCTCATCAATATCACCCCCCTCCGGCAGTCAGGTATCTCCCTGGTCGCCCAGCCCTCGACCGCATCCCTCCCGTGTGTTTCCGTCATCAATCTTTGTATCCCGTCCATACATACCTACTTTGTACGTCTGTACCTGCACCGCATTTCGTCAAACCCAGCAGCGCATTTCCAGGTTCTGGAACTTTCAGGCGCATCTCGAGAACTACGTTGGTTACACGAGTCTGCAGTCAGAGGAAAGTATCGCCATCATCAACTTGGATACCAAAAAAAGCGCTTAGTCGCAGAGTCTCCATCTCTGCATGCAAGTATCGCCCCCATCTTTGCGAACCGCCCACCAAGAGCTCCAACCCCTCACCGCCTCCCACTCCAAAGCGCTGCGAAAGCACGCGACTTGACGGCTATTCGCTGGTTGTTAGTCAAGCATTTTCAACCATTCCCTAACTCCCGGTCTTGTCGCTGCAAATTCAAGCGAAGCGCCGTTCCCTTTTCGGGCTTCCCGCGATACGCAGTAAACAACAACCCTAGTCTGGCCCCTTCCCATCAACACAATCCTTCAACCACCGCAATATTCATCTTCAACAGCTCTCAGCTCTCTCCATCGAGCTCATCGTCCACGCCTCGAACCCTCTGCGATGGCGTTTCATCAGCCTGCCCGCCAAGTTCAGCAACCGCGCATAGTTCGTGTCCACTCTGAAGATGGACAATCGGCTGTTCTGTCTCCACAAGCGCGCGCAGACGCAAACGAGTCGCAAACCTGGGTTTTATTTACACCTGGCACTGATGCAGGAACAACGACTTCGTATCTCAGCTCCGTTCAGGATGATCAGATAACACCGGGAAGGTCGAGAATCAGTGATTTGGGGAGCCTTGACACGGCAGCCCGTTCCGAGTTCAACTCTGCACACGCTGCGCCGATCTCAGGTTCGGGTGTTTATGTCGAGAGCGTTACCGAGGATGACGCTGAGCTTGACAGCCTCGACAGCCACCTTCCCGATTTTAGAACCGCCTCGAGTCCTTTCAACCAGCCTGATGGCCATCATGCGACAGCCGTGTTTCCCAGTCATGATGGTCTGGGCTCATTTAGACTTGATACGCCCTTCACTATTGACGCTCAGGAACGTCTGTATGCGTTTGAACAGCTCAACCCGAATCGCATTATTCACCGAAAGGAAAGTTTTGATTTGGCTCGCTTGGAGCTCGAAAACGAGGAGACACAGGAAATAGAACGAAATCGCAGGATCGAGGCTTGGCGTTTAGAACAAAGTCAGATCTTACTAGAGGATATTCGAAAGGAAACCAAGAGGAGGAGACGCCAATCTGAGTTGTCATCCCGCAAGCCAAAGTCAGAACAAGACAGGGCGGAGGATGTGGCCGCGAGGACCGTCGCAGACGAGGAAGCCGAAGACATTAATCTTGCCGGGACAGAATGGCATGACCAAGACAGGACATCACCAAGTGCCCCAACTGGGGGGTTGTGGAGTCGCATCACTCGGAAGGTCCTTTGCGACTTGATGGGACTCGACGACAGGTTACTTGCCATCTTGTTTGGAGACGTGATGCCAGATGAGGATGACATGGCTTCGACGCCTAAGGCATCATCGTCGCCCAAGGACTCACCTTCCCCCGCATTTGCGCAAATGGAGTCAGAGACCAAAAATGACTCTACATGGCAGCTGCATCTGCTGGAACGGGTTGCTAAGGAGCTTGGCGTGTTTGTTCATCAGATGTCGACACATCCGGGTGCATTCTCTACGTACACTCGGGTTCAGCAAATGTCTCTGCCGTATGCCGGGCTGCCGGTCATACCAGAGATGCCAGCTGATATGAGTGAAGGTGCTCAAAGGATGGACAGCAGCGCCGCATTCATGCCGCAGTTCATGCCCACGGTTGAACAATCCGCGGTTAACAGTGGTGCGCGGCCCGTCGCAGCCTCGACACACTCAGGCCCCTCTGTTCCTGCTTCCGCAGAGACTCCAGGCACTGGGCATACCTTCACACAGCAAGAATGGGAACAGGATCTCGATATACGGCTTGTTTTCCGTTATCTGCGGTCCCGTTTCACTTCCTCTCATACGGCACCCCAGACATTCTCGTCAGGGGCATCCCATTTGGCAACCTCAAGCACACAGGATCTTGCTGCCAAAGCTGCCCGAGTACGTCAGCACCACCCTCTTATATCTCACGCACATCACCGGCCCCGTCCGGCAGAACGACGCACATTCAAAGTGACGACGCCATCAAGCCCTGTCGCGCTGCGACATGCCCCTGGCAGCTGTGCGAGTCAGAGCACTCGGCGGTCTGCAAGGCGAAGCAGCATGTCCTCGCGGCACTCGTCTCGGCACTACTGGGATATTGGCGGCGGCGGCGGCGGCGGTTCCATTGGAACTGGTAGCATGATTGCCAGTGCCGGGCCGATGGGAAGTTGGGGCGAGGTATGAACGGCTGGACGACAACGTAAACGGCGCATCGGCGCATTTCCTCGCGTTTCTTCCCCGCATAGAGCGCTCAATGTCAATGTGTGAATGTACTAGTAAAACGATGGCGGCGGGCGTAATGGTTTATTGGATATGGATTCATCATGGGAATTTTGGAAAGTCATTTTAGAAGTCATGATTTAGAGGCGAGCATTTTCTCGGAACTTGGAATAAATCACACTTATACCCATGACTCCTGCCTATGACCCCAGACATGCCCGTCGCCTTACATTTTGAATGGTACGCAATGCTCTCCGTCACCGCGGATCTATCATTCAAAATTCACGCCGGTACAGCTGAATATAGGTAGTCCTCCATGCACTAGGCTCACACCGTCAATAAGCCGCTGTCGGGCTCTCACTTCGTAAGCCTGGCTCTGAACGAACCCGGCATGTAGCCAAGCGCAACAAGCTTTTGAATCCATACAGACCTGCCCGCCCTGAATATTTATCATACCCAAGCTGCTCATCTTATTCGTCAATATTCAGTGGAACGGCATTCTGTGGTAGCCCAGGTGGGAGAAGTGGTGCGGGCAAGGGAGGGACGGTAAGCTTCTCACGAGCGGCGCCAAAACGCGACGCGGTCGGAGAGAAACAGGGATCTTAAGTGCCCTTTGACCAATCATGGAGCTCCAACGTTGCAACACGTTAAAAACAAGCAGGGGGGTGCCAGCCAATTCCTTTGCAGCCCGCTTTGGCCATTACCCCTCGACGCGTTTCTTGAGCTCAAGTGACCAATTGTCTTGCGTCTGGTTATTCTTCCAGCCACAACAATTGAGCGTGGAGTGGATGCAGGTTGCTTGAACAAGGTCGAGTCATCAACACTTTCGTAGCATTTTGGCAGTTTCGTAGCACTCGGCTGACCCACTTTTGTATCTCAACCTTGACAGGCACACAGGGAGCAAGGGAGAGAGACAGGGATGCATTTCTCAGACCTCCTCACCTCAGGCTGGTCCTGGCCTGGGAGTCTCTCTGTGCTCCCACATCTCCCCATCTCCGCATGCACCCATCCACCACCACCCACCCCCGCCTTGCACCTTGCCCGATTCTCTCCCGACCTGAGCCTGCGACCTGCACCTTTGCGACATCATCCGAGAAGCTCCCATCCCAGATCCCAGTGTTGCCTTGCGCCTCACTTTTTTTCGTGCCTGTCGAGAACCGTCGCAACGCCTTTGCTACCTACTACCTATTTGCGATTCCGCGCCCTTTCGGTCGGGTCACCTGCAGGGAAAATAAAATAAAATAATTTACGTGTATATAAACCAGTTCGTCACCGCCTGCTTGCCTGTATTCCCCCGCTCCCGCTCTTCTGCGCGATGTCGCGGAGTTGCTGCGCGAGCATCTCTCGGTGCCTGAGGATGCCAACCTGATCTGGAAGAGGATGCATCTGATCAGGAACTGACCAGGAGCAGTCGCAGCAGTACTCTGTATCATGTACTAAAAGCCGTTGTCCTCCCTCAATCGTGCGCGACTTTGCTATCCCCGGTGTTGGGTCGCACCGGGAACCTGATCCTCTCGCCGATTCTGCATTCGCATTCGCAATTTCACCGTCGCACTCCTTTCTTTCGTCGCTGAAGAATCGCAACCGTCGTCGCGCATCGCTGGCGCATAGCGCACCAACCGCCGATCCACCTCGACGACGTCGCGCCGACTTGCCCAATCGCGCTGGGAAATGATCCCCCCAGAAGCCCTCAATGGCTGCGACTCCCTTCGATGCCTCGGTCCCAGGCAATTCCTTCGTATTCGACATTTACAATGACGGACAAACCTTGCGCGCCGCCCCGGTACCGTCCGCGCAACTTCTCCCAGGCGGACCATGCAATTATACGGACTCCATGCTGCCGCGATGCGGTTGTCGTCGTTTTTGGAGCAGAGCAGCTGTCGGCAGCGGATTTCGAGACAGTATAACAGTTGGGACAGCAGAGATATGCATGTGCTCACACCACGCATGCTTCCATGAGGACATCCAGCCCGCCGGACCATCGCAGCTCCCACCGGTGCCCAGCAATGCCAGCGTTGCAGGACAGGAGAATCAGAGACCCAGGAGTAGCCGAGAGCCATTGAGCCCCGTACAGGAGCTTCCATGGCAGATGCCAACCAGTTTTGGAACCTCCCTGGATTTTAACCTGCTGGATTTCCAGCCTTCCGTTCCTAATAAAACCCGGATAGAGGCTGCTACCCCCCCTCCCTTGGACAACAATAAGCGACCAGCCCAGGAGACACAGATGCCAGATACTTACAACAGCTGGGGAGACTTGATTCAGACACAGCCATCCCATGCACCAAGTGGGCTTCCACCCATTCCAGCTCAATGTCTGTTGTCATCGCAACACTTAATGCCATCACAGCACCCACCATCAACAGCTTCTTCCAGCCAGGCCAGGTACCTCAGACCATTCGCCGGGAAAGGATTACAGACACTTAGTGGTGTCCCAACCCTCAGAGCGGCAGCTCCTCCTCCTCCGGGCAGCATTGACGGCGACCCTACCCAAGAACATGACCCCAGCTCCAGACGCGACAGAGAGGCCACGCCCAGGGCGTCAGCATCACAGGGTCGATCAGTGGCAGGAGGTGATGTCGATACTTACCAGAGGTTGGCGGAAACGGTCGAATCACACGGAGAGCGACTAGACAGACTTGAGACCACATCATTCTCTGTGGCTGGTCATGAGGAGTGCCACGACAAGCACGATCACATCGACATGCGTGTCACGGAACTTGAAACACGGGTTGAGGAGGTGGAGAAGATTCTTAACGACAATGGCAGTGTGGTCAGCGGAAGGAGATTACTACGGAACGACGGTCCAGCTGATGATGCATCCGTCTCGAGCAACAACACAGTACTCGCCTCCAACCGCGCCGAAGTTTACACCCAGCTCCAGCAATTACAGGCTCAGGTCAACCAACTGCATGCAGCGTCTTTACCAACGTACAGCAAGCCATGGGAGTTGGAAGTGGTTTTCATGCCGTTTCCCGTCAAGGGTGTGTGGATTGAGGCTAGCCAATTTCCGATTGTCCGGCGAAACTCGAATGGCGCTGATGGGGAATGGACGCAAATGCCGAATACAATTAGCAGAGCGACTCCTGATCCGCAGTCACCCAAGTTCTCCGAGTGGCCTGGGCAGTCGGCGGATTCGAATTGGCTGCTTCCGAGGGCGTTTGCTGCAGGGCGTATAGTCGATCAAAGACTGAAGAGTCGAGGTCTAATCAAGACGATCCTTGTCAGGGGTGCGGATGCTCGAAGCGTACAGCTCGCGATCCATGATGCGTTTGCGGATGTGTTGAGGGTCTCGTCGCCGGGTGGAGCGAGATCTGATTACTTGCCTAATTCTCCCTTGACTGAATTCCTTGGGTTGAGACAGGCCTGGGTGCCATTGCGCAAGCTTCACAAGGACTCACGACTTCGGTTTCTTACACCCGCAGAAATGGCCACGCCTGCGCTGTGGGATTTCACGTTCTTGGTTTCCAGCGTTGTGATGAAAGCTACGGGAGTACATCGTCTTTACATCACGCAGCCAGAGGCATATCTCCAGGATCATCCTATGGGATACCACGCATTCGAGTCCGGCTGGACCTGGCAGAAGCTGCGTGAACTGAGCAGGGTCTATCCGGATTCTCAGAGCAGCACTGCCGGAGATGTTCCCGAAGCTGATGCTCTAGAAGAGTGTTGGACTTGGAACGACAGAGTGGACGAGCACCCAAGCGCCACAACCTCTTTAATCAGTCTTCGACATCCTCAGGTACAAAACTTGTCTCGGCGGTCGTCAACGGAACCGTCTTCCCAGCAATTCTACACCGGCGTGCAATCACCTATACTTTCAAATGGTCCCAGCTTCATCAGGGCGCAATCTCCTCTGACTCAAAGAGAGCGAAAGGGATCCTGGCCGCCAAATGTCAGTGTGCGAATGGGTTCGGTCCCTCCAACCGGCCAAGCACTCGCCTCGCCTGCCCTCTCGCGGCGAAGACTTCAATCCCACTCAGCTACCAGCTCAACACCCTATGAGAGGCGCTCCTCACCTTTTGTCTCGTCATCTTCTTCGAGACCTAGTCCCCGACCGATCAACATCGTCACCACCTCTGGAATTCCATCAAAACGTCGCCTCGGCACTAGATCACCTAGTCTTGTACCCGATCACAGGAGAATCAACACTCCGCGCTGGAGCCGTGCAAGCATGAGCCGCTCACCCTCGCTTGCTCCGCCCAACCTGTTTGAGCGCGCCACTTCTGAACGCCGTCATACGCCCGGGTTCTATTACCACACTCCGCACAGCGAGGCTGTCCCAGATCACCAATGGGGCGACTATCACCGTGCAGGCAGTCGCGGACCACCACAAGCGCTTCTTCGCACAAATGGGTACGACCCAGACGACGATGAAGACATGGAAGATGACGACGCTTATGACACGCAAGGCTCCGGATCCTCAGACCACAGTGTGCGGAGGGTAACAAACAATAATGATAACAACTTTAGTTCATCATTCGGCTTCGGAGACGGTGGAGCACAAGGGGAGGACGCAGATTTAGATGTGGATGTTTATGACGATGAGGATGATGAGTTGGATCATGTTGATGCTGGTGCTGCTGCTCCAGGAGGGCGGTGGAGTTTTGGAGCACGGCAGCAGCAGCAGCAGCAGCAGCAACAACAACAGCAACAGGTTGCTCAGGCCGTGCCGGTCCGGCCGGAGGATGTTCCCTGGGCGGGGATAGAGGATCACATGAGTGATGGGGAGAATGTTGATCCGAGTTCTAGTTATACGGGGTCGAGCTTTAGTAGCTCTGCTTCGTCGTTTCAGAGTAGGCCGGCTAGTCAGGTTGATGGAAGGGGAGAGGTGCATCATGAGGATGGGTTGGGGTTGTTGGGGAGCGGGGTTGGGATTGATCAGGTGATGGAAGGGACGGAGGATGAGGATGGGGAGGAGGATGAGGAGAATAGTAGCCAGGCGCCGAGTGAGTATAGCAGTAAGCCTGGGCCGTGGAGGGTTATTGATCCCGTGAGTGTTGTTCATGGGGCGGTGGAGGTTGTCGGGGAAGGTTCTGGGAGTGGTGGTGGTGGCGGGAAGAGGAGGGAGAGTTTGAGGGAGATGCATCACATGATGGCTCCGCCGCCTACTTCTGCGGTGGGCGTTTCTGCAGGGATGATGGGGTTCCAAGTTTATGAGGATGGGACTGCTGATGGTGTTGAGTGATTTTCTTTTTTCTTTTTATCACGGTTTCGTTGCCTTTCTTTTTTTTTCTTTTTTTTTTTTTTTTTTTTTTTTTTGGATAAGCGACATTTGCTTTTTTTGGTGATCTTCCTATTTTCTTTTCCTATTTCTTTCTTGGATACTCTTATTTTTTCTTTTTTCCTGGCGGTTATTGTCGATGAAAGATTATAAACCGCACCTCACACATATATAAGTTTTTTGTTGTTCCGGAGCCAAGGGGTGCCAAGGGATCAAGGGATCAGGGGATCAGGGGATCAAGGAAAGGAACGGAAAGGGGTGCAATAAGGTATAGCGATGATCTATCTACCGGTGGTGGTGGTGGCGTTTTACGTTAGGGAGAGATACTTTTTTTTACCTTTTTCTTCTTTGGTTGCTTGGGATGGCTTGGCTTGGCTTTGGCTTGGACTTGATTTTCTTTTTGGATAGTTATTCATTTAGCGGGCTTATATATGGGATCAAATGTTAGATATTCTTAACTCTCACGTCTTCTGTATTCTCTATGTATGAGTGTGTTGTGTGATTATGCAACGGGGAAGAGACAGGGTTAGGAACTATTATTTTTGATCATGTATAAAGCAAGCTGTACATTTTACATGGCGACCAGGTCTTCAAGGTGTTACTGAATGTGGCCCTGATGCCTAGATATATTGATTGGCCTTCATTTCCGAGCATACAATTATGCAGTACCAGACAAGGCAACCACAGGATTGATCAGCAATGACTCCTAGCTCCAAGCGTAACGCTGAAGCCGTGCCCAATATTGGACATGATGTGGGTGATGGAGTGACTCATATAATATTTTGCTCAGCTGAGAATTCAGGGCTGTCGACAGGAAAAAGGTGTCCAGCGAAAACGAAAATAATAGATCTCACTTATTCAGATTATGATTCGGACTTCATGGATATTCTGGCCCAGCCTTATGATATACAGTTGCAACTCTCTGCCTTGTAGGTATGTATCATGATACGACCTTGTATTTTGAGGTTGTATATGCGGATCGTAGAACGAATCGGGTGTCATGATCTTGCCCACGAGCAACAGCCGGGACTGAACCAAGCATGGGAAGTGAATTGGAATATTAACAGACATCAAAGAAGACTGGTGAGTATATGATGCCATCAAGGACTTGTAGGGGAAAATTGATCTAAAAAGTGAACGCTCAAGGAAACTGGCCGTCTTGTGATATAATCTTAGAATCATATTGTAGTTGGGTAGGTATCTCAACTCGACGGAATCCCAGGCGTGATTCAGAGATAGGTGGGAAACTCATTCTCCAAACCCAACAACCAAAAAAATAAAGTAAAATAAAAAATTATCTGAAAAGGGTAGGCATGATGTTTGCTTGGTGTTTGTATCATATTCAGATACTCCAGACTGCCAAGCCGGCTTGGCCTGGGTTGGCCCGAACCTGCGGATCTCTCCCCGCGGGGAGTTCGGCAGATTTTAGTGCATGTCTGCTGAATCACCCCACGGGAATCTGAACATCTCATGCATGTTATATTTGGAAATGAAGATAAAAATAAAATAAATTAAACACTGGCCCATCTGGTCCTGATAAAGCTGAGAAATCGCCCTTTCTTTGCCGTTCAAAGCCATTCCAGGGGGCAACGGCCCTCAACAAATGGCCGTTTCGAGGGGCTGGACTGACGTAACAGGCCGCGCTTGCTTTTGAGGCGAAGCTCATCTGAAAGGCATTCTCCAGCTCTGAACAGCAACCTCGAACCTGTCAACTTTATACACACTAAAATATAGATTGTTACTTTCGACTCTCTTTTGTGTCTCGCTGTTTGCACGTTGGATTGGGTATACGGCAGCAGCTACGTAGCTGGTACCTGGTCAAACCATCCATTGCCGGCTGCCGTTCCAAGCTCCACTCCAGCTCCCTCCCTTGGCATCAAGCACAGAAAGAAGCTGCCCAAACCTGGCGTGATCATCATCGTCATCGCATCAACAAAGCCGACATTCTCATTTCTGCCCTCTTTAATTACAATATATTCATTTTCAATAACCCGACTTATAAGGGCTGCCCCGCATCCTTGCTCTCAATTACACCCTCTTCCACCTCACGTCATCTCGCCAAGCATCTTGGGCAGATTCTTCAAAATGTCTATAAGGGTAGCTCTTGAGAACCCTCCCGAGTTCTACACGAACCTCGACGTTTTGCGCGGCCAAGTCCTGCTTTCCCTGAGTCGCCATGAACAAGTGGGGGCAATCATCGTTAAGCTGGAAGGAGAGTCGAGGACAGCCTTGGGTATCCCGGTTGACAACTCAACCTCAGGTGTTCCTCATCGAGACATGCCCAGCAGCGGAGATGTCATCTATGAAAACCACAAGATCCTCTATAAAGTCGCCCAGGCCTTCCCCGATGAAAATGCTGCCCCATCGCCAGGCCCCATCGTTCTCAATCCGGGGCAACATCGCTTCCCGTTTCAGTTCAAATTTCCCTTCAACAATGCATGTGGCAACACTGAGGCCATGGCAAAAATAGGGGGAGTGGTGAACGCAGGTGGATTTTCGCCAGGAGGAATGTTTGGTTTGGGCGGCATCCGTGTCATGGACGGGACAAAGCAGTTGATGTACTCGCACGTCACCAAGACCCTGCCTCCCAGCTTCACGGGCTTGCAGAATCAGGCTGAGATTCGGTACTATGTCAAGGTCACCATACAAAGGCCGGGCATATTCAAGGAGAACTGGAGATATCAGATCGGTCTCAAATTCCTCCCCATTGAGCCACCAAGGCCACCAAAAACAAACCAGGAAGCATATGCCCGAAGGCCATTCACGTTCCAACCCCGGACCCCAAACTCAACATTACAGGGAGCTAAGCGGTCCTCCATCTTTGGTGGCAGACGAACACCCCAACCTCCAGCAGATGGCCCATCAGAACCAGAAGCCCCTCCTTCGATCGAGATGTCCGCTCGACTCCCGCATCCAGCAATCCTCACTTGCAACAAGCCAATACCCCTCCGCCTAATAGCCAAGAAGTTGGTTGCCACCAACGCCGAAGTTTACTTGACAGGCTTGCAGATCGAACTGTTCGGGAAAACCGTCGTCAGATGTCAAGACCTCATCAACGTCGAAACATCCCCCTGGATAATTGTCTCCCGGGGAGGACTCACCATACCAGTCTCCAACCCCTCGGACGCAGTAGGCACAGAAATCACCCTTCCAGACACCATATGGAGCAACGCCCCACTTCCCAACACCGTCATGCCCAGTTTCTTGACTTGTAATCTTGGGTATGGATATTTTCCCTCTTCGCATTTCTCTGGTTTCGCTAACCTCCCGTGACCAGTCGTGAATACCGACTTGAAGTCAGACTCTCTCTATCCTGGGGCAAGTCAGCCGCCCAATCCTCCTCATCCCACTCATTGTTCGGCGGAAGCAGCAACAAGGGGAAATCCAAACTGGATATTTCCAACCTGCCTCAGCAGATTCACCTCCCACTGTCCTTCTCCAGCGTCCAGGTCTACTCCGGTCTCTCCCCACCTCCTCAATTAGTAGAAGCTATGCGCTCCGGCCGACGACGCCCCCAACAACAGCAACAGCAACAGCAACAACAACAATCCGCCAATTCTTCCACTCCTAACCGTAGGCCTAATTCAGCAACGGAAGCCGCATTCGGACCGCAACCGCCTCGTCTTCCTCCTAGACAGCCTACGAATCCGCCAGTACAACAACAGCCAGCCCAACCAGTAGCACAAGCAAGTGGTAGTGGAAGTGGAGGAAGTGGCTTTGCGAACCCATTGTATCCTCCCCAGCTTAGACCGGGTCAGGACGCGCCGCCTTATGATGACGCACCTCCCACGTACGAGGAAGCGATGGCTGAGGAGATGACTGGACCGGCTATTCCAGCTGAGAGGCCGGCGTACAGTGGGGTTACGGATGAGAACGCCGCGGAGATTAGGGTGCCTGAGAAGAGGGGATAAGAAGGCTGAGAGTGGGGAGGTATATGAAAAGGCAATGGCTTTGGTGATGGTACTGTTTTGATTATGGTTAGGAAGTTAGTTACATGGCGTTAGACGGTTGTGGATGGGAGCAGCGAAGCATCACGATACAACAGGTTAATGGAGGCGGTTTGTACTAGTTAATTATCACGTAGCCAATTTTTGGATACAGAAGTGGGCAAAACAATCATGAGTTATCAGCCATTACCTTCTGCTTTTGTTCTTGAACCAGAAAAATTGCAAATGTGAAACTGTTGTTACTATCTCATGATTGAGATGAATCACCTGCCTTGATCGGGGGGAGGTACTGTTATGGATGATTGGGGATTTATTTTCTGGGCCCTCAATTGCTTGTCAATAAACGAGGCAAGTGAAAGGAAGCAAGCTGGCTTCAGGGTAATCGGTCGAGGCGAGACTGAACAGTTCAATTAGAAAAGAAATCGAAGCGTTGCCACGTATGTATGTATCGGTCAGTTAATTACTACCCGGCAAGCGTGATTATACCTTCATCCCTTCTGCATCAGCAGCAGCAGTATCTCAAATGTCACCCCATTTTTGCTCTTTCCGATCTTGTGTGTCAGTCATTATCAGGGACGATTAGCATCTCGGCCTCAGGGGTAGAAAATCATGAAGGGTGCTGCTGCTGGTGCAGTCGCCAATGACATCACACTACAAAGTACTTCATCCAAACCACACATTGTAATACCAGGAGAAAAAAAAACAATATTCATTATAAAACTGAAAAGGTAATGAAAACCACGTTACAACGCTTCCAATCATAATACTATAAACGAAAAAAACCCCATCCCCCCAAAGAGACTATAACCCGACGCTGTTCCAAAGGTTTTGAAGACGGCCATCATCATCATCATCATCATCACCATCATCAAAGCACCATCATCAAAGCACCATCATCAAAGCACCATCATCAAATCACCATCATCAAAGCACCATCCTAAACTCTTCTTTGCTGTGTTGCAGTAGCCAGAACATGCCCCAAAAAAAGCTATTTCGCTTTACTGTGTGATAGATCCAGCTGATGTCTTGGTGTATGACCAGAAAAGAAAAGAAGAAGAAAAGAACAAGCAGAATTAATGTAAAGAAAGGATGAAAAGGTAAAGAGGGCCAGCTAGGGAGGCGGGGGCGGTTTCCGCCAATCTAACTGAAGAGCTTTGTCGTATCTCCTGGACCGATGTCTAAAATCACGTGGTCTCTCGATTTCCTTTTGCCGTTGTTCCGCGAGTTTCTTTAATTTCTCCTCAGGGGGCGTTTGAATAGCTTCTGTCCATACCAACTCGATATCGCCCTTCTAGGGGCTACCTGGCGGAAAGTGTGTCACAGCTATGTTGTCTGGCGCAGCTTGATCCAAGGGAACTCTGGGTATCCGTTGAAGATCTTTTTCGTTAGAACTATTTTAGGCTCCGATTGTCCCTTGCCCCATAAACGAGCAGCAGCCCTCAATCCTTTTTGGTTGACCAACGATAATTCCTCGAGGGTATGAGGGCAGCTAGGAAGTACGACTCTTCATCTGCCTCCCAACTCGGCCTCAAGACCTTGCATCTGGTGTCCGAATTCATGCGGTTTGGGATCATTGGCTGTCCATTGTTGGCCACTTTCCGCGGGAATAGGAACACCACCAGGTTGTTGGGCTACGCCGCCGCCGATGGACTGACCAGGCACGGTTCGAACCGCCGCTCTGAAATTGACTACCTCCTGCAGAATCATTTTGCGCATCTCGGGTACATCGTCAATAACTTCAAAGGCGAAATCGAATGGGGTCGGACAGTCGGGCTCGTCGCTAGCATCGTGCCAAATAGACAGGTAAGGGTGCTCAAGGGCCGAATCTACCGTGATGCGGCGTTCGGGATCGAAAGCCAACATCCGGTCCAGAAGATCCAGAGCATCGGGATTAGCCCCAGGGAACAGCGATGGGAATGGCTTCTTGGCCATGAAGGGCAGGTTCCTAACGTATTCCTGGGCTCTAGGCGAGCCGATACGTGAAAGCGTTCCCTCATCCGGGGTTCCGAGAATATGCAGAATCTGGTTCAACTGGTCGACGTAGTCGCGGCCCTTGAAGAATGGGCGCCCACCAAGCAGCTCAGCGAGAATGCAGCCAACAGACCACACGTCAACTAAAGAGAAAGAGCTGGTCAGATGACTGAGACATACGGATACATTGGTGAGGGGGGAAACATACTAGCTTTGGTGTAGTTCTGGAAGCTCAGCATGATCTCGGGGGCACGATACCATCTCGTTGCGACGTATTCGGTCATGTATCCGGCATTTTCATTCACGTCGTTCGAAAAGCCTCGTGCAAGACCGAAATCGCAAATCTTGAGCTCGCAGTCGGCGTTGACAAGCAAGTTACCTGGCTTGAGATCGCGGTGCAAGACGTTGGCCGAGTGGATGTACTTCAAACCGCACAGGATCTGGTAAATGAAGGATTGAAAATGGGCGTCGGTGAGAGGTTGACCGGATCTAATGATAGCAGCCAGGTCACACTCCATCAACTCCTCGTAGAGGTATGTTTCGTTGAAGCTCTCGGGCCTCGGGATGTCCATATCGTACAGACAGGTGATCTTGATCGCACATACGTGATTAGCGCTCGCTTCATTGCATCCAGACTAGTCAAGGTCTGAGCTCACATTGCGGTGTCCCCGGAAGTGCTGCAAGAGCTTGATCTCACGCAAAGCGCGCTTGGCCAAGATCTTCTTGCTGAAGACATTGGTGACCTTCTTGATAGCGACACCTTCTTGAGTCTGGTTGTTTACGGCGGCACTGTTTCAGGAGAGGAAATATTCTGTCAGTCTTGACTGAACCGACAGGGCAGATGTATGCGGAGAGGACGTTGCTGTACCAGACAATTCCATAAGCTCCTTGGCCCAGCTCCTTAGTCACCGTGTATCTCTCATCCACTATGAAGTCCTGGTTGAACACCTTGAAAATCTTACGTCCCTGGAGATCGGCCATTTTGCTGTCGTGGTCGTGGAGACGAGGAAACTTCGACGAGGCAGGCCCCTGACGCGGAATGCAGAATGCAGAATGCGGGATGCGGGGAGGAGTCGAGCGGGGCGAGCGAGGTCAGGTACACAACGAAGCTAAAAACCCGTCTTTCAAACGAGACGAACAAAAAGATGCGATGAAAAAGATGAAAGCCAGCTGAACTTTGGTCGAAGCCAGGCGACGGGGACGGAATGGATGCAGCGGCGTGGCGAACAGCTCACAGCTGGGTAGGGGTACGATAAGGTAGTTTTGAGCAGGCGGAGAGAGAGGCAGCCAAAAAGCAGGGAACCTGGAAACGACGGCCCAGCTTGAAACCCGATCAGTCTGCTGCTATTTGTATGGAATACTGCTGTCCAATGTCCAATCCGCAAACGTCCTTGGATGGAGAAAGGAGAAATGAATGCCAGGCATGCGCCGCAGCTTCGAGTGATGGAGGGGCTGAGAGGAGCAGAGAGAGGGGCACCCTCTGCCCTGAACGGCCCCTCAAATGCGACCTTGGCTTGCAAGCTCGGCTGCGGGTTGGCGTGACAAATGACAAGGGTCTCAAGAGTGAAGAGCAACCAAGAAAGCGCAAACTCATCGAAAATGGGGCCGGGCGGGGCCCGGTGCTTGAAGAACCCCACATTCGTCCGGTTGGCGGCCGCTGGCTGGCTGCCGCTGTTGGTGTGCTATCGAGCTGACTTGCAGCACCATCCCCCAGAGGCAGAAGCTCTGCTTCAGTACGCGCGCGCGACAGCTTCGTCCCAATTTCAGAGAAGTAATGGCAAACATATTTGATGATGCCGAGTAAATTGCATGTCAAAGCGTATTTTTATCCGTGCCCAAGAGAAGTGTTTCCAAAGCCGCTCGAAGCGCCGCCCGTGTTGTTGCAGGAGTTACAGTCCATCCTGAGAATCGGAAAAGAAGCAAACAACTTCCCAAGCCTTGTGTGTGGGTGTGTGTTGGTCTGCTTGCGCTGTCGTTTCTCCTCGAATCGCAGTGCGGCGCCAAACCCACATCAAGAGAGGGGCATTGTTGAGCTTTTACGGCCATGTCCACCTCGGCACCTGAGAGAATGGCCACCTCTGCTGAATAAGTTGACAACTCGAGCTGTGATATTGGGTAAAACCCGAGGTGCATTGCTGAAACTTTTTGATGCTAAGACAATCCCCCCCATGAACCAACCTCTGTCGACCTGAATCTTGATCCATCTGCCGGGCTGCCCTGTCCGTTTATGGGCCACTGGAAGTGGCCATAGGGCTGATGCATCCCCTAAACAGGCATGGTAGCAGACCACGCACCATCCCTGATTGATACCATGCCCCTGCCTTCCTGAAAGGCGATCACCGACTTCCTCGCTTCAGCATATCTATGGTCTTGATACGAGGTTGATAGCGAACATGAAGAGGGCCTTAGGACAATTGTTGAGCACGTGAAGCTGTAGAGTGAACACTGAGAAATGTATAAGTAGGGTGCAGTTCTTCATCTGCAAGCTTTCGGGATAGGATGCAATCTCAGCGCCAGCCGTGACCCATACGAAGGGGGATATCGACAACACCGGGGGCTAGGACTAGGAACTGGAAATGAAATTTGAAATGTCGGCAAATATTCAGGAGTAAGAGTTGGGTACTGCAAAGGGGGCAAACAGGAGAGAGGACAGGAGGACAGGAGGAATCAGAGGAGACAGAACACCCGCCAACTTCGACAAGAATCCGAACATCAAAAGCGAGCAACCAATGCGAGAATGGTATCATTGGTCTATCACTGGAGGAAGAAAACCGAGATCGACACACCGGACTAGGCCGTTGAGTGGGTTACAATGATGGCTGGACGTCAGGAAATACCTCCTTGAGGAAGTTTGTCGAGAATCGGGTCGCCTGTTCATACGCCTTTTCGAAACCCAAGTTGCCGCCATAATAGGGATCGTTGATAACTTCGGCCTTACTGGTCCCCGAATACTCCCCGAAAAGCATGAGTTTTGCCTTGCTGTTGGGTTTGCGCTGCTGGATGCGTTGGAGGTCCGCAAGATTTGAGCGGTCCATGGCGAAGATATAATCGAACTTGTCAAAATCTGACGCATTAACCTTGTGGCAGAGAAAGGAAGTCAGATACACAAACTCGAGTTGTCCCCCCGAACGAGCGAGCCAACGATCGATAAACACCATACCTTTCGTGCAGCGTGAACATAATCTGTGATGCCATGCTTTCGGAGGGTAGCCATTGTCCGGTCATCTGGTTCATCTCCAACATGGTATCCACCTGGGAGTGACGGAATTAGAAGCGGTCCGCCGAAGGGAACTTGTTGAAGGCCCGAAGAAGACAACATACCCGTACCGCATGAATCGATTTCCGAGACCAAATCCGCATATGGCCCCTTTTTGACCATTGACTGGAATACACCTTCAGCCATGGTAGACCGACAGATATTGCCGAGACAGACAAAGAGGACAGAGATAGGGTCATTCATATTGGCTTCAAGCAGGCAAGGACTGCGCTGTGGTTGGGAATTCTTGAAGCCTACTGGAAAGGCCGCTGGAAAATATGACGCCGAACTCCTGGGAAACAACCTTGGAACCCGCAAAATCGCAATGTGAACGGTTGGTTCAATCTAGAGAAGGACGACTCACTCAATCAGCAAGTCTGGGCAACATTTGGAAGGAGGGCCAATTCTGATAAGGCGGGGTTCGTCTGATAAGACTTTGAGCCTAGGGTTAGGGACGAACGTGGGATTTGAGTTGCAGTGCACAGACAATTTGCATCCACTCAAAAAATTTGCGGGCGGAGTGCACAGACCACTATTCCAGGTATATAATGACAGTTCCCCTCCCAAAAATTTCCTTCCCTTTTCTTTTTCTTCTTCATACTTACCTTGTTCGAGCATTCCCAGCTCATGATTTGGGAGTGCTAGAGTGATAGGCCTACATTGCACATCGTGGAGTCGGTCATTCTGAACTGTCCTTCGGGGCCGTTCCGGGCGGAATTTTTGATACAAAACCCTCTTTTTCGCTGTGATCGCTGCTTCAAGTCGCGACATTGAGAAGAAGTCAGTTGTGCATCTATCCATCGCCTCCGACTCTGTCGTCTCGGCGATTGCCTGCATATAGTTCTCACGCCATTGATGTTACTGTTTTTCTGTAACCAGTTGCGTTTCTGAAACACAGTAAATACCGATTGATTGAATCAGAGGTTTTAAAAACCGCATTCGCAAGATGACGCAAGAGCCGCTAACCTTACAGTCCAACATCAAAGACGAACGGAGATACATAGCTGGGATTTGCAAAACTCTACTCGGAGTGATTGAGCTCGGAGCCGGAGCGGCGGAGGGTGGGCATATCGTCCTAACAGTGACTCGAGCCGCAGAGATCGCCGACGATGTGCAAGGATCATCAAACAGCGGTGTATCAGTTTGCCGGAATGTGATTATTCCGTAAGCAATAGCAGTAGATATCTGAACCAAAGAACAATAAAAGCAGATCGATACGATTCCGACATGAAGGGCCCACGAGATCAGATCTCGGCGATAAGAGATCGGAGCATGGGAGGAGCAGAAGAAAAGCGGTGGACGGCGCTGCACCCAGGATCTTTCCAAGGCACCGACATCCTGTCATCACCAACAGCACAACCCCATCCATCGTCTTGGTTGTTCTTCATGCCTGCCTGACTTGGCGAAATAGTCTCTCTTCTTATCCAAATCACGGATGGCATTTTGCCAGGTTTGCATATTGCAGGGTCCTTCCGTGCCTCGGCAGCGACTTGAACGGATGCCGGCACAGATAACGCGACACCGGCAAGTTGTTCGCCCTGACCATGGAGACGGCCAAATGAACAATGAATTGCACTCCCATCCAGATTCAGAAAACAAGACTGAAATCACGCAACCTCGCGCAACTGGGTGCGGGAGGGGCCCTCAATGCAGACAACCAAGCATCTGCTAAAAACGCGTGCACACACTTTACGCCACGACCCCTCCAATCCTCCACCCTTTCCAAGCGCAACCCCGCCATCCACCATCCATGATTCATCAGCAACCAATTTACGGAATTCATCTCTACCATGGCGGTGGATCGCACACAAAGCAATCGTTTGCATCGATTGGCGGGAGACGCATGAAAAGGCCCAGGTATTTCCGTTCAGGGTAGGCCCCGCCCTTCCGATCGTTAGGGGACTGCGAACCCTGAAGATCGCTACTTGCCTCTTGCGTAGTAGTTCTACGGGGTCAAAGGCCTTGACATCAGAGGAAAGTTCCCTTTTGCCCTCTTTAGCTTGTTTGAGATGTCGAAGGATAAGATATTGTCACTTGGCCGTCATCTCTCTATTTGAGTTTTCTGATTCCTCTCCTTCTCGTTTCTTGGTTCTACACTTTCAACGTTCCCCCCCCGCTACCAACCGACTTCGTACATACTTTATTGCATCCGTACCGATACGCAGTCCGTAATAGGTACATACATGCAGCACTCCTTGTCCCTGGGGTAGCATTCAGGAACCCCTCAACCCCACGGTTTAACACGGCGCAGCACTTTTCAATAATACCTCGGACGGAAGAGGCGGGATACGGGGAATCACAGGCGTTGAGAACCAGAGACGCCAATCCACCTGCTGCAAGATCAGCAATTGCTCCAGGAGAGAAAGAAAGATTTAACTGGTGCAGCCCAGGTGGCAAAGTGTCAAAAGAAAATCAAGAGGCCTTGTCCTGGCACTCTTGGATTCTGGAACTAGAAAATCGATCAACCCTTGGCCCTTGCCGGCACTCCGTGGACACCCGACTCCATCTTCCGAAACTTCGAAACTTCGACTCTCTTAGTTGTGCCCTTCTGGATATCAAACCGGGACACAAAATCTTCGGGCGTCCGGACTCAGCTCCACCGCGGGCTTCCAGAAAACCGGCTCCCCCAGAAATGGTTGAGCAACGCCATCAGCGCCTGGGGCAACCGGTGCACAACAGCGAGGTATACCTCCTGCGCCAGATGTGTCCGACCTTCCAAGCAAGACCACCGCTCTCCCCTCCTTCGCCAATCACACCAGATGAGGATGATTACTGCGGTGAAAACATCGAGACCCTGACCCTCACACAGCCAGCAATTGCTGTTTGCGATGAGAAGCTCGCCATCGAAGAGCGTCTCTCCAACGCACTCCATGTCCTTTCGACCGAGACAGCAGCCCTGCAAAATCTCACGGCGCTCTACTCATCCGACCGCTACGCTCGTGACGGTTTCAACCGTGCAGTCGAGTCCATTGTCCGTGGACAAAAAGATGTCGACAGTTACGGCCAAAGCAGCGGCAAGCTTGTCGTAATTGGCGTCGGCAAGTCAGGGCACATTGCCAAGAAACTCGTCGCAACCTTCAACAGCTTGACGATTCGCGCTGTCTTCCTCCACCCGACCGAAGCTTTACACGGCGATTTGGGCCTCATCGGCCGGAACGACACCCTTCTTGTGATCACCTTCTCCGGCAAGACCCCCGAGCTACTCATGTTACTTCCTCACCTCGACAAATCCTTACCTCTAATCCTTCTCACCTCACACACCCGCCCCGAAACCTGCGAACTCATCCGTCACCGGCCAGATACGATACTCCTCCCGGCGCCGATCCACGAGCCAGAGACAAAGTCGTTTGGTGTCTCGGCACCGACTACCTCAACTACCGTCGCTTTGACTGTGGGAGACGCACTCGCAATCGTTGTGTCTCGGGAGCTACACCACAGCGTTGCGTCAGTGTTCGCCAAGAATCACCCCGGAGGAGCAATTGGTGCAGCTTTACAGAAACCGTCCAAGACTGTTCGCCAACTCGCTATTCCCTTAGATTCGATTCCTATCTTGGCAGGAGATATTGAGAACCCTACGGGCGCCGATGTGTTGAGGGCAGGGTACGCCAGTCCGTCTGGGTGGGTTAGGACCCAAGGGGGTGTTCATGGAGGGATCATCTCCCCAATGAGAATAAAGCGGTTGAGTTCCGCGGATTTGTCAAAGTCGTTAAGCGAATTAGGGACATGGTTGATGGTTAGCAATAGGAATGAGTTCATTCCTGTTGCAGCTGATAGCACTTTGCACAAGGCTGCCGAATGGCTGGAGGGGATGAGGGTGGCTGTTGGTGATGGGAGATATGAAGATGATGATATTGTTAGTGTCATGGAAAAAGGGGAGTGCATTGGGTTATTGGAAGTTGGGAGGTTATTGGAGGGAGAATGAGGTCTTCTTTTCCCTTCTGTCTTGGAATGATGTTACGAACACAAGCACAGTCAGCGACAATTCCTATCCAGTGGTGGGGTTGTGGCGGTGGTCAAGTGACACATTTGCCGAGCATTCACATGGAGAGAGAGAAAGGAGGGGCTAGAGCGAATTGGGAGGTAGACTTGCTTGTCTCGGAATTGGCATCGCATCTTGTCAGCATTTCCGTCATTTTTCTTTCTTTGGTCTATTTCATTTTACTTTTGAAACCAGCAAGGCGTTCATGGGATTATTATATCACGCCGACGGAGTTCGCGTTTCATCTCGGGGCAGAGAAAACGGCGCATGTAGACGACACAGCATGTATGGTGAATGGGAGGCAATTGTGCTTTTTACAACAGCAAATGCAACATTGGGTGGCAGCGACTGTTTTATGAGAACTTCTATTCACTCGACTCTCAGATACATTACATTATACAGGACGGAAGGAGGCCAGATCTGCTGCATTTCACAGACGTTGGAACCAAACCATTTTTATTACATTGCACAGTATATAGCTGGATTAAAGAGGTTGCATATACGAATACACATCTTTCGTTTCTTTTTTGGACAGATAGCAGATGCCTGATGCGCTAATACATGACACAAATCCCTCCCTATTTCCCCAGATCCAATCACTCAGAATCACTGTCACTGCTGCTGCTACTGCTACTACTCGACTCCTCTGCCTCCTCGCCCCCTTCAGTGGCCGAATCAGATTCCGAGTCTGAATCGGACGACGACTCTGATGACGTGCTTGAATCTGAGTCCGAAGATTTATCATTGGGTCCTGGCGCATTCTCCATCCCCCCATCTTCCGACTCATCATCTGAAGAATCACTATCCGAGTCTGAATCTGAGGAGCTGCTCTCATCACTGCTGATATCCGTCCGCACGTTTCTTAGTCTGCGCCTCTTCGTGGGCTGCTGTGATCCATCTGTCCGTCTGGGTCTACTGTCTGCCGCCGCCGGCGGTTCCTGGCGAGCCGTAGCAGTAGATGATGAAGACGATGAGGAAGTAGTAGTAGTAGTCTCGGTAGCCTTGGAAACCTCCATCGCTGTCGTCGAAGTTTCTTCGCTATCAGAACACGAAGCAAGCTCGCCCCTAACCGTCTCGGCGCGAATGCGTTTCAACAATCGCTGCTTGATCACCGGGTCCGCGGTGCGAATCACATACTCCGTTTCATCCAGCGACCGTTTCCCGTTCGCATTGGTGTCATTGGAAGAGGAGGAAAGATCTTGCAAGAACCGGGAAATAACCTCCTCATATTGCGCCTGCTTGGCTTCCTTGTCTTTTGTAGAGGCAGGAAACCCGCCAGCCCCTTGGTCCATATCCTTCTTGCTGACTTCGGCTGCCTGTTCGCGCAACCGCGTCCGTACTCCTCCCTTCAAGTCGCGAATGTATTGGTAAAAGATTGGGATGTCGGCCGAGGGAATCTTGGCTTCGTCGCCAAAAAGGTACTTGATTAGGAGAGTCTGGTGGTTCTTATTGAACTTCCACGAGTCGCGCGAGTTGTGCCACTGCCGAAGGTATTCGAGGGATGGCTCGAGATTGGTTTCGGCTTTCGGAGCGGGCTCCTTCTTTGGCTTCTTTGGCTTTTTTGCCTTCTTTGCGGCTAGCTCGACGGAGGTGGTCTTGGTGTCGGCTGAGAAAGAAACGGATTTTCTTTGGGAACCAGGTGTTTGGTCGTCTCCTCCTCGAAGCCTCTTGTTGGGGGTTTGCGCGTAATTGTTGTTGCTATTGTATGATGTTTGCGATAGCGGCAGCTTTCTCTTGAGGGCGCTGGCCGGGCTACCGTTTATTCTTGCTTGACCAACATTGCTGGGTGTAGGGGTAGGAGCTGGAGCAGGCGCTGAACTATCGTCAGATGCTCCCTTGAGCTTCAGGCCCAATCGCTTCCATGCAGGAACACGTGCGGCCATGGTAAAAAAAAAACACCCAAGAGAGAGGGAATTGGAAACGGTGGCAGCAGAAGTCGCGGGAAAATATGCCAACGAAGCAGTGGTAGCACAGGCGAATGGGGTGGTCGGCGCGGGATTGCACACAAGCGGAAAGCGGAAAAATCAGTGGTGGGCCAAGCTAATTGCTTCTGATCAAACCCAAGAGATCCGATTGTAACGATGAAAATAATTGGACCCGTTGGATGGAATTCCCGAGTGTTTTCTATTGGGCGTTGCTGTCGTTGCTTTCTCGCAGGCAATTGAAGAACAGCCTGCAAGTAAATTTCTTGCCAACCATTGCTTATCGACGCTTCATGCAAGGATAATTGCGACTGATAAGAGCAACGGTTTTTGGTGTTCGATGTGGGGCAGAACCTGAGTGACGTGAACAAGGTTTGTTGTGCCTAAGATATAAGGCAGAAAACTGACAGCACTCCCAGCTGGCTCAGCCCGGCAGCAGCCTCCTCCAGGCAAGCAGAGCAACGCGTCGATCCGTCAGGTCGGCCACGCACTGGAGCTTCCCTGTCCACCACCAACGAAGCTCTGTCGCCTGCGCAACACCACCACCACAACCACCAACTTCATCAACCACCCAAAAGCCCAACCTCGAACCACCAACTTCCAACTTCCAACTTGCGCATATCGCTGTCAAAGTATTTTAGAAACGCCTTGTTCACTTCACTTCAGTCAACATGGCGGGTATGTTTGTCGGGCTGTGATACAAGCTGATGCTCTATCGGGCCAGCTTCAAGCTCCACTTTAGCCATGGCTAACACTCAATTGCAGGCAACGCTGGTTACGACCGGCACATTACGATTTTCTCGGACCAGGGAAGACTTTACCAAGTTGGTATGTACGAATGCGATCATGGACGACCACAAGTGAACGCTTGGAGCCCAAGGGAATAGGTGCATGGCGAATTAGGAATGAGGGGGAACATGAGGGGCGGGGATGATGCAGATGATGGGCCACGATGCGCCGATGCGACACCAAGACGACGATGCTGACGGCTGGATTTCTGCAGAATATGCCTTCAAGGCCATCACAGCTGCGAACATCATGTCGATTGGTGTTCGGGGCAAGGACTGCGCCGTAGTCTTGTCCCAGAAGAAGGTTCCTGTAGGTCGCCGTCGATATTGTGTCGCCTAGCCGACTAGCTCTGATATAGTCTTGTGATGTGTGTGTAGGACAAGCTCATCGACCCCTCCTCGGTTTCGCACATCTTCCAGATCTCGCCGTCGGTTGGCTGCGTCATGACGGGCTCCATCGCAGACGCGCGGGCCTTCTCCCAGCGTGCCCAGTCGGAAGCCGCAGAGTTCAGATACAAGTTTGGCTATGAGATGCCATGCGATGCCTTGGCGAAGAGACTTGCGAATATCAGTCAGGTGTATACACAGCGGGTAAGGCGGATTTCACTGTTCGATCGGAAATGACCGGTCAGGGGAAATATTGAAGCTGACCATGCATCTCGTTAGGCGTATATGCGGCCGTATGGTGTTGCTACCACCTTGATAGCGCTCGATTCCGAGTTTGGCCCGCAGCTCTTCAAGTGTGACCCCGCCGGTTACTATATCGGGTACAAGGGGACGGCGTCGGGTCCCAAGCAGCAGGAGGCGCTGAACCACCTCGAGAAGAAGCTCAAGAACAAGGATTATGCGGAAGGTGATTGGCAGGAGGTTGTTGAATTGGCAATCACAACTCTCAGCACCGTCCTGAGCATGGACTTCAAGAAGGCCGAAATTGAGATTGGTATCGTTGGAGGCCCGCGTCCGGACGGCAAGGACGGCACGTATCCGGGCTTCCGAACTCTGACGGAGGATGAGATTGATGAGAGATTACAAGCTATCGCCGAGAAGGACTGAGGTGGTGAAGGGAGAATGCAACCCAAGGTGGGAGATATGTGATGGGATGCGGTCGACAGGGCTAGATGTCGACGCTGATTCGTCGAGGTGGAAGGGCGAGGCTGAGGAACGCGGGTGCGGACCGGGATATCAAACAGGGCGAGGTTGATATCCCCTCCACACTGCGTGTCTCTTGTGTCATTACCTTATTATTCTGCTTGAGAGCCATAGAATCAACATATGCAGCATGCAGGGAAAGAGTCTAAAATAGACGAGTTCGATATTTAGGCACAGCCAAGACGTCTGGAAGTGTGACAAGGCGGGTTTGGTAGCCTCGTAGCGCCGATGTGGCTTGCATGGGGAAGGCTGAAGATATTGTCTGTTGACCGTTGTGGCATGGAACGGTAAACTAAAATAAAAAAGACGAGGATAAAACGTCATCCAACCGAGACATTCAACGCACCCTCGGAGTGATGATGACCCTCTTTTCCAATGCGGATGGTTGCTTACGGGATGGGGACTGCGGAGATGGCCATGCAGTGGCGATATTGACGGGAACAACGGCAGGTACGGACAAGCGGTCACTGGTCAAAGACGGTCAACGGCTTTCAAGATGCAAGAGGCTCGATACTATATTGGGCTTGACTGCTGCCTGAGGACCAAGAGAAGAGCGCGTGTTTCGTCATGTATGGTCGGTTTCAAGTCGCCGCCGCATGCAAGCCTCCAAGCTGCCTCAGAATCTACCCGGGACTACGGGATCGGGTTAAGGTGTAAGAGGGTTAGCGCGAGAGGGATGATGGAAGCATTCGGACGATTTTGGAGGCGTCCCATGTCTAGTGTATTCTGCAATTGGGACGGTTCTAGACTGCGAGTGTGGGGTGGAGTGTACATGTCGAATGCGGGTCGGTCTGATGGGCCCTTGGGGAGCTGACTTGCAGCCATTTCAAGGTCTTGGCGAGGCATGCTTGACTTCCCTTTCCAGGTCTTCCAAGACTTCTCAACGGTCACTCCCAAGTGCACCGGCGTGCGCCTGATCGCAACCCCTCTTGGAATTGGAATGACAACACAGAGGGGTTGGTGATATGAGTCGAATGACGACAGGAAGCCATCGAAACCATTGCGCCTTCAGCTCCGCCAAAGACAGTGGTGAAGTTGTTGAGTCGTCTTTCTCGATGCGCTATTGGCCTGAGCCACCAGTTGGCCTCCACGGGGAGTTTGGCCCAACACCGGGGAATTTCTCGATTCGGCTAGATTCCCATGCTGTGGCGTCGCTGAACTCGTCTAAGTTTCCATATTCGGGACCCCCCTGCAATTCAAGATCCATAGATTGCCTCCCGAGAGGCTCTTTTCATCCCATATCCAGAATTACAAGGCATTCTGGGAGCGTTTCTACCGGCTCACCGTGTGGTGTGGAGTAATTTTTCGTCATTTCTGATAGCAAAGTGGACACGGTGTTGGGGCATCTCGGGAGTATCTCTCACCTGCAGGATACCCAGACTTGCACCAAACGGCTCGAGTCAGCGCAGGTATCTTTTCATCATCACGGTACCGACGACGACACTTTTTCCTCTCAGGAATTACTCGCAGCCCTGCATAAAAGCGACGCTTTCTCTATGCGATATGCAAGAGCCTGCAAGCCGTGCAGATTTTGCCAGCCTGACCAGGGCCCTCCTCCAAACACACCGTTGCAGCCGTGTGCCGCCGTCGACCCTGTTTCCACCTTTTTTTCGTCCTTTGGGCCCTGTGCCTTGCATCTGTCTCTGGGCGGATACTCAATTCCTGCCGCTCATTCGGTATCCGGGAGATGGGGGTGTGGGTTCGCGGTACAACTCGCCAGCTTGGTAGGGAATGTCCAAATCTGAGCCTTTCCCTTTTTCTACCTCGATCCTAGAAGCCCAACGTAGCATCTCGTGGAACCCATGGCATCAGCCCACACGATGCGGGAAGGGCTGATGGTTGTGATCGGCTCTAGATGTCCAGAGTGTGTCCACTTGGGAGCCGCGAGTCCCCTCCGTTGAGGCCGGCACCGAAACCCGGTCCTAAGTTTTGTGTGAGGGCCTTGCATGCTTCCATCTCACCCCCACCATCTGCCCTCTTGCTTGACAACACAGACCCTCGCAATACGTACCTCTAGGGAGAACTCCGATTTGGAGTCCTCCTTCTATCAAGACCGCTTCAACCTTTGGCCTCATCATGACAAACATGTACAAAAGCCATTGGGGTTCGCCCCTCCGGATTGCTATCATGACACCCACATCACCAAGCCATCAACAAGATCCAAGATCTCCAAGATCCTTCCACAGATAGAGCGCCAATCTCTTCTCCTTTCAGAACTTGCCAATCCCTCTTCGCCTTGCATAGACTGCATATTGCCATCGTCACAGCGGCATCTTCTCTCAACTTGATCACATTCTCTAATATATTTTCATCACTCTTTCCAAAAACTCTTCGAGCCAGCTCATCTGCCCCCTCTCGTGCTGTACAATCACCTTCATCAACTACCCAACCTTCAACTATTCACTTAGTCAGAACCGACCGCCAAAATGGACGGACGTACGTGCTCTCCCCCTTACCGCTCCCCCCGAGCCTTATTACCCCCACCCTTGTGCATTCCCCCTAATCCTGTTTGCACATTTGTCAAGAAAGCCACTCCCATATGTGGCTTGCTGGAATGACGGTGGACAAGACTAACACAATTACCGGTAAAACAGTCAACGAATTCCGCACTGCCCGGGTTGCCGAGCTTCTTGCCGATTTCCGCACTCTCCAGTACTACATCGCTGCTGCTCCTGTCAACCCCATCGACATGGACGACTACTACACCGAGGGTTGGGCTGCTCTTAGGCAGTGCGCTGTGGATGGACAGCACATTCTCAACTGTGGTGCTGATGTCACGGTGCCGCGTACCACCGGCGGGCCGGAGGAGCAAGCAAAGGCTGAGTTGAAGCAGTGCGTTTCCCGCTTCCTTGTTTCTATCTCCCTCTTCTCTTGATTTACTGACGATTGGGATCAAACAGGGTCCTTCTTGACGCCTATGCACGCAGACACGAGGGCCAGAAGATTTATCTTCGCCAGGCAGCGGCCCAGCGATGGATTGACTGGCGGGATCAGATCCTTATGGGCGGCAGGCCGCACTCGGGGAACCAGAGCCAACTCAGGGCTTGCGATCAACAGCTGCGCGCTGTAAGTTTTCATTTTCTCTTTACTTGTCCTTTTCAATATTGTATCCCATACCCCTGAGTCTAACAACTTCTGGTAAACAGGAACTTGCAAACATCACCGACGAAGCCATCTTCTCGGAGCTTCAAGTCTCCGACATCTCCATGGGCCGCTGGACGGACGAGGACCCGAGCCTTCGCGCGGTACAGCGCTGGGTCCGGACCCGACGCGCTTAATTCTTTTCCCCTCCTCCTCCTCCACTACTCCATCAAACGATACCAATGATACCCAAAACGTGTAACGATCGAGAACGGAAAGAACAAAAAAACCTATAATGTTTCACGCATGCGATACCCTCTCTCTCTCTGTCGACGAGAAACCACACACGCGCACACGCACGCACACGATCCCCTTTTTTCGATTCAAACTACGCTGGCGATTAATTCTTCGTTTATGGAGTCATATCTCTCTCTATCCGTCCTTTTTCCTTTCAAAATACGGCGAGCATATCTATGTGGTTTTCTTTTCCTGGTTTTTTTCTTTTTCTTTTTTGTTGGAGTTAGATCTTCTTCTTTTTTGGATTTTTTTTTTGGAGGCACAATCGACGATACCACTGGGTAAGCACACGCAGGGACAAACAAAAATTGGGTGCAATTGTTTTTTTTTAGATGACACATGGGCTTTTCATTCATTCTTTATTTCTGTCCTTTTTTTTCTTTATTTTTTGGCTTTTCGATCGGGAAACATTTTATAATTTCTACTTGTGCATATTTTTATCAGGGAACAAACATCCAAGCTGGAACAGGTTTTCTCAGCCATTCATTCGGTATGGTACATATATTAAGCAATCTTTTTTATTTTATTTTTTTATTTATTTTACTCTGGTGGTTTTAGGGAATGAAAAAGGAAAACGGAAGATGTTGATGATGGATGGATGGATGGACCGGCGGTTGATGGCACAAACTCTCTCTCTCCCTCTCTCTCTGCCTGGAGCAGAGTAGAGATGAAGATCGAATATAGCTTATTGATATATTGATTTGAAACTTTTGCATTTCCCATGTTTAACTCATTGATAATACAGTAAAATACACTCCTGGCTTAACCTTAACGATTAGATACCTAGTTGATACCCCTTATATTACCCATTCTTACTGTGCACGCACAATGCAATGCCACCAACCGACAACAACATTCCAATCAATGTATCTATTATTATTATTTTCGGTTATTAGTCTCCGTTTTTTTTTCTGTCTCATTAATCATGTCATAACTTACCACGGCTAATAACCTTACCCTCAACCCACCACTCCCCAACAACAGTAAACAAAAAAGCGCACGTGTTTACGATGGGCACCGTCAAACTCAGCTCGGCTTTTCCGATCAGCAGGAAAAACCAGATACTCCCTGTTAGGTTAAGCAGTAAAGGGATTGCGTATCTTGGGTTTCGCAACAGGTCAACAACTCCAAAGAAGGCGGTTAGGAGTTTCAGACGCCACCAGCTTGATTGGACCGAGGGTCGGGAGAGGGATGGGTGAGGAGGAGGGGAGTGGGTGCGTGCTGCGCGGCGGATGAAGGGGGTTGTGAGGCCCCATGCTACGCCTACGAGCAGGAAGGAGAGGATGTAGTTGATTGCTGGGGGGTTGTCGTCCGACATGGTTCCGGGGGTGAGTGTATTCGGGGTCAGGGGTTGTGAGTGAGGAGGTTGGTAGTACACGGTTTGCGCAGATGTGCAGAAAGTTTGAAACGGAGGTGGAGGTGGAGGTTGGCGTTTGCGTGAAATTTGTGATTTAGACGTGTGTAGATGGTACGGAAAAGGTACAACGGTGAGTGCAAAGGTTGATATCAAGTGGCTTGGAAGCCTCCGGGTACCCGGTACAACGGTTCTTGTTTGTTCGTCGTCTGGAGTGGAGACGGCGCCAATTCCACGTGGGGAAAAATGGATGAGGCGATGTCTTTGAGAGAGCTTGGTAAACGGGTGCTGGGACGATCCCGGATTCACAGTTTGTGTGGAGTTTGTGTGAGTGAATTCCCGTTCTGGTGGAACTGTTGTCGCCTGCGGAGACGGCGGCCTCCTTGAGGACCTTTTTTTTCTTCTTCTCTTGTTAGAAAGAGAAATAGGAAGGAAAAAGGGCGGTGAAAATGCAAAAGTGAAGCTGAAGAGAAGGGGTTCTCAGCTTCAGCCCTATGAATGATTCAAACCTCAATGGGTTGGTGGGTTTCGGGGAAATGAAAGATGACTGGATGAACACGGAGGATGCGACGACGTGTGTGGCTTGATTGTTTTGCTTGAATCTTGGCTTGGGAAAGGGGACAACGGCATTGGGGGGGACTTATCGATAAGCTTATGAGTGGCTTAGAATTATTTCGGCTAGGCCGGTTCCGCTTTTTCTGATTGGGGAATTGATTGAAATGCTCCCTCCCTCCTCTCTCGTCCAAAAATGACAAAATATCTCGATTGGTTTCTCTTGTTTGTATACATATTTTTGGCTATTTTGCTCCTCAAATCGCCACAGATCGACAATACATCGGATCTCACAATTCGGGCCGAACCCGCTGTCATACACACATTCCGAATTGCATAGCATCATCGTCGTCGGTGACGTCCGTGTTTATACCGACTGTAAAGAGAGGTTGCTGCACACTTCATGTTGCAAGTTGCGGCCTGAAAGCTGAATGATCATCGTTTGATTGTATTCATACGTCTTGCAAAGCCTCAATTGCTCGAGATCACATCAGTCTCACTGTTCCCCCGCAGAGCCCCTCGGACATCCACTGTGGGCTGCAGGGCTGAATAGTCAGCGACCGCTTGGCCACAACTGCTCGTTACCACCGAGATGTCCTCCAGCAAATGAATGCCTCCCGAGAGCTTGTAGTTACACACACAGCGATGGTGTGGTGGTAAGATCGGCCGCATTCCGAGCGAGCAAAGCCACAGCGGCCCCGACGCAATGGTACCTGGCGGGGATCCAAGATGCATGTCACTTTTGACAGGGGCTATTCACACCCCACCAATATCACGGCTATTATTGGTTGTCTTGGCAATAACCTGATCCCTTGGGTATTACCTCTCAGTTTTCTTTTATTAATTTTATCTTGGCTACTCCCTCCTCTTGACTTTGACCAGAAACATTTGGAGTGAATGCCGTCAGAGACCATGACATCACGAGACTCCGCAATGAATCATTAGCACTGCGCCATGTCTTCAAGATCCCTCGCACTAATCCCAGTGCGCTGGGATGACGCCCCCCTGGCTTGTGATCTCGTTGTTTGAAAAGATCAACCCAGATCTAATCGAGATCGCCGATGCAAAAACAACACCTTATTTTGACTACTGTTGATGAAGCTCAACCATGACCCTCAGAGGTCGATCTAAAACCCCCTTACATGACTCCATCGGGGGACTAATCATGTCAAGTTGGACTGACATTGTTCATAAGATACCACAATTTCTCACTACAAATCTTTTGATGTTTCTCATCACTCACCTCCACTCTCCCTTCTTAACAAAGTATTAACGTAACAACAACCGCCAAAATGCCTACTGATGCTCAAGTCGCCGGTGGCCACAAGGCTAACATCAACAACCCCAACACCTCGGAGGAGTCTAAGAAGAACTCTCGCAAAATCTTGGAGAATGAGTTCAACGGCGGCGATGGTGGGTTCGATACTGTTCGCAACTTCATTGTGACATCTTGACTGACCTCAAAAAGTCCCCAAGGCCAGTGATAACCTGGACAAGAACCCCGGCAACGTTGCTGGAGGTCTTAAGGCGTGAGTCCTCTCTCTCTCTAACTATGACTGAAAGAGTCCCACTGACATATGAAATGCTTCACAGCACCCTGAAGAACCCCAACGTCTCGGATGAGGCCAAGGAATCCGCCAAAGAGCGTCTCAACCAGATGTGAAAAGCTACCTATTTTACGTCTTTTTTACTAGGAGGAGAGAGAAGGCGATGACTTCACAGCCTGAAGGTCATATCCCGGGTGGAATTCCTCTTTTTTTTTATATCACACATTTTTCATTCGTTTCGATCTTCATCGTCGTCATAACAAGCGTCAACTAGCACAATTGTGAAATTTACTTTCTACCTGACCTCGTAAAAACCTTGTCCGTTTGAGAATTGAGTATATACATGATGCGCTCGCCCTGCCGGCTTCGTATTCGGCGGAGAAGTTTGTGTAGTCCGCACCGACTAATAAATCTCCCGAAACGGAAATCCTGAAAGTTTGTGTTCACTTACACATTCGGCAGCATCTCGGAGGAAAGTGATTGGTTCAGCTTCCAAGACTCGCAGATGTGAGCCCGTCGATTCCAAGAACTTGTCAGATTCATCAGCATTTGACGTCCCAGCCTATCCTTGAAACGCAGCCAAGGTTTTCTCAAGCATCAGCTTCGTATCTGAATAGTTAGAGCCGATCCTCTCTCATCCTCCCATGGACCTCAGCGCACGGGGGAGCGGCGACATATATAATATATTCTAGCCAACGATTCGAGGGAAGGGAGGAAGTTCCCCGCGTCGAGGTGTTTTACGGTTGATCGCAATGGCGAGGTGTGTGAAGCATACAGTTGCGTGCGACCGAAGGTATTGTGGATGAAGTTGAGAAATTTGGCGGTGCTAGAATGATGTCAGCCTGTCTAGCGTGTTTGTTGTTTGCTCTTGGTCCTCGGTTACGAAATAGTTCCGAGGGAAAGCACCCTAGATCCCCGGGTACTCGAACCTGGATTCAAGTAAATCTCAAAATAGCATAAGCTTGGACGAATTGTTTGGATCGACAGGGGTTTCGAGCCAGATGTCGACAGCAATCAGACAGAATGATCACTCATATCAAATTTCCATGGGAGCTTCTTTGTCCCATTGCATGATGCAACAGTGGATAAAACCCGGAATGACATGTTGAGCTGAATCTTGATCTCCAAGGCGCCTCCAAAGGTGGGGTATCATAAACGCGTAGCTCGGCGAGAAGTGTAGGAAGAGGTGGGGTTGAAGACGTCAACGAAAGTGGCTGAGGATGGTGGGATGGTGGCATTCTCAGATTCTCCATGCACCAACAATTGCGACATGCGGCTACGCTCTGTCCTAAAAAAGGAGATTGCGGTTTCAGGGCCGTCAGCAATTGATGCTGTTTCCGCGGGGGTTTTACTTCCTCTGTCTGCACGGATCGAAGAATGACCCACAGGAAATAGAGCTTAAACCCCTGTCGATGCCACGCTGATGTGGTACCAGCCTCATGGATTTGCGTCTGTCGAGGGGCACCAGCCACCCGAAAACCAATCGAAACACACGCAATGCCGGAAACTGGGGTGCCCACTGTGCCCACCCAACCACCGCTGACGCGAATCCGCGCTAGCTGAGTGGTTGCTGTGTAGTGTGCACATCCCCATTGTCCACCAGGGATTCCGTATTCCAGCATCGGGTGTTGCTCCTCTCATGCAGTTTGGATGCAGCTTGATTTTCGTCCTGATTTCGTTTTTTTCTTCTTTTTTCCTTCCTTCCATTATTTTCCCTTTCGTCCCTCTCTTGACCTACCTCGTGTACCCTGGCGGCCTGTGTCTTGATTTTTACACAGTCTCACCCCCCCGAGTGTCAACAACAAAACAATACTTACCTCTGCCAGAGGGTAAATTAATAGGCACTTCGGACGAACCCGACGACCTCACCGACAACGCACTGTTTTGCTTATCTTGGATGCCCTCAACATGACAGCCAGGGCGAAGCCTCTTCTCATGGGTGGACACACAGCGGGCATTTTCTCCGATAACACCGCTGACGGCCCCGAAATTGGCAACCTTGTTGTGGTGATCGATCGCGCAAAGAACTTGCCCAACCGCAAGACCATTGGGAAGCAGGATCCTTATTGCGCAGCGCGCCTTGGAAAGGAAGCGCAAAAGACAAACACGGATATTCGAGGCGGTCAGACTCCCAAATGGTAAGTTTGAAATCCCATTTTCGGTTTTGCCCTATCGTGTGCCCTTGTCCATGTTTTGGTGTGGATGAGGCTAACCGGGGTGCTTTCGATCTGCAACAGGGACCAGGAGCTCCGATTCACCGTCCACGACTCACCAGACTACTACCAGCTAAAGTTGTCTGTATTCAACGACGATAAAAAGACCGAATTGATTGGAGAGTCATGGATAGATTTGCGCGACATCATCGTTCAAGGAGGCGGCCAGAGCGACGAATGGCATATCCTGCAGTGCAGGGGCAAATACGCCGGCGAGGTTCGCATCGAAATCACCTACTACGATGGGCGCCCGAAACCAGAGAGACCAGCAACGAGGGCAAAGCCACAGCATCAGCTACAACAACCACAGCATGCTACGCTGCTCGAGTCTGAGCCGACTTCAACGAATACGACGGGACCGAGGGCCATGCCGAAGCGGCGACCATTGCCCTCAGACCCTATGATCAGTGCAAAAGTGCCACCACCGCCTGGTGCACACTCACCTGTCCCTGTTCAAGAGCAGTTAGAGGCGCCGCCCCCGCGAGCCCAACAAAACCCCGCGAGCTCTTACACCCCATCGCAGTCACCTCTTCAGCAGTTCGAGTTCAACAATGCGCCACCTCAACCACCACCTTCAAGCCGATACCACCAACAGCCACCGCCAGACCCGTATTCGCGCCGTGACCAGAACTTGGAGTATGAGACACCGCCACGGCGAGCAGAACCTCCTGTGCAGCAATACCGGGCTCCTGAAAGGTCTGACAAGTACGCAGCACACCCAGATGATCGAGGATATAGCAGTCCTCATCATCAGCAGCCCGCATACGACCGGTTTGACTCGAGACCTCGCGAGTCCTTTAGTGCGCCATTACCCCAGAGCAACGGCGGTTTTGAAGAGGATAGACCACCGCCGCCTCCGGTTCATCGCTCGCGAGCTGGCAGTAACCCTCCCCTGAATAGCCAGTATCAGGGTGCTCCGCCGACCATGAGGCACAATGTCTTGAGGAATGAGGCTCATCGACAGTCTGCACAGGCTGCTTCTCCATCGGCTTATCCAGGACGCCCAACTTACAAGGCCAGTGATTCGGCTCCGGCAGTGATCAATGGCTCTCAATATTCGAACATGGAACAGCAGCCTCAGCCCCCTCGGCACTATTCATACGATGCGGGGTACAGCCAGTCACACAGACATCATCAGGCCACCGTTGAGGATGTACCAGAATCACCAGAGTCTACGAACTCAGCCAAGAGGAGAAGCCTAGGGCGTGCGCCTCGGGAGTCTCAGACCCAGTTTGAACAGTATGATACCCCCTTCGAACTCGAGTATGAGAACGCAAACGTCAGCCCCGCACCACTCAGCATCGGTGGAAGAAGGCCAAGCAATACTGGGCCTGCCCCTTCGCGCTATTCCTCGTCCCCAGTGATACCAAACAACAACCCAGGTCCCGGAGTTCCACGCTATTCGGCCTCTCCCGGGATGCAGGACGATGGCCCACCACCTGTGCCGCCCTCTCACTTCTCGACATCACCAGCAATGCAAGACCATTCAGACTTGCATAGGGAAAAGTCCAATGGGTATGTGCCATCATCAGTGGAAGCGCCACCGAGGGCACCCTCCGATTATTCGGCGTCTTCGAACTATGGCAGGCATTCTGAACCTATCCTCTCGTCGTACAGCTCTCAGCCAGAGCAGAGGGCTTTGACGTACCGTAATGAATTTGAGGAAAGCCCGAGCTACTCCGCACCGCCACCTCCAATACCTGCCTCTTTGGTTCCAGGGATGTCTCAGGAACTTGTCCGTGTCGGCGACGGGAGGCGATATACTCAACAAGCTCAGATTGAACCAGCATCCAGGGGCAGAACAATAAGCGATGCTCCCCGGAGATACGATTATGATGAACCCCAAGGAAGCTACAATGCTGCTCCGCCAACCCATGGAGGAAGGAGCCCAGCAACCTACACAACCAATGGTCCCTCAACTTCAAGCGTCAATGTGGTGATCAGACAAAGAAATTACTCACCGAACCCTCCCCCAGTTCGGGACCCCAGCCCAAACCCACCTATGCATTCGCAGTATGGTAGTCGTCGAGATCCTAGCCCAAATCCACAATATGGTGGTCGTCGCGATCCTAGCCCGAACCCACGTATACACCAACAGCATACCATTCGGAGGAAGTCAGTCAGCCCGAGGCCACCCTCGTCAGATAGCCGCGCAATCTCGAGTGTTCCTTTTGGCCCTGACTCATATGACTCTTTGAACCCGAACGTCGCAGCTGGCGCGATCAAAGACTCGACGACTTCCAGGCCAGATTACAACGAAGCAACCGGCAAAATCATCACGCATGATGGAAACGAGGTTGATCCTTCAGACCATCTGCCCATGGAAACCTGGGCCCCAGAACCTGAACCGAAGAATAACGTGCTGTCGACCTCACCTGCAGCCCGGACAGGTCTCTCTAATCCTGAGCCATTGACTCAGTCGGGCCGCCGACCACTTCGCATCACCGGGGCTCCTCGTCCAAGCTCTTATATAGAACCCGATCGTGTCGACTCATCGCCCACCCCACCTTCCTCCTCCTCTCGCAACCGTCTTCAGAAGAAAGCTCCTCACCGCCAGTCTATGTCTGCTGTCTCTCCTGCCGTACCGCCCATGATGTCAGGTGCCAACGGACCGGGTCCAGGCAGGCGGAACAGCAATGTCGGAATGGATTTCTCTCCGCTTGCGCCCTTGCAGTCTCACCAGGACAATTTTACTCCACCGAGACAGCTACCTAGGGCTTCAACATTTGACTACGGAGCAGGAGAGAATTATCATCCGTCCAGACCTGCAGGTAATGGGATGCCGCCTATACCGGCCAAGGTGCCGCTCGCGCTGCCGCCTCCCCCGGGACATGGTAATATGAGTGGGGCGTTGCAGCTGCATAGTAGCAGCGCAGCGAGGAGACATGGATTGGATGAGTATGATAACTATCATCATGATAGCAGAGCAGGAGGTGACGGCTGGGGCGGTGGTGGGAGAGAGCTGAGTTTGGAGGAGGAGTTGAGGTCCATTGATATTGGGACGGGAAGGTCGTCGAGAAGGAATTATGGGCAGCAGCAACAATTGCAGTATGGGGGGCATCAGGGACAGTGGTAACAGGAACGCAAATGGGTATGATTAGTTATGATGATGAAGGAAGTGATGGATAATGGGTTAAATGGAGAAAACGATGTTGGGTGGGAGATACATGGGCTGAAGGGGAGACGTCTGTCTGCTTGTCTGTGTATACTAATTCTTCTTTTGTGCGTTGCGTTATACGGGATGGGGGAGTTTCTTCTTCGAAATGGAATGACAGTAAAGAGGGTTTGCATCTGGTTTTGGTATTTGAGTGTATAGCTTCGGAGGCTTTGGTGCTTGAACTTGGTTACGTATACTATCCCTGGGTTTTCGTATGGTCTCTGGACGAGAGATTCGTTTGTCAAGAGCATGAAAGCTCCCCTGACGCGAAACCGCAGGTGCTCGTTTGGTGAACTTGACAGAAAGACCACGCAGACAGTAGTACAACCAATTTCACTTGCTCAAGGCTTGGCTCTGTTCTTCTTTTTAATTTTTATATCGGCCTGTTTTGGTTCTTTCTGCTTTTGTTGGGAACACTCCATAGTAGGCTTTGTAAGAAAACACATGTACTTGTTTTAAGATTGGGAATATATATTATTTATTCATACTGCCGATGTGCCTATCCTAAGGCGTGCCGGTCCAGCAAGCTATCTTAGTGTACAGGAAAACCGTGCCAGTCTTCTGGCTGGGTGAAAAACCTGTACCATCCCTTTCAGGTCAGTGCTCTTGACTTCTTCGTACTACAGATAAAAGAAGAAGCCCGTCCTAGACTAAGCTCCTTGCATTCCTACGTCCTGGCCCACGGTCGCCGTAGCAGCCGGGTCGTCAGTAGCCGTACCTGGCTCCGTCATATCCCTCACCGCTAGGTTTAGCTTTCCCTGCCTTAGATCCTTCGCCGCTCGCTCTATCGCAACGGCCATTGAGGGGGGTCGGCCCCTCGGCCGTTTTCTTCTTATCTCTTGGAATTCCTCGCCTTCCCCCTGGAAGGTTATCTGCCGTACTCCCGGTAGTCGTTGTTGCTCTTGGTTTTGTCGTTCTAATAGAGTAAGGTTGAATGTCCTTGGCCGGTACTGATATGCCTCTCTAGCAGCACCCCGGGCTTTTACTGCTTCCGGGCACCATCGTACCCAGGCCGGGTGCTTCCCTTTGCAATTCGAACATCGTAGGTTAACTTGATTGCCATGGGTAGGGCACTGGGCCTCCCCTGCCCTCCCCCCCTCCCCATTTCCTTTCTTTTATATTCTTAGTCCTCTTCACATATTCTAGTCACTTTGTAGAGCTTATTTATACATTCTAGATTTTAAAAATGGATTCTCAGTCCCCTTTTTTACGTATTCCGAACTCGGGTTTTTTTTTTTTTTTTTTTATACGTATCTCAACCCCTTTCCACGTATTTTAAACACCCATATTTACATATCTTAGATCTCCTTTAGGTCTACCTTAACACCCCTCTTATATATATTAAACATTCTATATACCTGCCGTTCAGCTACTACACTCCTCCCTATCTTTGCAAGCAACACAGCTTCGACGGCATCAACGCACTAGACAGGCAGATAATAGGTATAACACGGGATACATAAACCTCGTTAATACTCGAGGTATATATACATTTCCAATCACCCAGCCAGAAGACTGGCACGGTTTTCCTGTACACTAAGATAGCTTGCTGGACCGGCACGCCTCAGGATAGGTACATCGGCAGTATGAATAAATAAATAAGTATAAAAGAAAGGAAGTCGGAAATATATAAAAACGACACAGGAATACTTAAAACGAAGTTGAGTATACGGAGTAAATGGACTCAAGAATATAATAGAGCGAAGACGAGAACGCGTAAATGGGAGCATGAAAGGCAAGGATTATAATTTACAGGCCCTGTTGGTATTGTACCCTATATACACGAACGCCGACGCAATGCAACTTTTAATAAATACACACTTTTTTCTTCTTCACAAGCACACCACCTTCATCTCAGGTTGCCATCAGTAACTCAGCCATTCCACTCGTCTGAAGTGCAATTTCGGCCTTGGCAACCTCCCTCGACACCTTTCCCAGCAGGCTTTGGAACCCCTCGGCCAATTCCGCACTTCCACCCACGAATTCGCTGTACATATCATACAGGTGAAAGGATACGTCCGCGCAAACGCTTAGGTATCTCGGATCGGAGAGATACTTGTTAACCCACTTCAGCAGCGGCAAGACGGAAACCTCGTCCCTGCCCTCCAGGGCTTCTTTCAATGCCGAGCGGTGGCGGAGTTCCACGAGGACAGTGAGCGCAGTGATGGGCTGATATTGCGGGGAATTCATGTCGATTACTTCGTCAAGGGCCTCGGCGTATCGACCCTTCCTCAAGGCCTTTTCCCACGGCTTGAGCTTTACTCGTCTCTTCCTGCCTCCCGGGAGATCAGAGGTTGGAATAACCACATCGACATTCTCTCCGAGAAGTTCCATGGCTTTGTTGGTCACCGCGGCCCTCTTGCGCTTGGCTTTTTGGGCATCGATCTTGTCGAGTGAGGATGTTCCAATGGCCGCCTCGACTGCTGCGCGTTCGCGAACCTTTTCAGCTGCCGCTCCGGACAGGCGAGTTTTGAGTGAGAGAACGCCGGATTGCATGCCTACTGCCAAGTGGCGGTCTTCCTTGGCCGCACCGGCGGCGATTACCGAGAGAGACAAAATGGGACTGGGGTATTTCGCGCCGTACACAACGTTCCAGTTTGAGGTCTCGAACACCTTGACGTGGCCGTCTAAGCTGCCGCTGACGACGCGGGTGCCGTTGGAGGCGAGCGAGAGGGTTGTGACAGTCTTTTGGTGGTTCGTGATAAGCCGGAGGGGCTTAGCTGCGACGAGGTCGAGGACTGAGATTGTGTTGCCCGCTGCGGCGAGGAGAGTGGTGCCCGAGGGCAAGGGGAGAACATCTTCGACCGAGGCGGCGTGTTTGAAAGTAAGAACCGAGCCTCCGGGAGAGCGAGCGTCCCAGACGCGGACGGTTTCGTCGTAGGAGCCGGAGACGAGGAGGTTGCTGTTACCTCCGGGGAGGAAAGCGCCGGCACGGATGTAGTCTGAGTGACCGGTAAACATGCGGGAGGGGCTGTTCGAGGGAAGATCCCACAGTCGGACCGTCTTGTCGTCGGAGCAGGACATGAGGGTTGTGAGCTCTGTAGGGGACCATTTGGTTACCCAGACGGGCTGCTTGTGGATGTGCCATGTCTTGAGGATAACTGCTCGGGTGCCGCCGCCGACGTCGAATACCTGCATCTTTCCGGAATCCTCACCGGCGACAAGAACGCGGCCGTCAGCGCGGATCTCGCCGCAGTGGGCCTCGCTGTCGAAGCGGCCGATCGTCTTGAGGGTTTCGCGCTTGCGTATTGAGATGATGTCAACACGGGGACCCCAGGTCACTGCAAAGAGGTCGTTGAGCTTGGTCGCGGCGACCATCGAGTTGGAAACGAGGGCGCCATTGGCGGCGGGGAAGCTGATATGCGAGACAGGCCATGATGCCGTTGCCGTGTGGGTTTTCTGGTTTTTAAATGATGTCCAGTATCGTTGCTCGGGGGTGACGGGGCTAGGGCCCGAAGGTAGTTTTAATTGCGCAACGGGGAGTATTTCTGCCGCCATTTTCGTCGTGTGGTGTGTTGGTGGCAGTCAGAGCCAATCTATGAAGCTTTTGCTGTAATCGTGACTTGAGCCAGGCCTACTGGTTGGAAACTTTTTTTTTTGGCTTGCAAGGATTTCTTATTGGCTAGAAATCTTTGGGACTCTTATCGCAGCCTTATCACGGTTTACAGTGCGGTCGCGTAACCTTACAGGAAGAACGCCTCCCTCAAAGAAGAACGGGGCTTTCTCAAAATTGGGTTTTTTTTTTTTTTTTTTAAAAAAAAAAAAAAAAGTTCGAACTGATGTTACTTGGGCGGAATTCGGCAGTGCTTTGCGTCGTCTGGGTTACAAATCTGGGCCAGTCGCTGCTTGCTTGGGATTCATCCATGCATGGGCCAAGCGCTGCGTCGCCGCAAGTCTTTTCGTCGCATCGATCGCCAGCATCCTATCTGTCAAATCTATAGCGACATCGCACACCGTGTCCCAGTATGCTGACGGAAAGCCAAACTTTCCCTTCCGGACCTGCTCGGAGAGAGAATACAAGCCATAAAGACAGATGTATAGCACCACGCAACCACAAACTAGGCGACGGAAGCTTCGGCACAGTCTGGGTTTGCCGTAAGATCAATTTTGACGTTTCAATCAAGAATCTGAAAGATCCTCAGCCGTAGACTAGCTTCTCCATGTGGATCTTCTATTGGATGCCGAATATGCGGCCATGTGCTCATGAGCTTAGAAGGCATCCCATGGTTTGGGAAGTAACGAAGGCGAGTCGTCCGAACTCCCGCCCCAGAGCAGGTATTTTTCTTCCGTAGTGGGGATTCCGGCTTGACTTGTCCTTTTTTCCCTCTTTTTTCCCTTCAAGCTTTACATGATCATCAATTTCTTCCGTAGTTTCCAAAAAGAAAAAAAAAGAAGAAAAAAAAAGAAGAAAAAAAAAGAAGAAAAAAAAAGAAGAAAAAAAAAGAAGAAAAAAAAGAAGAAAAAAAAAGAAGAAAAAAAAAGAAGAAAAAAAAAGAAGAAAAAAAGAAAAGAAAAAGAAAAGAAGAAGAAAAAAAAGAAGAAAAAAAAAGATCAACAACCAACGGATCCTACCTAGCCTCCGATAGAATGTAGGGACGACGACGCCCCTGCTAGAACAACAAAAGACCACACACATAAGACAAAGAAACAGGATGGTATTAGGCATTACCAATGTGTAAGTTTGTAGACACCGAGTAAGTGATAACGTGCCAAACATGTTCTAGATTCTTGTCGCTCAAAAGTCTCAATGCTCGAAGAGCCATCTATCATCCCCTCTAGTCTTGGCCCTTCGTAATGACCCAAACCTATATTAAACAGTATACAGAACCCAAAACCCGAGCAACACCAACTCCCGACATCCTCTGTCTGTCTATCTATAAAAATAGCCCTCTATCAGCCATGCCAAAAATGGCGGGGTATCTCCCATGGAAACACACCTTCAACTCCTTTCGCCATTTTTAAACTCCCACCTCCTCTTTAACCAACAGGAAATTTACCAATCGCTCCATCCTCACCACCATCAAACAAGCTATTAGTCCCATCCAGCGCCCCAAAATGCTGAGCATACTCCAACCCTTTCCTCCTCTCAAACTCAACCCGCTTCCAATCCCACTCACTATCCGAATCAATATCTCCCAAGTCAACCATCTCACCGCAATCATCCTCCCCGCCTCTCCATCCACCATCCGGTCCAGGTCTATCAGGCAACAACCCGCTCGCCTTGATCATAATCGAAGGGTGAACCGTGAACCTCCCCAACTTGAACACATACTTGCTAATAGCGGTAGCGTGAATATACTTGCTCCAATCGGGAACCTCCTCCTCTTTCTCTCCTTCCTTCTTGACAACCTTGCTCCTCGTAGGTCCCTTCCACCTTCCATCCCAGCTCGTAGGCTTAACTTTTCCCTTGACAACGAAATGCGTCACAATGTACAACCACTTCCTGTCCCACGAAACAATCCGACTCCACATTTCGTATCCCTGGAGAGGACCAATCTCCTTTCTGAAGCTGCAGAAGACTGCGCCGAGACCGATGCCGAAGGAGCCCTTGACTGGCTTGCCGTCCTTATCGAGAACGAACTTGGTGTTTTCGTTGTCTCCGAGCGCGGGCATACCGGGGGAGAGAAGGTGAGTGACGAGGTGGGAGCGAGATACGTCTACATCGGCAAAGTAGGTGGAGTTTGACTTGTGGATGTTGTAGTCCGTTTCGAGCAGGGAGGTGCGGGAGGAGGTCACGGCGTAGTGGAAAAGGGCGCGTTGCGGGAGGGTTTTGGGACGGGCGCCCATCATGTGGAAGAGGAAGGAGTGGAAGATGCGTACCTGAGCAGAGGGAGCCAAGTTAGTAGGCAAAAAGGGGTTGGTGGGAGGGTGTGAGGGAGGAAAAAAACGTACAGTCCATCCTAGAGGCAAACTCTTCAGGTTCAAGGCGGCAAAGACAAGGAGGATGATTCTGCTGGTTCGCCCGGGTCCGGTGAAGAAGTAGAGTATGAGTGTCTTCCAGTCCATGTAGAGCGCGCGGTGGCCCGCGTATGCGATGCCTGCCGCGCAGGCGGGCACGAAGACCGGAAAGAAGAGGGAGAGAGTGCCGACCGCCATCTTTGCGGTGGTTGGTTGATTACTTTTTCGTTTTCGTTTTTGGTGCACCAATTCTCGCGCGCAAAGAAGTGAAGAGGACAAAGACGATCGCGATGATCCACAGAAACAAGCTGCGCCCAAAGCAAAAAAGCGAAGCGCTACCACACTTTGCGGCGGAAAGGAGTGACGAGGGCGTGGTGGTGACAGACTCGACGACGGCCATCACAGGCCGAGTCGGTCGCGGAAGGGGGATTCCCTCGCTTTTATATCATCAATTATTTAAATGGAGACGCTTGTTGGGTTGTGGGTACGGGATCTTCGGCCGGTTCGTGTCGTGACAATCGTGGTTGCCGGTTCCTGGGAGTGAAGGACGATGGGGGATCCCTGGATTCCAAGATGCGATAAGAAATCTTTAATCTTGGTGGGGGTGGGGAGACAGGGGGACTTACAGGGCATTGGCCAATTGTGTTCCAGAACATTTTGAAAGCAGCCGAGGCTCGGGTTTCAGCGCACCCGGATTCCGCTGGGGTTCGCCTTTGTTGAGAAGCAACGTGAAAGATCCAAATGTTGAGTGTCAAATGTCAAAATGTCAAAGCTCGGCTCCAAACTGTCAATTGCAAGCGCCATTGTTGGTTGCCGGGCGCTAGGGACGTTCCCTCGATCGCCGTCTTGGGCCCGAGTAAACAAGCCCCTGAGCCCCTGAGAAGGATCCACTCTATCTACTCTCAAGCATTCTGACAACGACATTCTGAAAAGAGGGTATAATTACGTCTCCGCACATGACGACTAGGTGCTGGTATGAAGACAGAGAATACATGTCATAATCTCCAAATGAGATTGTGTACATTGATGGTCGACAGCTTTCACAATAGGGTCAAGTGAATCGGCCTTGGAGCCATTCGCATGACTATGGATTTCAGCGAGTCTGCTTCGCCAGTATATGACACAATAATTACCAACATCCACAAGATGTATTGTGCGTACTTAGAAAGCCATCAGGGAAGTAATGTCAATTTTAACCCATTTGACCCCTTCAGCAGAACGGTCTGGAGTAGCATCGTCCAGCTGTGAACACTCAAGTGGTCACCAACCACATCTATGTAGCTACATGTCGATTCTCTATCTAGGCTTGATCCAACTTGAAGCCGCTCTGTGTAACACCCTATCTAAACGCCAAACCGGGCCCGTGCATGGCTCTGACTCCTGCTTTCCCGTCTCGGGGGCTTGCACAGTGTGTCTTGTCAGCAGGATTCGTCCTTATCTCCTACACCCAGATCGCTCCGATATCTTCACGCAACGCCTCCCTTAATTACACGTGAGTCAGCCTAAAAGTGCATTGCACCCTCTTGTCAGTTCTATGTATACTTCTTGTCAAAAGATCAGCGGCCTGTTTCTTCTTCAGGTGCGCACATACACTTTTGTCACCCGTATCAGTCGGAACAAGCAGCAAACTTAACACTGTTCACGCCTCCCCGAGTTTATTCCTCTCTGCCCGACTGAAAAAAGGCCCCCACCGCTGTCAATGCAAAGCCGCAAATCAACATCCAACGAGACAACTGAATCTGAAAGGGGATTGCGCTGTTAAGCGCTGCCGAGCAGGTTTCGGGCATGGTGAGAGTGGGCATTTAACCGTGATGGAGACAAAAAGGGTAGCATTCCCTATCGCCACTAACACATTGAAGATATCGAGATGCACAAATATATTTTTATGGAAGCGACTGGAAACTCGGAGATTTCGGCCTGAGGCTACTGCCTATGCAGAGAAGAGCCTCTGTCGGCTGACAATGCGCAGACGTCTCAGGTAACTGTCAAGCTGGTGTGGAGAGGTGGCTCAAGCCCGTGAGGAATACTTAAATTGTAATGGTAGTCACACATTGACAGATGTTCCATCAGCTAGTGTCAAGTGATACAGGCAGACTTCAGTCACAATCCTTCTTGCGGCAGCCAACAACATCCGAGTTATCCATCAATCCTCTCGATTGAGTCAACGCAAAAGTTAAGCAGCGGCAGAGTTATGGGAATTTCCCCTACGCACCACTTTAAACAGTGACTCTAACCACATCCGCCATCGTCCAGCTCAGATAAGAACTCATGACGATCATCTCTTGATACTATCATCCGCCATCTTACAGCCTCTGAGTGCAAGCTACCTCGGCTAGTGCTGTCACCATCTTGATAGTTCAAACTGTGCCGCCTCTAAACTCAACCCTATCCCATCCTCGGCCGTCAACATCACCATTTTCTTGATAGCACAGCCCTATTTCCACTTCAATGCTCTCTTTATACGCGACGCGAACTTGTAAGGCGTAGAAAACACGCCGACAGGGGTGGCTTGCAGAAAGCCTACTCATGCCAGCACATAACAGCATCCTACCAGTTACAACCAACATGATCCTTCTCTACTCCACCGAGGAAGATGAACAAAACACGCAATGCAGTCTCACTCATCTGTCGTCCCCCATCCTCTTCAACTCGAGCGCAGGTGCGGCGCGCTTAACCTTGTACCGCCACTGGCTAGTTGACTCCTGCAAGATACTCGGCAAGCCTATCAAGGGATGCCAGATATCTGACCTGCAGATAGAATCCCACACAGATACAGCCAGACATCAGGCTGCGCAGGTGCACAGTTCACATTCCGGCTCGGCACTTGTCTCGACCCTGGAGGTCCTAGAAGTCCAAGTCCGGATTCTATCCTGTCGAGATCCGCCTGGCCGGCGTCCGGGAGACCACAGCATCGCATCTCGCTAGACCATCCTAGCCAACCAAGTGAAATAGTAGTTGGTGCCTTAGCCGGGAGTTTAGACTTTTAAACTCTTGAAGCTGAACAGCCACTGTCCTATCCGCAACTACGCTCTTCAAACATCAAAACTTGAGACATGGGAAAACCAAGACGCCAGGTGCTACAGACACTTGTCACTCATCAAGCCACGCAAGTCCTAACAAACCACCATCGAAAAAAAAGCAACTATACGATCATGTGGCCAGTGAGACCTGCATCTGCACGGCTCAAGCACGTACCATTAAAAGTTGAACGCCACCATACCTTTCTCTGCCGCTGTCAATGCATCCCGTTCATTCAGCCATCAGGGAACTTTCAACATGCTCACCGTTAACCCGCCATCCATGCAATCCCGGCATGCATTCCACAATCCATCGCGCACAAAAGCTCGGCTATTTTTCCTCCCTGTCTGAGCACAACACAAGCATTCAATAATCGCGCCAACAAACCAATCATGTTCTTTGCCGCAAATATGCGCTCTCCAAAATCCACACCGCTAGACGCGAAAAGCGCGGGGGAAAAAAAACCAACATGGAAAGCTAGTCACGAAGTAATTATCCGTATCGATGCTAGCCGTGATGATGATGATGATGACGATGCTGCTGCTGCAGTAGTGTAGTATTCCGTGAGATATATATCGAAAAACCGCGGCTGTGCGGCAACGAAATCTAGGATGTGACAAAAAAAAAAAAGTCGTCCGATAATTGCAGCAGAAGCGATCTTTGATCTCTTGTTTTTCCTTGGAATATGCTTTGGTGGCGCAAGTCTAACCAATGACGGAGATTCAGTAATATGCAAGTTGGGCGCTTAGAAGCGCGGAAATTTCCTTTTTTCTTCTTTTTTTTCCCCCACCCCCTCCCAAGCCCATTTTTTACCAAGCCACGTGCAAGCTAAAAAAGATACAACCACCAAAAAAGAGATGGAGAAATATTGAATGGTTTTTGCCGAGGGGTGGGTGGTGGTGGCATTGGTATTGCTTGGTGTAACCCGTGGATATGCGCACTGCATTCGGTGAACCTCGCGTCAAAGCCTGTATCCGTCGTTACAGTTTGGAGTGGCTTTCTTAAACGACGTGCAGATGAATGTGACATCGTTGGGCTCGGAAGGAGGTCTGAGCAAAAATGGGTCGTGAAGAGGAAGGTGCGCTTGTGTCCGGTGATGTGGCGACGGTATCGTGGAAAGATGTCCGAGCTTTCAAGAAACCTACATCAGGAGGAGCTCCATTCCCAGAGCTCCTTCTTTGGGCAATCCGTGAACGCAATCCAGTAGTATGGTGGGGTTGCGACACAGGTAACAGGCGTATCCGAAGGAAACGTCGTCCCAAGGAAGGGAGAGAGGGGTTCGGCGATGAACAGGTCAGTGCAATCCAGAGATCCGGGCCGGCCGTTCCTTGCGGCCGAAAGGAGACTGCCAGCAATGAGTTACTAATATCTGCAAGTGGATGCCAGATGGAACCAGGAAAGAGCTCTGGTCGATGCCGCTGCACTTCCCGTCACTGGCAGTGAGCCCCATCGGAGCAGTTGATATCTCAAATTCCAACAGCTCGGACCATGAGGTAGCTCGATCAGTGATCCATCGGTGAGTCTCAAGAATCTAGATTGATGATGGGCTCATGTCGAATCCAAGAACGGTGTTGCATCCAGATGCAAGTAATCGTTTCGAAACTTCATGGCTGCTGCAGATTTCTGTAAAGATCCCCTTCCGGCTAAGTCCCCGCCCCCAACAACATTCTAGATGCAACAGGGGCTTTGAGAATCCCCTCCTCAAGGCCAGTGCGGTGATCGCTCAGGGTCCTTGAAACATGGGAAACATCACCCACAGACTTCGAAACGAAACAAAAAAGAAACAAACGTACGGAGTAAATATCTCGTGTGGTTGCTTTGGGAAACATTTGTGCCAGAGATGTGGCTTGCACACGGGAATTTTCCCGTTCAAGTTTGTGCCTCACTCCTGCTTTAAACAGTTTTGTGGAACTGAATAAGGCAAAGGTTTGTCAGATGTGGCCCGCGAAACCCCAGAGGAAACTGAGTGTCTCTCTCTGTGAGATCCCATTGTCTGCCTGGTCCCACGTGCAGAGCCTCGGGACGAAAAGGATCAGGACAGCCCTGTCGGTTGTCGATCAGTGGGCTTGAGGCGAAGATCACAAAGACCTTCGGTCATTCATTTAGCTCAAACACATCAGGTCCTTTTGGTGGTCTGGAGAATGGCGCAAAGTTTGGGAGCTATTCTGTGCCACCCTTCCTCCCCAAAAAATTCATCACTGCGTAAAAAAAAACACGAGCTGTCTGTGTTCAAGAGCGAGAAGACGGTTGCTCGACGCCGGTCCAGCAAAATAAAACAGCCACGCGGAAGCAGCCAGGATAACACCGAGTGATACCTGGGTCTCTGGCTATTTCCAGCAGGATTTGTGATGATCATCCATGGCTGCCAGACCCGAGTCCAAAAAGCCATCTAGTCACCCTGCTAGTAAGTTTGCTGACCGGAAACCGGATCTCTGACATTGCGGTTGGCAGTGCTTTTGTCTTTCGGATTGATGGCCGAAGAGGTCGTCAACCAGGTGCTGGTAGACTGAAGGATTTCAACGGGTACCAACATGGGTGAACAGGGCCCAAAGTCAAAAAGTGAGGGGCGCGGGGTGAATGGCTGCACGTTTGCCTGCGGGGTGCGTTTGCCGAGACGAAGATCATTTCTTTGAGACCCATTTCGATTGGCGAAATGTTTCAAAAGCATTGGGTGCAGAGCTGCAGAAGGAAAGAAACAACGATGAGGCATTTGTCTCTCTTCGATCAATTCACACAAGCTAAAAGCTAAATACCTGCCCAAACGTAACTGTCACCCTTGACAACTCCTGTCAGCAGCACGGACCAAATTTTGCAGGTTCCGAGTTCTCGGAGTGCTCATGACGAATGTTTTGCCTGCAAACGGAAAGGACGAGTGCACGGGTCAGTCTCACCATCCATTCGACAACGGCCGCTGCAGCAAACCGCCCCTTCCCAGTGCAGCTTCCAGCAAGCCACGGCAATATCCGCCCAGGTTTGAACTCTTCCAGGTTGCAGAGGTCCCTCGAAAGCTGAACCCAATTCTTCCTCATCTCTGGCGTTGATGGTTCGCCCTGCCGACCTCGCCTTCTGATGGAATTCAATCCATGCTATTTCTTCTACGCTAGAGATCCACCGAGCCACCGAGACAAGAAACACGGGGGGGTTAAGCGGGAAGACGACGTCGCTATTCCCGAACAGTAATAACTCCTTGGCCAAATCTCGCCAAGGGCCAAGACAGATCAGTTAGCCGCGCAGCTTTCGATAATCCAACGGTCCCCTTGTTCCTCGATCCTTTCAATTCCCTTGAAGAACAAAATCGATATCTTCTGACTGACTCTGAAGCCAGAGGAAATCAGACATCACAACATGGCATCACAATATGGCTGTCGTATTTTTCAGCTATTTCTGAGATAAATGCATGTTTCTTTGTGTTCCCCACGCCCACGGCCGGGAATCTGTCCTTCCGGGTGGCATCCTATCTGGCGCAGCCGCGGCAGCCTCATCAAGATTTCCCGAACAAGAGTCTCGCGGCCGACCAATTCGAGAAGAGGACTAGTGTACAGAGGGACAAGCCAATGCCGAGGAAATGTGTCATCCTCTGCCCTTTTACCAAGCATTCGAGCTTGCCGCCGTCCGCGGTTTATCAAGCTTTTTCTCATTTCCTCTTGCTTGAATTGGTGTCGCAGGCCCGTCCTCGACGCCAAGCGCCTGCACCGTACAAGTAACCTTCGGGCGGGACATCAAAATTGCCCCGCTTGTTGCTGGTACCAGATTGCAGAGGCATTCTTATCAAAGCTCTGTTAAGCAATATGGACAAACCAGCGGGTCTGGGGAAACAATATCCATGCCGTCCAGGCGACAAAGCCCATTTGGTGGTCGACGGAGCACGGAGTCAACACACCATCAGAGATGAGAAAGGCAGGAGAACGGCAAAAGAGTTTTTGCCTCAGGTCTGACAGACTTTTCCCTCCATCTGCGAGCTCTCGGTGTTCTGGGTTACAATCAGCCATCCATCTGAAGACCATCTCCCAACTGGGGTACCTTAATAAACGGCTCACAGCCTGCCGCCGCACAAGCTTCTTGGTGTGTGTCTACCCTTGTCGACGGGGGACGCATTCCTACCTTCCAGTCCCAACCGCACCCAAAAAGGTGGGATAGAGGCGCGGTACGTACCTCTGTGCCGCCTGCACTTTCCCGTACCCTTGCCACAGCAGCTCCACTCTGTTGACTGTCATCCGCATTTCCGTCCTGCCGCTCTCCAAGATCCCAAAGCGCTGGACTGCCATTTCCTGTGTCTTTTTTGGGCCCTGAACCAGTGGTCTCCAAGGCAGCGGCCAGCATGTGTGTGCTGCATGTGGTGGTGGGCGGAAAGGTGCGAGATGGGTGGGAACAGGGACATTATTTCTTCTTACTAAAGAATGAGAGATTGCCGTCGATTTCTTTGACACGCTTTTAGTGTGGCTATCCGTATGCAGGATACAGACACACAAAACACAAAACACCGTGACCCTGCCGAACCCTCTGACCTTTTCTTTTCTCCTTCTCCCCACGCCATCCTCCTGCCTTGACCCTGACCGTCACCACTCCTCCCAACGCTACCCTGCCTCTCCGTCTCCGGTCAGATTCCGGGACTCGAACCTCGAGTCAGCCACTGCCAGTTGGTCTCCAACGGCTCTGCTTACCGTTGACTAGCTTAGTCTAAACGACTACGGATTAGTCTCGAGGACCCCGGGCCTTAACGGTGCCGAACTTGGGCATCTTGCTCTTCCCTGCTCTTGACCACCCCGCCCCCATCCCGTTGAAAAGTCGGACCCTGCTGTGGAAGATATAAGGTCGTGGCGTCCCACCGGCCTCACACCATTTTACCCTCATTTCACACTCATCCCCAGTCTCAAATCTCCTTTTCGTTCCTCTTTCCTAGTCAGGTTTTCGGTTATATCTATCTCGGCATCTCTTCTTTCTGAATCATTTTCACTTCGACAAATCCTGCTCCGGAAGCCTCAGGTCAACAATTATTACCCACCAACTCCCCATCATATCAGATAAAATGGTGTCCTTCAAGTCCCTACTCGTTGCCGCCCTGGCCACAGCAGCATATGCTGCCCCAACATGCCAGGTTAACAATGTACCAGTACCACCCAAGACTGGAGGTGGTAAGTGTTGGCCCTAACCTCTCTTTTGTCTTCTTTAAAACTGACCCCAACCACAGCCAAGGAACTTGAAGATCCAGCTGCCAATCTCATCCTCAAGAAGATTGCCCTCGGCTACGGAATCCAGAACTACACCTGCGCCGACAACGTTGCCGGAACAGAAGCCAAGGCCACCGGCGCCGTTGCAGTCCTGTACGACGTCACAAACTTCTACCCAGGCACCGCCAAGACCGGCCTCCCTCAAAAAATATGGGACAACCTCCCCGAGACCGTCCTCCGCTTTGCTCCTTACCCCCTCAACCGCCTATCAGGGAGCACGTACGGTGCCGACCCAATCACTGCATTTCCCAAGGCGAAAGACATCTCCCTCCCAGCTGGCGGCCCAACGATTATCAAGTTCTTGGGGCATCATTACTTTGATATCAACAGCATCCCCATGTTCGACCTGAACTCTATTGGCCTCAAAGCCAGCGTGGTCAAAAAGGAGGGTGTTGACGCGCCCAAGGATGCTTACAAGGGAACTCTGGGAACCGGTGCGGTCGCTTGGTTGCATCTCATTGACAGTGGAAAGGGACTCAGCCAGGGATTGAGCGTTGTTTATCGCGTCATTACTGCCGGTGGTGTTGCCAGGGCTTGCTCCATTGCTGGAAAGGGAGTTCAGAGCGTCCCGTACACGACTTATTATTACTTTTACTAAGCTGGCAGTCATTGGATTGATGGATCCGGCCGAGCAGAGGAGAATCTTGGTTGCGCCCCGAAACGGGATTCCTATTCCGGCGGGATGGATGCAAAAAGCAGGAAAGGAAGCTTGTTGGGTGCGGCACAAGATCAAAAAGCTGACACGTCACAAAGACGCGCTTGGCCCAACAACCACGCCTCACAAATGACGGAATGCTTATTTTTAAGTGTTGTCATCTCTCTCACTCTCACGCACCAACGTACACATACGCCACACACCTTCTTACCACATACATACTTTCACCTTACCTCATACATGCACACATTTCACTTCATGTCAATCTTTTAATAACCGCCCTTCTTGCATTCTGAGGGGTTGCATTTTTCTTTTTATCACAAACATTTTTGGGAGGCGTATTTGTGTCTTCGTTCCGTGGGGGGATATATTTATACCCATAAGTTAATGTTTGGGAAGGGGCCTGAGCAAAGTAGGAACTTGGGACTTGGGAAAATTTATTTTGTTTTGTTGTTTTAGCTTTTGCTTATAGAAGGCTTTTTTAATCGAGTCAGAAATTACTCATTTTGAGCTGCCACGTGATGTTTCGACATTTGGTTCCATGCAGCGATTGTTTGTTATTGTGCTAGTGTGAAAGTGGATGATGCTATAGCTGACGTACGTGTTATGTCTTGAAAGACAATGACTCTTGATTGGAGAAGGAGGTATACCAATTGAAACAATCCAATCCTTTTGGACCTTCGCCTTCAACCTCCTCAACCTCCTCAACATCGACCTCAGCCTCAACAAAACAACCAACAAGCACGGTCAATCCCCCCTAAATACACTTTCTCCTCATCATTATCCTTCAATATCACCATCCGAGTCGGCAACCACTCACCCACTCACCCTCGGCTGGAACCGAGAAAGCCTCAACCAAATCTTGATATCAAATGCAGAGGAGACCTGAGACATACCAAGGTGTGGGATATGAACCAACATGTCAAGTCGGTCCTTACTAATAACACTCACATCAGCACGGCACAATCATCTAAGCAGACAAAGTCTGAGCATCACATGTAACCCACACAGACACGAAGGCGGGACTGAACTAATGTGAAGAGCAACACTGCTATCCTGCGGGAAACTTTGGCGGTGACCAGCTACTGGGTGGTTCGGTTAGTCTTCCGCCCCCATGCTCAGATTTGACGATCGATTTTGCACGTCAGAACCGCTGCGAGCCTCCACCAGAGTTTCCTCTGGTTTCACCCTACCCAAGCATAGTTCACCATCTTTCGGGCCCAAGGCTTAACGCTCCTACTCAGGGCACCTGGCTGACTACATACTAACACACCAAACAGTGATGAATCACACAGTTCAAGGATATTTGGTTTCCCTTGTCGATAGATCAAGCTTTGCAACCATCCCCATCATCCCATAACCTTCTGGAAAGTACACGAGAAGAAAGAGGGCGGGAAAAGAAAAAAGAAAAAAATCTTGTACACGACTAATGGTATCCAGACATGCCTGGAACAGGATAAAGAAAAAGACGTCAAAAACGAAAACGAGGACCCCTTGGTATTTCCCACACCTCCATCTAGACTCCGTACCACAAGAAAAAAAGAAAAAAAGAGGCAAACACCATGCACCTCCTTCTTGTTGCCGAATTCCACGCCTGTTGCCGAGATGGAAAAAAAAAAATTGAAAAACAAGAAAAGAAAAAGGTATCAAGCGCGTTGCTAACTGCTGCTTCAGAAAGACTACAAAATAAAATTGCAACGGGACACCGCCGTTGGCCTTTCTTGCTTTGTGTTTCTCCCAGAAAAAGAGAAACATCTCAAGAAAAATTCCTTCGGCCTCCTCCAATTACAAAAACGATAAAGTTTCGACCATCATAACGGGTCGGTAAGTTCGAGATAGGTAAGAAGTGAACTAATCAAGTTCAATGACTTCAATCTCCGGTCGGCGAGGCGGTAAAGGCATGGCGGACGCCTTCCTCTTCAATGGAGATGGCCTTGTCGAAGCCGCGGGCGATGTCTCCCTGTCACTACCAAGGTCATCATCCTCCTCCATCACAACAGACCACTTCCCATCACCCTCGACAAGCAGGCGCTTGGTATTGAGTTTTCCCTCGTTCTTCAGCTGTGAGCGCACCTTGAGCAGAAACTCGTCAATACGAATGCTGAAAGGCCTCGCGTCCAGATCGCATAGGGGGCAGCGCCACCTATCGGGATTGGAGGGCTCAGGCGTGTCCAAACAGTTGCACTGAACCTGAGTATGGTGACACTTCGTCCTGGGCTTGAAAGGTCGAGTGTTCAGCCATGTTTCGAGATCAAAGCACTCAAGGTGGACACAACTGGCACCCCTTGCGGGTACTTCAAAGATGACTGAACTAAACGGGCATGCAAGGTCAATCGACAGGTGAGGTGCCTCGATGATGAGGCCGTCGTCGTCGGCTGGCGTCAAACGTTGCTTGATTATGTTTAACGTCACACCTGCTGGAATAACACCCTTGTCCCAGATATTGTCGACAATCCTGGAGTGGCTGATTGTCTCAAGGAGCTCAACGGCAAAGAAACGAACGATGGTGGAAGCTGGGTCCTTGATCGGACTCGCAACCTTGAGAACGTTCCTCCCGGGCACGATACAATCGGTCAGTTCAACTGGAAGGTCCTTCCCGTTATGTGGCTGCCTGCGAAACTCGAGATGCTTGCCATTGAGCGTCATGAAGATGTGATCCGGCCAGCTGACGTCCAGCGTCACCCATTCCTGCTCGGCAGGTGGCTCGGTGGAGAAACGGGCCTTACCTTTTCGTGGACAGCACCTGGCTCTCCACCGTAGCATTCCGTCAAAGTGCTCGACTACCGGCAAAAGGCTGCCTGGAGGATTGACATTCTTCGCGGCCAGTGCACAATGTGCCTCAGTCACCTCAAAGTAGAATAATTGAAGCGCATCTCTCGGAGGTAGGAGAACGGGTGGAAGTGGAAGCGACTTCACGGCTTGGTAGAGCCGCTCTGTGCCACCATTCCTCAAAACTCGCTTCGGGCTTCGAATATGAGCTTGGTGCAGGCCGCTCATCAAAGCTTTCTTATCGGTCGGGTCATAAGGATATTCCGGCAGTTTGATCACCACATGTTGCGGCGGGATGATTGAATCCTGCAGATGAGGTGCCCTTGAGAGCTGAAAAGGAGACTGAGGGGTCTGACGATTTATACGAGGAGCATCAAAGACGCCCGCTTGCGGAAACTGTGCGCTCTGGGTGAGCTGGGCCTGTATGACCCGAGTCACAGGAGTCGACGGATGTGCTGAAGCATACTGCTGCAGTTGAGGTGATGTCGAGTTGCCTTGGATACTGGTATTTATTCCCAAGTTCTGCGGATGCGGGCGCAGGCGGGGCATCTGGCTACCGGTGGTTTGTGGGCGATCGAGATTGATGAGCCGCTGAAAAGACATTTGTGGCTGGTGGCCCAACTGCTGCTGTTGCTGCTGCTGAATAATCAATTGTTGCTGCTGCTGCTGCTGCTGTTGTTGTTGTTGTTGTTGTTGCATCGCAATGATTGCCTTGTAGGCTGTGATTATCGATGCCGTGTGTTGCTCTTTCCCCGCCATGTTGTTGGCGGTGCAGACAGTCTGGTCACGTCGAAAGATTTGCTCTATTTGGCTTCCATAGCGGCCATCCGTGACTCCCAGGCGCCGACGGTTCGCAGTGAAGAAGATCTGTTGGAGTACTGGGGAATAACACCCCAGCCTGTCCATCAGCTCTTCCACCAGATATGGGTACCTCCGAGTCCACGTTTCTTGCGTTAACGGAGCATACTCTTTCACAGACTTTTCAAGAAACGTAGCGATTCGGGCAGCTTGGTCCTGGTGCCGCGATTGTTGTTGACCTGTCCAATAACCCGGGAAGTTCGCAAAGAACTGGCGGTGCGCTGCAGATACGAGCTGGTTTTGTTTAAGAATCTGCTCCAGTGTGGTGAACCCAGCGTCCACGACCTCGTGGGATATTTGAAGTATTGAATATGTCCGTTGTGGTGCCTCCGACCAGATGGCAAACAGCTGGTGGAGAGCCACGAAAAAGTCATCATCTTGATCGCATGCTGACACCAATAGCTGCATACGGGGTTTATCAACTTCTGTACTGAGACTACGATCTCCGCCAGATTCTTGAATATGTTGTGTGATGATGGGTATCAATGCCTTGAGTGGCCTGTCGATCGTATTAGCACAAGGGAAACGGTCGGTACATAGCCCGGGGGCAAAAAAAAAAAAAAAACCACCAAAAAGAACCTACTCAACGCGACGCCTTGTAGCTAAATGAGGCTCTCCTACGGAGCCAACTGAATCCATTTTGGCATCGGGAGCAAGAGGCGCCGTTTACGACGAGCTGAACCTGGTGAGGCTGTCGAAGCAACGGTATCGTGGTAATTGCATGAAGAAGAAAGAGTGAGTGGGCCAAGCTTCTGCAAGCCTGAGCCACTTCTTATCGTTTGCAGCGGGGTGGGGCCACTGTGGGGCCTCCTCTACCAAACCAACTGGAGGCCAGTATCGAGGACCGTCAGGTCATGTGACCGTGACACTTGACTTTTTGTGGATCAACTGCAATTGTGGATTTAGGATGCGACCTTCCTGAATGTAAACAGACGTTTTTGAAGCTCAAAAGGCCTCCTGAGAAGGAAAAGGGCGTTCTTGGAATTGAATAGATCTTCTGGAAATTGAAGAGACATTTCTGACACTGGATAGGCATTTCTCAAAAAGAAAGAGGTCATCCTAAAAAGGAACATGTACTTCTGAAAAACAACATGCCTGGCAGAGATTGATTACAATTTACGCCTTCGCCATCTATAACTGCTTGGTTTAGCTTTAGCATGATTCAACGTTCTCACTCCATCAAAGCAGCGCGTCCAACAAAGCAAGGCAAACTTGCTAGTCTTCCAAACCAAAGCAAACCAAAGCAAGGCAAACCAACTTTGATAGGAACATTTGACGACAAAAATTCAAGTTGTATTGGGTTATGCGGCGGCTTGGGGACTGAGTCGTTGTCAATAAGGTTAAGACTAGGGCCAGGGTTATGTATGGCAAATGACCCGAGCGATCTGCAAGCCATCAGAAGAATTGTATGCGTTTATCCGATACCTCGGCACACGGCCGGAAACCGTTGACGCGGTGGAGTCGTGATACAATCAATGTCTCCACATTCTTGATGGCATCCAGTGCCTCCCTGATAAAGTTTAAGTTTCCACAATTTCTATCAGCCACTTTCCTTTCTTTACTGCGCTACAATTGACTTCTCGCTGACTTTGCTTGAGCGCGGCGTTCTTTAATTTCTTCATTGCGTCTGCTTTCACGGCGACGGTATAATTCAGAAACCGAACTTGGAATGATGGTCAACGACACCAAACCCCCTTCATCAGATTCCGCCCCAAACTCGGACTCACTCTCACCACCCCAAATGACCGACCTCCAAAGGTCCGAACTCAGGGAAGCCAACAAAACCCAAGAAACCAAACAAATCGACTTTTTCAACTCAATCCCCTGGTGCGCTTCTTTACTTGCCTCCTCCTCCTCCTCCTCCTCCTCCTCCTCCTCCTCATCCAACGGGCAAGACTTCACAATCGCCCAATCATACTCCCGCACCCTGCGACCAAACCTCGAGGACTCCCTGATTGCCAAAACACTAAACACACCCGACGCGATCCCGCACTACATTACTTTTTACTCGCCCAAATCTGTTGACTCGGAAGATGCACTAAACGGGTACATTACCGAAGTATCCAGTTTGATCGCCTTGGGACCCATGGTGAACGGGTGGGAGGGAATCTGCCACGGCGGGATCGTGATTACTCTGCTGGATGAAGTCATGGGCCAGCTGTTCGCGGTGAATAAAAAGTCTGGTAAGATGAGGAAGGATGTGGTTTTCACGGGGTATCTGAACACGAGGTTCAAGAAACCTGTAAGGACCGGGACGGTTGAGAACGGGCCGAAGGTGGTGTTGGTTGTTGCGAGGCTGAAAAAGGCGGAGGGGAGGAAGTATTGGACCGAGGCTGTTGTTATGGGACCCAAGGAGGATGGAAGCGAAGGGCTGGAGGAGTTTACGAGTGCTGAGGCTGTTTTTGTGCAGGTCAAGGAGAAATTGTAAGCGGGAAACTTGGAAGTTCGGAGAGAAAGAAGAAAAAAAAATACTTTGGACGGGAGAAGATAGGAAGCTTTGATTGAGAGGAAGGAGTCTTATAATTGCATTGTTCATAGAGAGGTATAGAAAGCGGGATTGTATATAGTTTTAATAGACGCAAGTTGACTGTTTGTGAGCCACACCACGATCAGCCCTTACGTGCTTGGATGATTTGAGGTGCTCCAAACGCCTCAACTGAGTCCTTGAACTTGAAAATCCGGTCAACTAGCGGCCAGGGCCTCAGCACCCACGCGGACGACATATTGACAGACAATTGTTATACGAATGAATCTGAGAACCGACTTTTCTGTGCTATTAGAGAAGGAAACAGGCATCAAAGAAAATCATAACGAATGGACAGCGATGAGACCAGTCAGCCAAACTCCATATCACGACAAACATAAACGCTTTTCCTCCCCACCTTCCTCTGGTATCAGCATATATAAACGACCGGTCGTGTTCATGCTCACAAAAGCCCTTTTCATATGCATCATAGCGAATATCCTCTCATCATTATACCGGACAAAAGAAACGCTTACCACCAAGGCTAACCGACCTTCAAAAATCCCGTCTCTTCACCTTCCGCCCCCGAATGCCAAAAAAAAAAAGAAAAAAAAAAGAAGCTCAAGGAAGTTCCGTGATGTGATGCTTAGTAGGCAGCTCATTCCTATCAGTTCCCTGAGGCAACTCCGACGCAAGGTTGGGGCTCTCTAGCTCCCTCGGGGGCGGCGTCAAAGCCATATCTTTGACATCAGTATCCCACTTCTCAGTGCTGAGCCCACTCCCTGTCCGGGCAATTTCATCATGGCGGGAGCTAGCATCATGGCTTGCCTGGGCCGCAGAAGGCTGCCGCGCAACCGCTGCACCGGCAGACGGGGCTACAGTTTCACCTTCAACTCCAGGGGCTTCCACGTCCGAGGTAGTAGGCTTCTTCTTCTTTCTAAGAATCCAGGCTGCTGCTCCGCCCGCGAGGAGAAGAAGGACACCCACGGTCACGCCGACACCGATCCCTGCTTTGGCGCCGGCGGAGAGACCGTTGTCCTCAGCCGGACCTGTTGCGTTGCTGAACACTGTGGTGTTGGCGACTTCCAGACGGCTTGCCGGGTCCCAGTTGCCGTTTCGATACCTGGCCTCGATGAGCTGACCACTGCTAAGGTAGTAAAGACGAATCGTGCTTGTTCCGAGATGGCTAGAAATCGCAAAGTCGGAGTTGGGCTCGTCCGCGAGCGGCCAGTACTCGGTGGTTTGATCGGGCTGGGCGCGGAAGCCACTCTCGGTTAGGCCGGTGACGAAGGCGGCATAAGAGTGAGGCGCTCGATCAGTGCCGATGTAGAAGACATGTCGTGTCAGGACGGTATCAATCGCAATACCGATTGCCTTTGTGTTTCCATCCCAGGCGTCAAGAGAGAAAGGAGGTGGGTTCGACGTATCGTATGGGACAGACGTAAGGTTGGAGACGTTGGTAACATTGGACCCTTTCAGGGGAGTTGGGAAGGTAGCTGGATGGTAGCGTCAGCTCATGATATCTATTCATGTCGCTGAGAGCATGGTAGACTTACAGATGTGCCAGGCATTGTCGATGTTGAGGCGGATGGTCTCAATGTTGGCAGCATCCTTGGGGGTTACCACGGTGACGTTACGTACACCCGAGAACATTGAGGCCAGAGCTAGACCCGATCTGTTTGTACTGGTTGATATCGGATTACCATAGGACCAGTTCTCGACCGTTGTGAACTTCAAGGTGTGTAGGGCCCGCGCCCGGTCGTGGTAAAAGACACGATAGCCCTCCTGCTGGCCGAGAAGCGCAACCGATAGGCCAGTCTGGGCATTTGGTGGCGGCGTGCCGGAACGGTCTGAGATGACATCGCTTTCGATCTCATCGTACGCACCAGTCGCAAAGTTGCATTTGTAGACGGCATTGACAATATCGTCGTTGTTGTTCTGGTAGAACAAGGAGGCCCACGTGGTCGTCATGTCATACCAGCCGGTGGCCGCCAGGGATGTGCCATTCTTGGGGGCATATGTCGTCTTGAACGCGACGGGGGGATCCGTCGGGTAGAGCGGAGTGTTGTTGCTGTGACATAGACTGTGGGTGAGGAGACCTGTTGAAGCATTCTGCAAGACGAATGACGGTCCAATGTCGGTCCACCAAGCTGCCATGGATCCGCATCTTGATAGCGTAGGCAGCAACAATAGAACCGCCCAATGAAGCAACCTACGTTGATCGATCGTGTTCTTGGCCATTTTCGTAGCGCCCAGTAGTAGTATCTGGGCGGGGAAAGGGAAAAAAGGTGGTGGGTGGCCCAACAATGGGTTCAGAGCACCACCAAAAAGAGGAACCGAAACAAGATCAGTCAAAATGGTGTTGCTAAGAAGAAGATGTAATGGGAAAAGAGCTCACCAAAAGAGAAAATTCGTCCTCAGCACTTGACAGCCCTAGTTGTTGGACAATTGCTCAGATCTCCCCTCCCCTCCGGCTTCCCCCCCCCAATGGCCTGTCCGCCTTCTGGTCCAGAGCCCAGCAGAAGTCTCCTGAGATGGGAATAGCATGGCCTCATCGAGACTCGGGCGGGGGTAAGCGAGGCATTGCTGCGGTTATCGTCGTCACTGAGATGATGAGGGGAAGAGGGCCTGCAAGCCGGACCTGGTGCTGCATCAGTGTGACAGTCTGCCGCGATAGCAAGGATGTGGTTGAGCTGCATCATGCTATCAGCGCCACATCTCAGCCCAAGACCGAGCTTTCTCACACGAAAGAAAGAGTCGACGTGCAGAAGCACGACACCCAAATCATCAGCAAAGCTTCTCCTGATTGGTGTCGAAGATGTAAGCTCAGCGGGAAGACTTGCCCTCTATCCGAATGGGGATGAGAATAAAAGTGGCGCACACCGGCATGCTTAGTGCGATAAGATGCAGATGAATGCACATACACCTCGCCGATCACTTCGACGTGGTTCGCTCGGTATGTCGAATACCCATACATCCCACTCCAGAGGGGCAACACGGCCTGCAGAGGAAACCAATAAACCGAGGCGGCCAAGCATCACAAAATCACCGTGAATTTATGATTACATCCCGAATCAATCATGGGCTGAGTAATACCACAACTGCCCGCTGCACTGAGGATCCGTTGCATTCGGCCGTGGGCCGGCACTGAAAGCTGGACACGACAGTGCAAGGCGTTTGGGCCAGAATGTGGTGTCACTCTCCGCTTGGTAGTTGTGGTTATCTTGAAGAGTCTAGGCCCACAGTAATTCTTTCATTTCCAGGCTTTCAGGGAAGACCCCCAAAGTCCAGAAATTTAGCTTTCGATTTTTATTGGGCTGCAGCTTCCTTTCTGTGCGACGCCTGTCAGAGTTTACAGCTTGGCCGTCGCCGCGCCTTCCAGATCTTTCAATCCTTTTGTGGCTTGACCAGCAGGACTGGAGCAGGTCCGCGGAAGTCAGCCGGACAGCGGTTCCTTCGGAGACCATTCGGGGCGCCCCGGTCATGAAAGGTGTGGGGGCCATGCATCCTGAGATGGAAGTCACGAGGAGGTCGGAAGGTTAAATTGATGCAAGTTTCATGCAAATTTGCCCAACAGATATCCAGACTGAAAATTCTTTTGAGTAGTTGGTATGAGCAGTTTTCGGCGCAACATGATACTTTTCTTCATAAAAACTTGGAGACAGCCCCCGCTGATTCTTTTGCGAACTCAACCTTCACCCAGCAACTTGATGATTCAGCTTCACGTTTCACAGCATGGAAAATAAAAATGTTGAATTCAGCACTGATTAGAACTATTTCCAAAGTAAGCCAGAGAAATGATGATTGTGAAGACCCCAAGATATAAAACAACTGCAAACTATCATCACAGAACAGAAAGAAACAAAGTATGATGATACGTGTACACATTCCCTTGACTCCTGCTCATCCCCCTTACTCGTACAAGATTCTCACACCGGTTCCAGTCCTCTGTGGGTAGGAGAAACCGTTGCCCTGGTGGACAACCGCAAACTCGAAACCTTGAACAGTGCCAGGAGCGGGACAAGGTGTCTTCCTGGTCAACCAGTCGGTGTTTCTGGCGCTCCAGGTTGCGATGCCGTTGGTGGGCACATCCAATCGGCCGATGTTGATGTTGCGGTTGGTGGCTCTGCTGCGGCCGGTGCATATGCCGGGAGTCGTCGTGGTGAAGACATCAACCTGAACGATTGGGGGTTGAGTGTTCCATGTCGGGTTCTGAACACTGAGTTCGAGCCAGCATCTTCTGCCCCGAGTGGCCTCGGAAAATGTGAATGTGTAGAGAAGTGTCTGCCCGCGGCCGTTGGCATATTCATAAATGTAGTTCCGCTCGTTTTGGATGGGGTTGGTGCACTGGTTGTCCCAGGCATCTTGCGGAAGACCGTGAACGACCACGGAATTGGGCTGAAGCTCTCTCACGGGGAAAAGCTCAGGGACAGCCTGAGGAACCTGAGGAACCCCAAAGGGGGGACGACGAGGACGAGACTCCGAGTCTCCTGGCCCCCAGTGGTCACCGCCAGACTCCGCCGACTCAGCAGACTTGCCAGCCTCGACGGCTTCTGCGGCTTCTGCGGCCTGGCCGGCCTCCGCAGCGGAGGCAAGAGCCGCAAGGGCGAGAAGAAGCGTGCTAGCTTTGAAGAGCATGTTGGCAGTGCTCTGGGGCTTAGAGGTTTTGGATTGTGTTGCTGTTCTGATTCCGATGTCTACAAGTCTGCAAATGAAGCTGCTGATGAGAGTGCAAAGGAAGCAGGGCTTGAGTAGAATCATATCAAGTATTATATACTTGTGCTCGAGACATCCTAGTCATCACCTCATCGGTGTTGTCGTCATTGCAATTTCGACTTCGGCCTTTCCAACGCGCTTTCCGTGCCGACTCCCTTGTCTCCCTTGAGTATGTCTCTTGGCTCCTTCGGTATTTTATCACCCAACTCTGATGCTTTTGAGAGGTTGTCGGCGGAGTTGTGGTCATGACTTGGACTCTGTATCATTTACATCAGGGTCATTGGATACTTCAAAGGGTCATCTCATCCTGTCCTTCATGTTACAAAAACGATCATAGAGAGATATATAATGGAGTTTTTGATTCAGAGACATGGACCTCGTCACGATACTGTCGTGTCGTCAACAATGCCAAGCTTTCCCATCATCCCGGGCCGGGGCCTGCATGCCTGCCAGCCCAAGAATGGAATTCCTCAGTATGTCTAACTTTGGAATGCCAACCACCAGGCACGGAATTTGCTCTCCACTCTTTAAAGACGAATCTCCCCCATCCCATTGGGTGATCCCTGAATCATAATTCAACCAGGCCGCTGTTCTCCAATCAGGAAGAATCTCGACTTCTCATCGGATTGTTAGTTTCAGAGAAAAAAACTCGTGTATAGTAAGCATCACTAGCCTGAGACGCGATAGATACCTCCTTGATCTGGCAGACCGGCCTCGATGACGGTCAGTCGGTACGTCTCCGGTGCCCAACGGCACACCCGTCCGGGAACCTTTCAACGTGGCATGACGAAAAAACATGATTCTATTGTAATAGCCGAGTCTGGATAACAACGATAACTGTGCAATCAAATTCCAAAAAGCCTCCCGCCGCGTTCAAGCGCCGTACCCAGTTCCTCGGGCCCAGGATCCTTTTCCTGTGGTGTAACCCTAACTCCTCTCACACCCTAAAGTCCGGTCACCCCTTTTCTTTTCATTTTTTCCCCTCAACGTCACCCTCTTACCCTGGCCACAATAACTGAATTGACCACTTGACCATATGGATGTACCACAACGCACGGCTCTAACCTCTTCAGCAGGTTTTCCGTCGCCAAGTCCACCTCCGGGTACAAGCACGTCCTTAGCCCCCAACTGCTGCGGACGACAAGCAATGCCCCCTTGCGCATGCGGTTCACCACTTCCAGCATGATGCCCTCCTTTTCCCCTTGGGAGATCCCAACCAAGGCAGCCATATATACCACATCAAACTCCGTCAGATCCTTAGAGGCAGAGCTCGCTTCGGCACAAATGAATTCCATGCCTTTGCCTGCCTCACCGAGAGCCAAACTGAGCTTCAACGACGCTGAAATGGCTGCCTCGTCATAGTCGACGTTCAGAACTAATGGAGGTCGTTCTTCTTCTTCTGATCGATCATGGGGCCGCGTCATGCTCTTGACCCAGGCATCATTTTTGAGAGAGCGAAGAAGACAGAGTGAAGTGAGCGGCAAGGGACCTGAACCTATAAACGCAACTTTCCGCGGTGCCGTGTGCGTTGCAGACAGGATAGAGCACAGCTCGAGACGGGTGAGGTCCTCATAGTTGTCATAATAAGGAAAGCTCCTGAGACGAGCAAGGACTTCATCCGGAGATTGTCCTTGCAGGATGTGCTCTGCCCAGTGTAACTCGAGACATGACTCAGACTCGGCGCAAATTTTGCGGAGGGAAGGTAGTACGGCCTGAACGCTGGTACTGTTCAGAACCTGTTTTTGTGTACCGTTAGTCAGGTATTTCCCCCTTGATCTTGTGTGCTGTGTGCCTGGCGTCACTGAGCACAACGTACCTTGGTGACTATTTCTTGGTCGTGTATCTCGCTGCAGATGGTCACCAGGTTCCCCAGTAGCTGGTTGATGGCATGATCCGGCCGAAGATGTGGGAGTTTAAGCAAGTTGGAGTGGGTATCGACGATGCTCTGAATGATCCATTGCACCTTTTCTTCCTTGGCGTCGGCGAGTTCGCTGGTGATAATGTCGTCTTTTTCCACAATGGTGATGGAGGATGAGGAAGATGAGGGTGAGGTAGGCTTTCCTTTGCAGGCGGTTATGGCGCTGCTGCTACCACTGCCACCAAAGCGTAGCCAAGCGGGCAGTAGTATTGACATCTCTGCGGCTAAAATGATATGATATTTCGTAGATAACGGGGGATCCCTTGAAAAGGAGATGTGGGAGCCCTTTTCTATTGACACGCTCTCGGAGAATTGTGAAAAATTCTCACCCACCCTAAGGAAGACGGTTGGTAATCACAAAATCTGTTGCAAATGAACTTTTCTGCGTTATGCTGTGACGGTGACAGTAACTTTGTAGGTGGCCATCAAGGGAACAACGGCTGGGTGAGACAGGGAATCAATTTTTCTCTCTCTCTCTCTCCTCCTCTCGGTGAAACACAACGGCGATTGACGAAGAAAAACGGCCATTAATGTTTTCCTATATTTGCTGCGGCTATCTGCTTTTTTTTTTTTTTTTTTTCTCAACCTGCAGATCAAATCCTACGCATGATCCGTGTTTGCAACCGGTCGGAGTTCCATTGCCGCACTTGAGGGCTTTTTTGGGCGGTGGCCCGAGTTTTCTGGAGCCCTCAATCTGTCAATTTGGGAAGGCGAGATGATGTCGCCTGCAACACAGGACCCATTGACCGCTCATCGCAGTTAAAGTGTTGGGCCATCAAGGTTCACCCTGGCCAGCAGGGTTCTCAGGACCTCTTACAAGGGCCCACGCGTTCCAGAAAGATCCGAGATCGCAAGTGCCGCGGGAAAGAACGGGCAAAAGGGGCCTAGGGGCCAAGAGCACACGGAGCAGGGATTATTGAGTGGCACCAAATTTCTTATCAGATCATCTTGATAATTTTGATGGAGACCATCAAGGTTCTCAAACCCGTCATCAATCTCGGGACAAATCAGCCGTCGAGCCAGATCACAATTCCCCCCGTCAGCTCCCGTGGTCTCACTTTCCTCTGCAACGCCAGAATGCTGCAGCTTTTCGTCCCCTGGTTGTACCGTATTGACGCACTTGAGTTCGGTCCGTGAGTGCAAGCGGTGAAGGTGAAGTTGAGGAAGATTTCTTTCGTTTTCTTTTTCTCTTTTTTTCCCTTTTTCTCTTCCCTTAACAAACCAACAATTGTATTTTACATCTATCGTCCGTGTTCTTTCCCGGTGTTCTGGGCCCGTCTTGTTCCAGCCAGACTGTCTCTTTCTTATCTTTTTGATCGCTTACATCGTGCACGGCTCGTCTGCGACAACTTGCAAATTTGACCCGAGATCGCCGACGCACTGTCAAGGGCGTCCATCGTCATTTTCTATATCATAACGGCCTTAATTCGAGCTGCGTAATCTGCATCTCTTCGTCCTTTCCTGATTTTCTCGGCCGCTTTCGTCCCATCCTGTTCGATTACCCACATTACACATTCCGTTCTCTCAAACTCACAACAACAACAATGGCTGTCGGGGTCCTTCCTGGCGAGAAGACCATCCCGGTCTCTAAGGCTGCCATTAATTCTCACAATACCCAGCCGTCCGTATCTTTTAAGCAGTGGCCTCTCAGAAGTGCGTCACACAACTGCAACCCCTCCGTTCGTTATGTATGCTTACGCACTTTCCAGGACCATTACCCGTACATAGATCCTTATTCTGGGAAACAATCCCATTGTGTGATCTCTACTCAATCGTCCACGTTGTCGTGCTGCCAACACTGCAGCGCTCACACACGACCGCTGGCACCGGGTACCGAGCGACCCCGGAAAAGTCAAGCCCGTTCGTTGACGCCTTGCAAAATATTGGCCTTGGAGCCTCCAACTGGGCCGAATCAGCTGGTGTCTCAGTCTTTACTGTCATATTACCCACATCAGATGGTTACGTCAGTCGGTCAGATTTCCTTCGCCTTCGTCTCCAGGATTTTCCCTACACCATCCTCAAGACACATGAGCCTCTCGCCCCTTTGAGCAGATATACCTCAGTTCGGACGTGTCCTGCCACGGTGAACTCGGAAGACAACCTTGCCAGTCTTGTCCACCAAGCCGCCGGAGTGGTTCAATGGGCTGATCTTGACACCTCGGTCTCAATTTTTGAGCTTCAAGACTACTTGGTCAGACTCACACAAGAACTTCGAGACCGTCTCAACAATGCACCTTGGCTGTCCGCAACACCAATACCGCGACGAAGGGTCGCTCTGATCCGAGGGAGACCAAACATCACAGCTGGTGGTCCGGTCTACCGTGCTGCAAAGGTATTAGGACTTGATCTCGTCATCGTTGATGAGGAGGGCCATTGGCTCCAGGCCAACACCGAGGAGAATAAGATGCATCGGGAGGCGTTCCTCGCCACTGACATGACAGAAGAAGACGGGGTAGTGGACCGCATTGCCCAATCAATCGTCAACTATCCTCTCCCTATCCACGGAGTCTTCACCCTCTCCGACAATTTCTTTGTTGCCGTCGCGCAGGTTGCCGAAGTGCTAGGGCTTCCAGCTCCCCCAGTCTCAGCCTTTGAGACTTCAGTAGACAAGTACCGATCTCGCCTTCTTCAAAATGTTCCAGGACAAACAGCCAGAGTTACCAGCGTCAAGGAACTCGAGTCACTCCTAGCATCAACAGGAAGAAACCCAGCCTCTTTCACGCCAAAATTCCCCATGATTGTCAAGCCCACCAAGGGTTGGAGTTCTGAGTGCGTCTCCAAGGTCAACAGCCTGGAGGACCTCGCGACTGCCGTGCACAAGGCCACCGCCCGACATGGAAGTGCAGCCGTTATCGAGCCTTTCTTCGAGGGCCCAGAGATTGATGTCAATTTCATCCTTCTCGACGGGGAGATCCTGTTTTCCGAGATTGCAGATGAACCGCCCTGCGATGGCGACTCTAGGGATGCCACCGTCCATGCTACCTTCTCGCCCGAAGCTCTCACTCTTCCATCTGCGCTTCCAGCCCATGAACAGGCTATCGCCAAGTCAACGCTGCGAGACATCCTTGTCAATCTGGGCTTCCGTACCGGTGTCTTCCATGTTGAGGCACGCATGGTCAACTCAGCATCAGAATACCGAAACGTCGGTGATGGCGTAACCGACCTCGTGGCCAAGGACCAATGGACTCATAATCCGCAGACCGGTTTGGGCTCCAATGCCGAATGTAAGCTCGTGGAAATCAATGCTCGGCCTCCTGGCTACCGGGTCACAGTTCCCTCAAGACATACATACGGCGTTGACTACTTTGCTGCGCACCTTCTTGCTGCCGCTGGCGATCACAACCGTCTTCGTATTGTCGCCAACTCTTATGATCACCAGGTTGATGCCAGGACGGGGGGTGCGCAGTACTGGTCTCGTCTGGTATATGTGCCTGCTCCTGCCGCAGGAACTGTGAGATGGGCTTCGAAACTGGCTCCCTGTGAAGAGCTCAAGCGCCGCAGACCAGATTTGGCGGAGCATGTCGTTCTGGGTGTGGACTATTGTGTTCCTGGTGACAAGATTGACTTGTACACGGATGGTGCAAGAACGTACGTGGCGCATTTGCTGGTCAGCAGCAGGGAGAGCAGACGTCATGCGATCAAGTTGGAGCAGGAAGTTTTGAAAGCCTTTTCCATCGAGATCGAACACGAGCAGAAGAGGTGTGACTCAACGCCCGAGACGAGCGAGGATGGCGAGAGTCATGTATCGGAATCTTAGGAGGATTTTATGGGAAGGCTCGGACCGTCGAAACCCAATGAAAATGATCGCGGAACCATGGGCTTTACAGGCAGGGGCTTAACCCACAGGGGCCGGACATTTCATTATCCCTCGCATCCGCTGCTCAAGTAAGCGGTCCTGGGGGGGAATGTTCTGAGTGATCTTTTCTTTTCTTCTTCTTTCTTTCTCTTCATTTCTTTTTTTCTTTTTGCACTTGTAGCGACGGTGTTTGGGGAATTTCTTAGCTAGATGTCACGTTATTCTCTGAGGGACAGAGCTTGGGATTTCTGCTTATGTTGCTCTATTCGCCATGTATATCCTCGGAAATTTGCTTTTGTGGACTAATTTTTCTGCTGCAGCGGCAGAATAGATGTTGTAAGTTCTAGACAGTGTGGGTGTTTTTTTGTCCTCGATATAATAGGGACTACAATAAACAAACATTTTGCACGCCCAGCGGGAACTCGTTTCAATGGTGCACTCGGATAGCAACACAAAGACCACGGACTGCGGTGAAGAGTTCATGACTTGGCGACCATCTAACTTGAGATGAGGAAGTCCGCAATGAGTCAACAGCAATGGAATCATAATAATATCTGCTGGAACATCATAACATCGAAATATGGCAGGAAAAATAATGCGCGCCTTCGCCGGACCACATCCCGAATAACAACCAAAAAATTGAACTCGAGGATGTTGAATCCGCCTGCTCTTGCGCCGCGGCTGCGAGGTGATCAGCAGATGGTGCTGCGAGTATTCAATAATGATGGACGCCTTTCATTTCCACAATGCAAAGAGTTTTCTCACGGACGGGATATTCCGCGGAGATTCAGGGAGTCGAGCTGCGCGGCGTTAATCGCTCAGACCTGCAAACACAAGGTCCGAACGCCACCAAATGCAACACAACTTTTTCTAGCCAGGCCGTATTATTATGTAAAGATTTACAATTATAAAAGGCTATTTTTCTACGATGACTACCCATACAGTAAGCTAATTTAATAGTATAATATATTAATAGAATTCTCTAAGTATAGCAAATTTCCCATTAACTACTACTTATATAACCATATACCCACTGAAGAACTAATTATACGGAAAACTCTAATTTTCATACTTGAAATTTAGTATATTTGCGTATACCTACTTCTCAAGTAGGTATATAGCAATAAACATAGCACTAAGTGTAACGGTCGTAAGGGTCCTTCCGCAACAGGATATATACTGCTTCCAGATTATAGGTTGGTAACCTTGTAACTAATTCTGGCATTCCTTTCAGGAAGGTTAGCTCAGTGGTTCAAGCAGTGCCATTGACACAATCGTCACAATATTGAAGTCCTGTGTGGCTTGTGGCTGTAGAAAAATCACTTTGATATCTGGTCATTCAAAACCGATGATGCGGCCTGGCCAGAAAATGAAGTTGGTGGCGTCTGGACCTCGTGTGTGCCGACGTCGGCGTTTGCAGGTCAGAGCAAGCGGCTGAGATTCCAAGGGGGCCAGATGCCGGATTTTTGCAGGGGTCCCTAGCTGAGGCCCCGGCCCGGCAGTGTGCCACGATCTAGCTGAACTGACAGCGCGTCAACATCATTCCGAATCGAGCCAAGAAATCAATAGTTGCAGCGGTGGCTCAGTTTGTTGGGATCGACATGGTGCAATCAATCCAGTCATCTGGTCGTCACGATGGTCTAGGCTCTTGAGGTCCCATCAGAGAATTCCAACCAGCTGGCACACTGCCGGTATATATTCTTGGCGATTGTCCCCAATCCAAGACAGGAAGATCTCATCGCAACATCCGGCTTCGACATTGAAACATGAAGACGACCCGCCAGCTCCTCCTCCTTGCCGCCTCCGGCCTGGCACTTGGAGTTCCCGGATCTTTCCGGAGCACTTCCCTTCTCAAGCGTACAGACTACGACGTCTGTGCCGCCGATTGCACTCTTGCAGGTCTCCCCTATCCTGACAAGAACACATTCTCTCTCCCCCTTGAGAGCTTCTATCCAGAACAATGCCCGCCCATCTATGTCGGGTCGGATCCCGCCAGCCCCACAGCTACTGGGAGAGTCTGCCTTGACTTTATTGGACCATATGTCGTCTTCAACTTCACCTCTATCAACGGCTTCACTTACAATGACGCCAAGGTCTCGTGGAAGTTGACAGGCTCCGGCTCCGGCTTCAGTGATGTCACGTGCGGCCCGAACCCTAACGGGGACGGTCTTACTTGCAAGCTCCCCTTCACCACCATTCTCAACGTCTCTCCGACCACATCCACCAAGGCGCTCTGGGCCGGCATCTGCCCCCTTGGTGACCGAGAAGCTCTGAGCTTTGACTTCCAGTTCTCTGGCGATGTCACATCCACTTCTTCCGGCGATGTCCTTCCCCTCCACCAGCAGTTCCCCTGCGCCTCCCGCAACTCCAACCGCCAATGCACGGCCTACAAGACCGACTACGACTACACCCAGGTCGCCTACCGCTGCAGCAACTGCTACGTCGCACCGTGCCCGACCACATCGTCCACCACTTCTGAACCCCCAACTTCGACCACCGAGCCCCCGACCACCTCAACCTCCCCTCCTCCAACCTTGAAGACCTGCAGCTTCGGTACAGCCTTCGGCTACCAAAACCCAGTCGCGGGCGTTCAAAAGTCCTTCACCCTTGATACCCAATCCGGCGCAGGATGCAACCGTTGGGGTTGGTACGAGACCCCGACCCTCGCCGAACTCCAGGGCGGCATCTCGGGGCCCCTCTACGTCGGCGCAGGCGGTAACGACATCACCAAAGCAACTGATGTGGGCATCTGGGTTGCGACAGCCAACGCTCTGGGCCGTGTAACGGTCACTTACCTCCTCAACCCGCCATACGCATTGGCAGAGGTTCACGTCAACCTTGTTTGCTTGCCGCTTACCCGGTGCGCGCCCGGACAGTACACCTACAACGCCGGGGCGATTCCTAACTTGCCCACTTGGTCCAACCCGACCCCGTTGGTTTATCCCAGCTGCAGTGGAGGAAGCAGGGCGGCCTTGGTCGTTCATGCTGCTGTTAATGTTTTGACTGTTGTTGAGACTTGCCCGCCGCCCAAGGCGACTTAAATAATGTTTTGTTTTAGACGTAATTACTGATGAGAGGTGGTGAATGGTGATGTGATGGCGGAAAGTCAATTAGAGCACACTTGGAGGTCGAGGGTGTGTGTGCGAATACAATTAATCTTGGGTAAATTATCAACGGGCACGCAGTTCCCCCTTTGTAAGATTGCTTCTTATTTAGATAAAAGGCGACTCTGCACAAATAAGAATAAGATGTGTATCATTTTGGCAGGTGCCAGGTGTCAGGTGCCAGGCGTTCTCGATGACTCAGGTATGGTCATCCGGTCATCGAATGTATCCATGGCATTAAGGGTGTGAAGGAAGAGAGTAAAGACACGTAAATCTGATTTGTCATCGTTCTGGCAAAGGCTGATATTATACCTACCTAGGTACACAGCCATTTTTTTTAAATTTTTTTTCAATCAAGATGGCTGTCATCGTTTTTTTCATCGTCACACTGAAGGCAATTCCCAAAGCTGGCAATGGGCTTACTATGCGGTCTGTGTACCCGTCCTGCAATGTTTGCAAGTTTTGAAAATTCTGCAGCCAGTTTAATTTACAGTTCCTCCCAAGAGATAATGCGTCTCTGAGGTTGAAAGCGGTCTCATGACTCGATCTTTACATGCAGTCACGCCGCGTTAACTCTAATCACAGATTCTGTCTCCGCTATTTCAACTTTGCGTCTATTCTTTTTTTTTTTCTTTTCCAGATTACAGATCATAGGTAGATTTTGAGTACGCGTATATTAACCATAGACTTTCGCGTGTCGTCCTAGCAACTTGCACGCTATTAGGGCTACAACACGTTAAACTTTCTAATCACGCTGCCGATTTGAAAAAGAAAAAAAATAGTGTAACTAATTTCATTATCTCCTAATTCAGTTTCGCTGCTCTTGAAAGTACTGATTTGAGGCTGATTAGAATCGAGGCCCTCTTGGGGGCCCTGGGTCTATATATACCTTTAATTTTGCTCCCCTACCCTCTTTTTAATTTCCTTCGTCGAGGATGAAAGGTAGTTATCTGCCACAAGCTCTCTTCACTGCGCAACTGATCGAGCACACATCATCCGCTCTAATTCTGCACCTTGTGGCTCGACTACATTACTTTCTTCATCTTCCTGACTACCCCTACCTACCATCGAGATCACCACGACTTCGCGCTTGATTGCTTGCTTGCTTATCATCAATACATCGATGGCTACAGGTAGCAATAGTAAGTCGTCATCACACTATCCCATCATCGCCATGTTCATCATTGCTTACTTTAATTTTCTTAGATTCCTCCAGCAGGCGGATCGTTCCCCACATCATGTACTGTCACGAGAATCACGGCACAGTGGGTAGTAAGAACGGGCTCGTTGCTCTGCCTGCTGCCGTCACCATTGTCTCTCCGCTTGCTCTGCCCGGTGGTGTAGTGCTTCCTTCGGGAATGACGCTGCCAGCCGGGACCACGTTGCCTTCCGAGATTGCTGCTCGAATTTCCTCGGTTCGAGCACCTGCGGGGAGCAGCGTTGTCGAGGCCGACGGCCAAACCCGGTCGTCGGCACTCGAAGATGACATGATGTCTCTGGGCCTCTCTGATGTCTCGAGCGACAGCGATGTTTCAGACTCTGATTCCGAAGACGAGGGAGGGATCAAACATCAAACTCGTCGCATGTTGGCTACCTCAGTCCAGACTCAACTGCGCAAAATGGTACCTATGCATTTCTCTCTCTCTCTCTCTCTCTCTCTCTCTCTCTCTCTCTCTCTCTCTCTCTCTCTCTCTCTCTCTCTCTCTCTCTCTCTCTCTCTCGCTTTGTTGCATCATAAATCTTGCATGGACTAACCGTTCGTTTTCTTTTTTTCTTTTCCAGCCTCGGAATTACAGTCCTGATACGATCTCTCATGGTCGATGGTCTTGTTCTGTTTCCATCCCCAGTCGCGATCACGTCCTGAGTGCCCTAGGGAAGAAGGATTGTAGTGGTCGTAACACCTGGGAGGTGAGCGCGCGCACGTTTGAGTCTATGGTTGGGCATGTGGGCGTCACAGTAAGTACAGCTGACATGCAATCTTTTCCAGTTTGGTGCTTCAGACCAAGTTCATGTTGAGATGCTAACATTTATTCCCTCTCTACCTAGGGCGGCAGACCAACGATGAAGACGGATATCTCCGGAACCGTCACCGTCACTTGGATCAAGAAGAAGAAATATGTAACGCTTTCCGGCTTCTGCACTTCTAAACGCCCAGCGCCCATACCGGCCACCACTACCACAAATCCTCTTACACGCCCCGGCTTGCGTCGCTCCAGGTAATCTGCTTGCAGAGATTGCATCAGCTGCCGGGGTGTGAATAAGTCATGGATGAGCAAAAACTTTCAAGCCGTCGTATGAGATAGCCATCGGGAATGGAATAGGTTGGCGTGTTGACTGTGCCCTTTGGTTTTGGGGAGCGGAGGATAATGTGCAGTATTAATCATAAAATGATGCCGTACCCCACGATTTTTTGGGGGGGTTTTCTTCTTGCCATGTTGTGCTGTAAGTGATAATTAATTATTGGTTGCTTCTTTTGCGGCCTTGTTTTAATTTCTGCGTCAAGGTAATTAAGTGACATTTCCTGGCTGATTTCAACTCGAAGACTTCTCCATGAACAGCCCATGCGATAAATTTCCCCCTCTCAAATCTGCCGACATGGCTGTTGGTTCGAATATCCATAGTATCCCGCTCACCGGGTCACGGCGAAGCAGAGATTCCGACTGGCTGTTCAACAGGCCTGGCAATATACTCAGGTTACACTACGTGTAGCCTAACCAAGAGTTTGGAAAGAGGGGGTCACTGCATTTATATGCTGCATCGTTTCCTTCTGGAAGTCAATTTCAGCTGCAAGGCATAACCAATGGCATCAAACCGAATGGTTGGAGAAGATGATGGATGGGATGCCAAGATGCAACCCAAAGCTGTATAAATAAGCGGCCCCACGGCCGTGCCTGTTATTAGAGACTCCCTTCTTTGACGATTTTTATCACTGAGAGGTCTGTTTTTTTTTTTTTGACATGGGGTCCAAAATGCTCTACACTCACGCTGTTATCCTGGGAGGCTTTCTCCTCGGCAGCGTCGCGGAAGCGGGCTTGTTTGAATACGAGACCATCCAGCTCACGGATGAGGAGTTAACAAGCACGTCAGCGTTTGGGTTCGCCCGCACCAGCGCCAAGGGAATTGCATCCAACTTGAAACCCCTAAGACGATGCAAGACGTACCCTGGGGACCTCGGATGGCCCGCCGAGCCCATATGGGATCTCTTCGACTATCTCCTCGGCGGCGCACTCATCAAGACAACCCCCGAGGCCTCCCTGTGCTACCCGGAATGGGGCAGATACTCGGCCGCCGAGTGCCAGGATCTCACAAGGACCTGGAATAACTCTACCCTCCGAATCGAAGACCCGACATCCATCCGTTCGATCCTCTTCCAGGGAATGACGTGCATGCCGCCGGACTACACGGCCAGCTTTCTTGGAAGCTCCGTCAATTGCAGCGTCGGCGGGTTTCCGGAGTACAGCATCAAGGTGACAAACGTCCTGCAGATCCAACTGGCCATCAACCTGGCGCGCAACCTCAACATCCGACTCGTCATCAAGAATACCGGCCACGACTTTGGGGCCAAGTCAACCGGAAAGGGCGCTATCAACCTCTGGACTCATCATCTCAAGGATGCCACGTTTTATCCAGAATACGAAGCTGCGGGGAGTGGATACAAGGGACCGGCGTTCAAGTTTGGCGCGGGAGTCCAAGTCGACCAGGCTTACAAGCTCGCAAAGCAACACAACGTGACGGTCGTCGGCGGCGAAGGAAAATCTGTGGGCTTCATCGGGGGATACATCCAGGGCGGCGGGCATTCGCCTCTCACATCTATATACGGGATGGCTGCCGACCATGTACTCTCGATTCAAGTCGTGACGGCCGATGGCCAGTTCGTCACGGCGGATGCCACACAGAACTCGGACTTGTTCTGGGCGCTCCGGGGCGGAGGAGCCGGCACGTTCGGGGTCGTGACTTCGATGGTGGTCAAGGCTTTTCCCAAGCTCAGAACCACGACGCTGACGTACAACATGACGACCGGGGGTAATTTTACCAGGGAGAAGCTCTGGCAGGCCCAGCGGGCCTACATTGACGGGTTTGAACAGTACGCCGACCTGGGTTACTACTCGTACTATCGGATTCGGCACGTAAGCGGGCAGTTATATCACGACATGACGTCCATGGTTGCGCCCAACACCACCGAGGCCGAGTTCCGCGCGAGCATGGCGCCGCTGTGGGCAAAGTGGGAAGAAATCGGCGTGCCGTTCACGCCCGTCATTCGGGAGCTGGATAATTTTAGCGATGCCTGGGAGCTTGCCTTCCCGCACGAGGTGTGGACGTGGGCGATGAGGCAGGCCAGCCGGTTCGTGCCGCGAGCTGTCATTGCGGACCCGGAAAAGCGAAAGGCGATGGTGGACGCCATCAAGAGCGTGTCGGACGAGGGCTCCAACATCCTTCTGTTCAACATGCGCAACCCCCCTGGCTCGGCGGGGATTGATAACGCGGTCAACCCGGCGTGGCGGGATGTTCTCATGTTTGCCATCATGTTTGTCAATTGGAACGTGACGGATCCGGCTCCGTACGTTGAGCAGCTGTCGAGGAATTTAACGTACGAGTGGAATCCGAGGTGGAAGACCTTGACGCCCGGGTCGGGGACGTACATGTCCGAGTCGGATTATATTGAGCCTGACTGGCAGGAGAGCTTCCACGGGGACAAGTACGCGCGGCTTTTGGAAATCAAGGAGAAGTGGGATCCGGAGCACGTCTTTTACGCCACGAACGCTGTTGGGTCTGAGAAGTGGCGGCTGGGTGAGGTGATTATGGGACATTTGCCGTCGCAAAACAGCAGGCTCTGTCTCAAGTGAGGCGTGGTTGCCGCATGCCATTAGATCTGTATTTGGCGTCGTGGGGGATTCCCTTTGGGATACCGAGCGGTTGCATGTTGGACGCTGCTTGAGCCACCTTCTCGTCTGGAGCTGTAAAATACTTTTGCCTTTTCGAAAAATCTTCCCGTACCTAGATAGGCGAAAGTGACTGACCTTCTTGAAACGACCAGAGAAGCATATAGAGAGGATCCGCCTTCCCCCTTTTCATCGAAACATTCCCCATATAAATATCCCTTCTTTAGAGAATCAGCAGGCCCTTGAAAATAACCAGGATGCAGAACGCACGTGTGTCTGTCCACACGCCACCCTGAATGAACACTTGACCACAAACTAATTATCCACCTCACTGATTCAATTAGATCCGCTAGTAGCACCGACAAACACCACCAACACGGCCGCATAGGTGGCAGTCGCAACCAGCGTCTCGATATTCGACACCCTAATCCCCATGGAAACCATCAGCGCAAAAACAACCACGGCACTCGACACGGTGATGAGACTCTTGGTCGGCGTCTGATTAATCGACATAATAATCATCGGCACTACCACAAAGGCTCCCCCGGCGAGGGCGATGATGAACCTCGCGGCGCCGTCTACGGCTGGTGAGACCTGTTTGGGCAGCTCGCCTTCCATGTACTCCTTTTTGCGTTCTTTCTTTTCGTGAGAAGAAAAGCTTAGCGTGCTGGGGAAATTTCGCATGAAAAAGCGGCGGAGCGGGTCGTGCTTGTCGTGGTGGACGTTCAGCCAGGCGTAGTGGGAGTGCCACGGGTCGTTGTGATCTGAGGGGGTTTGGAAGTACCGCTGGAGGCGCAGCTTGCGGGTTGTGGTTTCTGATTTGGTGAGGGGTGCGTGGCCGCGGAGGAACTCGTAGTCTCTTATGGCGGATGCTTTTTTTTGTTTTGCGCGGGATTCAATGATTAGCCTACGGATGCGGCAAGTGATGGTGAGAGAACGTACGTACTGTAGGCTTTCAATGATGCAGACAGATCTTCAAGTTGAGCTTCGGACGCCTTCTGTTCTTTTTGGAACTGACTCTTCATTCGCACCAGTTTGACTTGGTGATGTACGATGTTGAGGCGCTGAAGGAATTCTAGCCTCAGAAAGTGAAAGTCCTCTTCCACTTCTAACGATCTTTGAACGTAGGCGATCGGAAGATGATCGGTATCGTCATGTTCAGTTTCCGGTTCCGAGTACATTTTTGACGCGGATAGATGGAGGGGGGTTCACAGACCACTCTGCAAGAAAAGAGGGGGGAAAAAATTGAAAAATTTCTCGTGGCACTTTTCGTGAGGTTTCCAAAGGTTGCAGCTGAATATGCATGCAGTTTGGTGTGAAGGAGGCTCGGCGCTTAGGTAGGCACACTCCAGGGCTGTTTCGCCGTCGCCATCCAGAGCTGCGCCGGAATGGAAACCCACCATCCAATGGGATCATTTGGTCAGCAGGAGCCTGCAGCGAGCGGAATAATCATGTCTCTCAGGTCACCTGTAGGCCCCCGAACCCTCTCGGTCGACTCCAAGTTTTGGCATCCATCCATGCCGAACTTGATCCATATTTACGCGTCGTACAGTCAATCCTAATCCTCGACGCACATCCATCGAATTGAATTCAGCTAAACGGGCTGCCGCGCACACCATGGGCCAGCTGGACCCCAGCGTACTCGCCACCCAACAAAAACTGCTTTCTGAGGCAAGAAAGTCGGCCTACAGATCCAGCACAGGAAACGTTTCCTCTCGAAAACCTCCGCGGTCCGATTGGAACCGGGAGAGGAGGCGGACGTACGGGCAGTCATTTTCAGGGTGCTCGGAAATCTCGTTGGGCTCGCAGGTATCCGTCACCTCACAAAGGTCGGTCGCCTCGACCACCTCGGTTGCTTCGCAAGTGTCGAAATGCTCTGTCACGGGCATCGAAGAGGTTCTGCTTGAGATAGAGGCCTTGATCAATCGGCAAATTGGACTAAGTGCGGCCACTTTGCCCAAATGGCGCAGAAAGCTTCGGCTGCGAAGGAGATTTCGCCTGCCCTTCAAGGGCACTGCGCAGCTTGAATTGTTGGTTGAGACGGGCGAAACAGTTCAGGACAATCTTCAAGACCTGTGGTCGCAAGTGCATGGTGCCCAGCGGACAATTGCGTACACAAACTCACTTCCAACGCAACGAAGCCGTAAGTTAGAGAAAGCACCAAGTGAATCACTGCATCGCTACTTATACAGACGCTAACTGATTCAGACCGCCTTCACAACACGCTTCTGCGGTTTTTAGAGTCCATTCAGCAAAGCTGTTCTGCTTATTCCAAGGTTCAAAATGGCAAGTTAAAAGACAAGGAAGCCGTGAAGCCGATGCAAAGGTTTGCATCGGCGCTGGATGAGCACATAAGAAGCTTTAGGAACATTACTAAAATTGTACATGTGCATGATGAGCAGGCCAAAAAAATGAAAAGGAGCTAGTACATGCGAAGAAATAGATTATATTAATCAGGACTGGTAGCCCAAGCAATTCCTTCGGAAGCGACAAGCGTCCAATAAAGCAGAAGTGCGAATGGGAAAGTGTCGAGGTGGTCAGCCCCGGGTTACTCCCGAAAGTCCCCCTCCGGATTCTAAAAACACCTATATATACTATTGGTGTTGGAGCGGAAGCCTCACCCAGCCCGGGGAATCAATCTACTTATTAGGTACCTACATACCGACTTTTTTCATTTCATTTTTTTTTTCCACATTGCATACCAAACAATCAAATCCGAGTCCTTTTCCGAATTGACCGTACACGGGCTCTCTTTATAATCTACAAAGACAACGGGGCTAGTAGGTATGTTGCGGTTACAAGTCTGCATTGTTTCCAAGCGTCGCCGGCCTCGATCGTCGTCGGTCGGATCAAGAGGATCGCAAGTCTCGGATGGCTCAATCACAGGCACATCGCAAGTTCTCGGTGAGCTCAAACAATTGATCAACCGCCACAATATGTATAGCGAATCCAATTTGAGGCACTGGAAGCGTTAGGTTTATTTAAGAAAAAAGATACGCGTTGGCGTCACGAAACATCACCCGTTGCAGATTTTGGTCGACTCCGGCGAGAGCATTCTTGACTCCCTGAAAGATCTGTCTTCGATCAAGTAACTGACTCGGTGGACGCATTTTCCGATTCAAGTGCCGTAGGTGCTTGAAATTGTTGATTCTCGCTCTAACCGGACAAATTTGATATGCATGCAGCCCTGGCACCAAACGAAGCAGTTCTTTACACCAGGTTACTGAAGCAGTTGGATTCGCTCCGCAGTGCTCTCTCAGACCACGCCAAGATTCACCATCGGAGAAGACGACTGAAGAACGAGGTGATGATTGAAGGCCTTCTTCAATCACCACTGATCTAAGGCACATATTGATGTAGGGAATGGAAAAGATGTTCTGAATGGCCAAAGAGTGTTTCCTTCCCAGTCTGTCTCTCACGTCCAGTTCGGCAGCATTCAATTCATTCACGCCTGCTGCTGATTTGGCTGGCAATTAGATCAGCGCAAGGTGTACCTATCCTATTCTTCCATGGTGGGCCGCGTGGCACCATGCTAGTGCAGGGCCAGCAGTGTAACCAAGACCCTCACGACTTTTCAGCCAGTCACGATTGCAGAACCTACATCCGTGGAGGCGCAGCCGCTGAGGAGGAAGGCAGTGCTATAAGTATTTTAATGCCCGACATGCCCTTTCATCTCCGGTCGCCATCGTCTACGTGAACTCGGGGTTTCCGCAAACTCGAACTCGACACAGTCCCGGGTGGCGCGGTTTTGACTCGCCAAATCGCAGCAACCATGCCCGTTGATAACACTCGCTCTCGGGCATCTTCAATAGCCTCGGGATCTTCAGTCGGATCGCAAGTTTCTGACGGTTCCCTCACCGGCAACCCGGAGGTCCTGCGCGAGCTAAAAAAATTCGTTGAACGCCACCAAAACTACTCCCGCCGGAACAACAGATTCTGGAGTTCCCAGATTGGCATCAGAACAAGTACCAGATTTAAGGTAAACGAGGATGATCCGCTGCATGCGTTGGTTGATCTTGGGACGCGGGTTTGGGAGTGCCTGAGATCCATATTTTCTGAATTATGTGTTTTGGAGTTGGAGGGACTCCCTGGTAAGTATTTTCTCCTTCGTCACATCTGTCTTCCTCACGTCCACGGACTTTGGAGGCTCGGCAGCATTGTCCTGACAGAATAAGAGCGAAACGCGCCATCTCTTCATCTACGTCTGCTAGAGTATCTGGAATCGATCCAAACTACCTTGGCTGACCACGACAAAATACGGGTGAAGACGCCATGGAAAAACATGAGGAACGAAAGGGGCGTCAAGAAAATGGAAGAGATTGCCACGGCCCTAAGAGAGGATGTCCGGGTGCTCGGGGAACTCACCAGATCTGTTATACCAGAAATTACCCTCTGACCGACCCCCCAATGTGCCCAGTGGGTTGAATTTCGATGCTCCTTTTACTGCAGCGGGGAAATCTGGGAGGGGCTGATGGCAGAGAAGCGCTTGTGATATGCGGGTTGTTTATGATAACTGCTACATTATCTAGTACATTCAAAGCGCCAAAAGACATAATCACCAGACCGTTACCTAATCATTACTATCACGACACACGACGTCCTAGGCGGTGTAATAGTGTTAGGTAACCATGTCTTTGTAGTCACCGATTGAAAGCATCGATTTTCTCGGATCTATCTGGACAACTCGTGATGATTAGGCGTGTTCCCGGTTCCAACAACATGAAAGCAGTCTCCTGACTTGCTCTCGAAATACTCTGTTATACGGCAGACTCGAAAACAGCTGCCACTCTAGGTCTGGGGTCAGGTTGGCTTCGACCCCTGATGAAAAAAGGTTCGCCTCCCTTTTCGACAAACTGTCTTTATCTCGGACGGGGAAGATGGAAGCACAGGCAGTAATCCCTCTGCTGCACGGAGAGGTACTGCTTTCTAGACTGACACAAGACGCAGTAATGTTATGAATGCCTGGCGGAGGCGTTTTTCTTGATGGCCTGACTGTGGTGGGTCAGTGGGCCCAATGTTCAAGAAGGCTGAGATGAGCAGAAAATTGTGATGCCATCTTACAAACATCTACCACGAGCTCAGTTTGATTACGTCACGGCCTGCGGTCTACGTCACGGGGAGGAAGATGAGGAGGTAGATGGGCGTCCGTGGCGTTGTAGGATGCTCACTTGGAATTGGCTGGATCCGAAGATCTTGAGGCTAGGTATGACTTCAGATTCCAGATTCACTGAATCATGAAGGAGCGCCTTATTTCCCGGGTGAGCACATGCCATCGAAGACGCTGGAAGTCCTTTTCTCCAAAGAGTTTTTGGAACGGATTGAACCAGCACCTTTTCAAGCCACCAAAACTTTTGAAAGTTTGGGAGACACTGATACACTTTTGACGCCCGCTTCTCCATCAAACACCTCTCTTAATCAAGAGGGTTAGACCTAAAAATCCAAAAGACAGTGCTGGTGCGTTTCCCACAAGACTTTTTAAGGGCTGTATCTGATGACTCCAGAGCGCACACAGGAATTCTCGGCCAACAATTTCTTTTTTTCTTTTCACAGATTCACATTCCCCTCGTTAGCATCTTAGACGAGAACTCGGACTCTCGATCATCACCACCTTTCACTCACCGCAACCACCACAACCACCGCAATTACCACGAACATGGATCAAGCCACCGTGACCCCTAGTGAATGCATCACCGCCTTAGGCTTCTCGCTAGACGACAAATTCGAGTTCCCCAACGACATTGACGTCCACGTTCCTGGCTCCCACCAGTACTTCAAAGCAAAGTGCCAAGCGAAGCTGAGGGAGGCGGCGCAATATCGCTCCATTCACTCCCAGCTCGGCCCTGATTGTGAGGTCCTTGGGGTGGGTAAAGAACACAAGCGCTGTCGGAACATTGCAAACCGGGCCACGGGTGCGGCAGCGTTCTACGCGACGAAGGCTGTGAAGGCCAAAGAGGCTACCGAGGAGGAGATCTTGGCGTACACGATACAGAAGAAAGAGGCCGAGTTGGAGGAGTTGTCGTGGGTGGTTGTAGAAGAGGATTTTCTGCCGGAGGGTCAACCAGAGAATGAGGAGAAGCTCGTGAAGGAGCCTGTGAAGGAGCCTGTGAAGGAGCCCATGCCGATTAAAATTATGCGTGTGCCTGTAGCTTATAGGCCGTGGAACCTTTGCCGGAGCCTTTGCAACGGTGAACGTGGAAGACACGCGTAAAGGAGCGAATGCTATGCGCAAACTGTTTTCCAACTCTATCGTGACGTGCACCTTTCTACGGGTATATCAAACATTAAGTCTAGCACTATTTGAGTCTCTATATATCTACAGGCGGCACTCCCCCCTTATTTATACAATTCTCCTACATCATCTAGGCAGCATCAATAGTGCCCTTCCAAGCAATCCAGCCAGCCAAGCCAACACTGACAGTCTCAATCAAGACCCTCTCAACCCACCCAAACTCCAAATACCGAGTCGCGAACTTGGCGAGCGCACCAGCGACGATGCCCATCCAAACGACAAAAAATCCCATATCGAACCACGCTTTCCTCCTTCCTTCCCTTTTGGCTCTTTCCATGTCACCACTGGCTCTCATACTCGTCCCCCACCCGTCGGCGGTCATGGTCAGCATGCTCCAGACCTGCACGGCGGGGAGCGGCACGTAGTAAAAGAATATCCCCGGGACGCACCACTTGAGATCGTCCCTCGTCAGACGATGCGGGTTTCTCAAAAAGTTGTACAGCGAGCTGATCAAGATCCTGTAGACCAAATCCATAAACGAAAAGACGATCAGGTTCTGCCCGGTCAAAAAGTACCACGTCACGGCGGCCGCGCCGATCGCGGGGCCAAACTCTCGCTTCGCCATGCCGTAGAACAGCAGCGGATGCGAAACGAGATAGACTTTGGGACGCAGGAGCGACTCGATGTGCGTGGCCCTCGCCCAGCGGACCTGCTGTTTGAGCCACCGCGCCATGGTAGTCGGCGTGTCCGTTGCCGTCAACACGTCGGACGCAAAGATGACCTTCCACCCCCTCAGCAGCAGGTTCGTGGTCAGATGCCGGTCTTCGTTGACAATCATTCTCTTCCCCAGAGCGATCTGGAGGTACCACGGCACCAGAATCCCCGGCAGAGCAGAAAGACGGAACGCGGTGCTGGGCCCGGACTGGCAATCGCTCGTCCCCACGCACGCCGGCGTGGAACGCGTGAGGTACAGCTCCCCCCAGTAAACAGCCGACGCGAGGGAAGTGATTGGCGTTTCCCGCGCGTTGTGCACCACCAGACCGGAACTGGCCCCGCCTGCTTTTGGATCTGAAGCGATCGTGTTGATTGTTTTTTCGAGAGAGTCGGGGAAGACGATGGTGTCCGAGTCGGACGACCACATGAATTCGATTCCCAACATGTCGGTGATGACGAGGGAGAAGACGTAGGCGGTGAACATGATTCCTTTTTTGTGCATGTGGCGCTGTTTGAGGCAGAGGTAGCGGATAGAGTCCGGGGAAGAGGTTCTGATGCCGACTTTGTGTTGGGCGAGAATGCTCTTGGCGAGGTCGAGGCAGGCTTGCATGGCGACCGAGTCGGCCACTGCTTCGTCTTCTGGTTGGCCGTTTTGACGTTGGAGGGCGAGGGTTTTGGCGCGGATGCGTTCTGCCACGTCGCCGAGCGGTTCCGGGATTTGGATGACGGCCGAGTTGTTGGGGTAGACTTGGGAGAAGACGTTGACCATGTCTTGGTCTTCTTTCTCGTCGCCGTCGATGCCGGCCAGGAGGAAGGAACAGGTGCGAGCAGTCTTGTAGCTTTCAAGCGCTCGACGGTAGAGAGCCGGATCCTCTCGCCAACCCACGACTGCTGCCAGACATTCTAGTCGCGGAGCGGCGGGTTGGGACTCGAGGTGAAGAGACCCCCATGGTTCCTTTTCGTTGTATTCTCTGACCTCTTCGGCCTTTTCTTCGGCCTGGTTGAGGGCTATTCGCCGTCCCTCGACGGTGTAGCGGTTGAGCTCTGTGAGGGCAATGGTGATGAAGATGTCAAGTGTAACTGGGTATCGACTGTGGACGGTGGAGACGAGATAAAGTGGTAATGCCAGTAAACAGCCAACGAGATGAAGAAATTGACGAAATGGAGAGACTGGATGGCCGTCCACGACGGGAGAGTCCCGGTGGTGGAGGTCCCCGTCGACCTTTTCTTTCAAGGGGGTAGTTGGCGACGAAGGCATTTTTCAAGTTGGCGGTGACACAAACCCAGGGATGAAGGGATCGCGAGGAAGGGGGATAGAGGGTATAAAACCATGTTGAAAGTTGATCCTGATGCGTCCTCGCCGATAGCCCCCGATGAGACCGAACCAGGTACCTACGTGTACCTAGCGACCCCCTGAGTGGAATTCCAGGTTGGTCGCACGTAATACAATGGTGCACGCTCGGCGAACCCTTGGTCCCTTGAGATGACATACGGGGTCCGTAATTAGGCTTCATGCCCCGTATTAACATGTAAGAAAGAACCAATTCCTTCAACACGTCACATCGTGCCAAGAGATGCCTCGTTCCTGACGATCTGCCCGTCCATTCCCGGGCAACAAAAAGTTCGGAGACCCACTTGGAAAGCACCCTCGGCTGAGGACTGCGCCCTGTCGCTTTGCTCTGTGTTACCTCAAGGCTGGCCAATCCCGACCGTTGTCTGTAAGGCGAAAAGGGGGCTTCCCTATAGGGATTTCCCAGGGGCTGAAAACGCGTCTCGGGGATGATCGGTAGCACCGAATTTTGGTTGGACAGCACATCCGGGCGTGGTTGCTGGATGCACTCAAAACTCGGTGGTAAAACCGATTGGAAATTTATTCCCCGGTTGCACAAACGTATGCACATACAGTACATAGGTACCCGGCCGCAAGCCCCCAACACAACTTGCAACGTTGTCGCACCTGCCCGTTCCAACTTCAAAGTGCTGGCTCGAACCCCACAAAACCCAGGCAACAGCATGGAACAATGTGAAAAATGGAAAATTAAAGAAAGGTTTCAATACTCTGGTAACGATTTTCAGTGAGTCACACCCTTGCAAAGTTAAAATTCACCGAATCCTTCATGCTCGCTAAACCGTTGTATTCCCTTGGGTATGCTGCGCCTCACCCCTTGGAAGCGTTCCATTGTTGGTTCTATTCGATCCCGCGATGTCCCCCTGCTCGTCCTCAGTCCCCACCAATCCCCATGAGGAATCAACCTCGCCGAAGATTCACAAATGCACAGCCGTTGAAGGAACAGCCCGTAAGTCCGCGATGAGATTTGTAAAAAGATGTCGCCCTTGATGAATAGGGGTAACAACGAAGTCCTTTTTACACCCCCAATATCCCTTCCATTCCCATCCTCCCCGTTCCCGTAGTCTGCAAGCATCATCGCTTTCACCTCGGCGGAAAAGATGATTGTCTCATACAGAAATAATCGCCTGGTGCCAGCAGTCATCGTGGCAACATGCATCTGCTTTGTTTACTATCTCATTGATCCCTCGGTCGAAAACTACGGCGCACCATTACCAGACTGGAGATCCCAAAATGCGCACGCAACAACGTCATCACCAGCAAGGTCAAGACCAACACTTGCAACATGGAGCGAGCCTCCAGTCGCAACACCAAGCTCCTCAAAGCATGAATCCAGCGATGAGCATCACGCAGCCAACCACACCACCAACCCCAACCATCTCTCCCCAGAGGACGTCCTGCTGGTCATGAAAACGGGCAGCACCTCCATGTGGAAGCGCCTCCTGGTCCACCTCACCACCTCCCTCGCACCAGAGCGCATCCCCCTCGGAAACAGCATCATCTACTCGGACCAAGCAGGCACGATCGGTCCCTTCAGCATCGTCGACGTCCTAGCCAACACGACGAGCAAAACCAAATCCCGTCCAGATTTTGACGTCTACCGCCAGCAGCCGGAATACGATGCCCACAACGTCTACGTCGAAGCCGCCGGCGTAGACGGGGACAACTTTGGCCCTCCAGGGGGCTGGATCATCGACAAGTATAAGTTCGTCCCGCTCATGGCGCACGCGGGCGAGAACTGGCCTGAGGCGAAATGGTACATCTACATGGAGGACGACACCTACCTTTTCCTGCCTAATGTGTTGGCGTACCTGTCCGGCTTCGACTGGAAGAAACCGCACTACCTGGGCAGCTTCGCTGCCAAGTCTGATATTACGTTCGCTCACGGCGGAGCGGGGTTCGCCGTCTCCAGAGGGGCGTGGGAGAAGTCGTTTGGGAAGAACCCGAGCCTGTCGGAGGAGTATGAGGAGTACACGGCCGATCACTGCTGCGGCGATCAGGTCTTGGGCCACGCGCTGAAGAAGTGCGGCGTCGAGTTTGGGGAGAATGACGGGGACGGCAAGTTTACGTGGGGTTTCAATGCCCTTGTGCACTGGCGGTTTGGTTTCAGCAGGTGGAACTGGTGTACCCCGTTGTTGTCGTGGCACAAGGTGCATAATAGGGATGTGGCGCGGTATTACGAGGTTGAGAAGAAGTGGGAGAGCAAGAAGAATTCCGGCGAGAACTCTCCGATGCTTCATCGCGATTTCTTTCTGGAGATGATCGCTCCTGACCTGAAAAAACGGGCCGAGTGGTGGGATAACCTGAGTGAGTTGTATCAGGTTAGCTCCGGGAACAAGGCGTCGCCGCCTGTGCCGGACACGAAGCACGACTTGGAGTCGTGGAAGAAGGCGTGGGAGTCTACCGATGCGTGCGAGGCGGCGTGCGAAGGGTGGGTGAATTGCGTGCAGTGGAGTTACGTCGAGGATCTGTGCAAGATGGATGATAAGCTCATGATGGGCCAAGGGTATGCGCCGGCGATGTCTGAGAGGAAGACGGCGTTGAAGAGGACGAGCGGGTGGTTGAAGGATAGACTTGATAAGTGGAGTTGTGCATAGTTAGAGTCTGAGCTTGTTTCTTGTAGTAATACCCTTGATATTGATAATGATACTGTAAGCTTATAATCCACCGGTCTTGGCCCTGACTTGCAGTCGTTCCAAACTTTGTAATCTACATGCCGGTCAGCCTCGGACTTTATGAGTCTCGCTAGACCCACTTATAGTGTTTGGGCCCTTTGGGGATGTCTTGGCTTTCCTTGTCAGGACGATGCCTTCGGACTCGATAGACAAAAGGTCGATGCACGTGCTGACGGCGGCAATTTATGAGGCTCCGCAACGGCTCGGGGGATTTTTAGCGTTAGGGGTCCAAATATGATCCTCAGAGGGGAATACAAACCGCCGAGAAATTAAGCATATGACTTTGTACGGCATGGTCTGGGGCAAGTGAGACATTCCCTGGACGAGATTCGGCGAATTAGTTATTCTGGAAGACGGGATGGGAGAGCGACAAACGCGCCGTGTTGTAGATGTTTCCAGAATGGACATCAAGTAGACTTGACGGAGACGGAGGCTTGGAAAATGCATATAAAAGCAGGATACGCTCGACTCAACCAACCTCACATCTCTCTTCGCCACCATCCACAACACCATTCAAACCAAATTCCAGAACTTCTTCCATACAAGCCCTTCACAATTCAACCATCCCATCCCTCAAAATGAAGTCCTTCTTCGCAACCCTCGCCCTCTCCCTCTCCCTCCTCCAGAGCACCGCAGTCGCTCTCTCCGGCATCCCCGTCGGTTCCCCCGACGGCGTCTACGTCGGCAAGCTGGACCCCAACGGCACCACAATCTGGGAATTCGTCACCAACAGCGCCCCCGCCTCCAACACCAAGCGTGACGACTCCTCCGCCGCAGCAATCACCAAGCGCGCCGACGGCGTCAACTGCCAAAACGTCGTCGTCAACTCTTTTGATCGCGAGAATGCCGTCCAGGCTCTTATCGATCGCTGCGGAAACGGCTATTTCTACACCGGAAGCGCCATTGCCGTCCGTAAGTTTACGATTCCATATGCAACTACCTATCTGGACTTCATTTTGGGTTATGTATACCTGGTAGCTGACAGTGTGACTTAATAATAATACAGAATCTGGCGGCGTGATTGCCTACGGATGCAACTATGGAACCTCCCAGACGTGCTTCAGCTGGGACGTCAGGTCGTTCCTGTTTGCGCTGTACAATAACTGCGGCGGGGACAGGGCTGCCTGGTGGGGACAGAGCAGTTGGTTTGCTTCGTACGGGTACACTGCTCTTGGACAGGGGTTCTGTTAAGGTTTTTTTTGTCTAGGGTTTGTGAAGGCTGGGATGATGAAGGGAGGGTGTGAGAAGTGGTTTGGTTCAACATGTGGTGGATTGGTAAGGATAGCGCTTACCTATCTCTTGTTTGGCGCAGTCAGTGTACCTAGTGTGTTGGTGAGGTACAGGTTGGCAATATACAGTCGTTAGTGCCCGTGGTAAATATTATTTGAACTGTAGCAGCTGCAAGTATGGTGTTTACCAGTATTGCTACGGTAGGCACAAAGGGAATTAATAACTCCATCATCGCCCATGCCGCCATCGCCAGAGAATTTCCCGCCCTAAATAACCTCACCGATCACGGATAAATCGCAATACAGCAGCAACAATGTCGCCGATGCTAAGGGCTCCATCGGTGAGATGAAATCCCACTGCAAATCCCTGGCAAACAGGGTCTTCGAATAGCCACATCAGCTCAGCTGAAATGCCGGATAAGGCTCCGTACAGAAGAAGCTGCACTTGACCGCTTCGATCAATCCCGTCGATAGGGGGCACGATCCCACCTGTTAGAATCAGGTGCAGGATAGTGCCGCCACGTCCAATTAACTCGCTGCCGAAGCGTATAACCTGATTCTCAATACCGCCAAGCGCCATGATTGTGAGTACGATCTCCGTGGCGGAGCAAAACATCACGACTATCTCAGCCGCCCCGGACTCGCCCTCGCCATCATTGGTCGAGAGGCGGTAAACCGCAAGAACAAAATTGCCCGTCGCCGCGATGATCCGCCCAATGTTGGGCAGCCAGCCAAGAAATCTGATCAGACGGCTCGGGGGTGAAGGCGCTGGCCCGTCACCAATGTTCATGTTGGGGCCATTGCCGAGTGGGTTGTTCGGTGGCAGAGTGATCAGCTCGACGCCGTCACCGTCAACGGCAACTGGAACTTGGTTCACCGGGACAATCTGGCCAGGACGATGGCCCGGATTCACCTTCTCAAGCGGATCTCCGCCGCCATGCTTACCATCACCACCTGACCTATTACGCTTCTTGCAGAGTTCTTTGACTTTTGACGCCCCCGATATCGCTCGCATCAAAGCGTTGGTAAAGCGCCCAAGCTGCGACAACACCTCAAGCGTGTACTCGATTGTCCAAACTACAAGATTAGGGGCACCTCCGCCTGAAAGAATGCGGTCATTTCCCCCGCCTTTGACTCCGAAGCCAAAGGCGGCAGCCTGGAAGCTCATTTCGACGGGCATTGGGGGCTCCTGAACGCTCAATCCAGCGGACTTGTGCATAAACTGGGCGTTCTCCTCTTTGCCCCCGCTCTCGTCCTTCGTCTCACGGTTCTTGAACTGGGACCGATAGAGGGGTTTGATCTCAATCTCGTCAAATTTCGGGACCTGTGCTCCCTCGAATGGCAGCCTCCCGCATGCTGCGATCGAGGCCAGGTTGAGGATGAGAGCAGGAAGATACGTGATGGCGCCAATAAGGGTAAATTCCTGGTCCGTCAGGTCCATCCACATATCGGTCAGGCCGGGAACCTTCCAGACGCCGTCCAGCACTGGGGTCAGTGACTTCATGACGTTGGTTATCGCGTCGTATATCCCCTCGACCACATTGCGGACACCGTCAAAGAGCGACCAGACGAGTCCCTGGAGCAGGTGTTTGACCGACTCGAGCGCCTTGCTTGGGTCAACCAGGAGCTTTTGCACCTCGAACAAGAAGGTCTCGAGCATCCTGTCCATGACTTCAACCTGCTTTTCAACCGTCTCCTCGAGAGCAGAAAATATGCCGTCGATAGTTAACCCGAATGGCGGCATAACAAGGCCCGGCATCTCTTCGTGGACCGCTTCCATGATCCACTGCATCGGGTTGATCTTCATGAGCAGTCGGACCACCGGATTGTTCATGATGTCCGAGAGGAGACCTGAAATCTTGCCCCGGGAGGGTTGCCGCGGGTCGTCCACAAACTGCTCGAGTAGCGTCTTTCCGTCATCGAACAAGTCTTTGATGCTCTCTTTGTTTACCTGGAAGAACCTGGCTGCAACATCAAAGGTGCCTGTGATGGCCCCTCGTAGGAACTGTATGTTTTTCAGTGTCAGTACTTGGTTCCCAACTCCTGGGTGCCTATTTATCTAGTAAAACTCACCAGCTGTGTTGCCCTGATAGACGCAGGATCAAAAACCATCTTGAGGTAATCGAGAAGGCGGTTGAGGCCATCCCATCCAATCACATCCTCCAAAAAGTTCCCAACCGCTCTTGCCAGAGAGTAGAGACCCTTGATCGCGAAGGTAAAGGTCCTCTTGAGGTAAGTGAAGACGACCCTCACAACCGGCCCCAGAACCTTGATTGTCGTCCGTACGAGGCCTTTGACTGCAGTCTTGGCGAGCTCTATGCACTCGCCCAAAAAGTCGAGAATGCCGTCGCCTTCAACGCCGCCTTCGGACGGCGGAGACGGACTGACATGATCATCCGAATCATCGCCTTTCTTCACCGCGTCCTTCACGGCGCCGAGCTGACTCATGAAATCTCCAGCCTCGCGTAGCCCATTACCGCTGAAGCCATCCCCCAAAGCAGCCTTGAGGTCGTCGCTGCCCTTGATCCCATCGAGAAGTCTCCCCACTCTAGACGACGGATCAACCTGGAAGGCAAAGACGCTCCCCTCTTTGCCGCCGCTCGTGCCGTCGTCCCTCAGAGTGACGGTTATGGGCGGGCAGGCCAATTCGCGCCTCGAGGCCTGAACGATCTCAACGCAGCCGGAACCGTCAGTGAAGACCCTCACCGGCTTGTCAGGCCGCAGCGACACGCTTCGACCGTTTGCAATGACCTGTACGAACTCGCCCGTCAGCTCGACGGGAAAGTCGGCCGCGGCGGGTTCGAATTGGCGCTGCCCGCCATTCTTGTCATCACCGGCAGTCAAGGCCAACGTCGTGATGTACGCATCGTATTTCTCAAACTTGCGCACGAGCCTGCCTGCCACGAAAACTTTGTCCTCGAGCCAGAATCGCCCGTGGGGTTCCCTTCGCAAGTACATCAACGCGCTCTCGTTCTCCATGGCGTACAGGAGCTCGCTGGTGCCGGTCTCGGCGCTGTACACGGTCGAGAGCTGTTGGACTCCGGAGCGAATGGGCAGGCCGGACGCTTTGAAGGCCGCGGGGATCTGTTTGTCGAGCCGCCGTATGGCCTCGACGTAGTAGAGGGAGTTGTCGTCCGACACGGCGAATACGATCATCTTTGTTTGCGCCGACGGGTCGGAAGGGTCGGCGGCTTCGGAGCAAAAGACTTGCCTGAACGAGATGTCGGGCAGGATGGGTTCGGCACCTGCGGCCATCGTGTCGACCGGCTGGTCGATTGTGTTGAAGCCCGAGAAAAACCCGATTCCTCTCTCGCAGGCCATGAATATGTCTGTCCGACCCCAGGGGTTGCGGTGGGAGAAGACGCTCCGCACGTCGCCCAGCTTGCCGGCGGTTTTGAACTCGAAGGTGCGGCTGACTCCTCCTGTGGGATCTGAGACGTGGCCGATCACTCGGGCCACTGCTTGGTCGGATGCCGAGTGATCTTTGAAGACGGACACCATGCCTTGCTCGAGAGGCGCTCTACGGACTAGCGGCCCGATGAGGAGCGGGGAGGTCTGTCGGAGGCTGGAGGCTGCTGCTGGAAAGGTCATTACGTGCCAGGGGGCCGAATTCTCTCGTTTAGGGTCGACGCGGTAAAAGGTGGCCGTCCTGGTGGATGCTGCCATGGTGCCGACGACAATTTCTAGTCTCGGCCGTGGGTTCGGCGGCGAGGAGGATGATGTGTTTACATTGATGCTGCTGCACTGGAGCGAGGTGATGACGAGGTTTCCCACAGGGTCAATGGCGTTGTCGAGAACCTTCACCCACGTTTGGTCTTGGTGCTTTTGTTAGCGAGGTTTAAGCAATCTGGCATGGTCACTGCTCACCTTTCTCCATTGTCGCGTTCAACGACAACAGTTGAGCTTGATCAATCTCGACTTGGGCGTAGTACAGCTCATGAAACTTGTCCTCCGGGGCTTTGCAAGCAACGGCAATCCAGAGATTATTGCCTGACTTGATAACATCAAAGCTGGTGACCTTCAATCCCGCAGGGGTGATGCTCCAGGACGTCCATCCCTCTGTTGACTCGACGCCATGCTGCAAGAGGATGAGGTCCTATGTGTGTGGCCATTGGAGGCTCAACTGTCAACAGCCAATCTCGGCGGGAACAGCGTGACGGGTATCAAAATCACGGGAACTCACGAATTCCTCCGTCAGGGCAAAAACCAGGGGCAGTCCATTCTTGTTGTGGAAGAGCTGAACCTTGAGTGTTTTTTTCAGGTACTCAATGTTGGCTCGATAGGTTGTAAACTCGGAGCAGACGTCAACCGTAATACTCGCCCCAGAAATGCCATCCTTTATCTGAGTCTCGCTCTTGGACTTGGGAATCCGGATAGGGGTGGTTATTATTTCGGGGGACGAAAGCTTCTTGGCTGATGACATGATGGAGACGTGGCGCTGTGTGCACGTGTATGCGAGTTTCTTCGGAATAAAATGTTGATCTTTCCAGGTTCCTAAAGTTGGAGAATAAATGCTTCTGGGTGCTCTTAAGCTCCATACCCATGGAGTCATCAGGAACTGCCAGTGAGGGCAATCATTGGTGCTGCACAGACCACGGTCTAGACCAATTATTGAAATCCAATGGCTGGCTGAAATGTGCACGCACCTGTACCGTTTGGGGGCTGCAGGGTTGTTTAACTCGGTTTTCAGCCAGCTGAACTCGAACCTGCATGGATGGATAGAAATCCGCAACCGCCAATGGAGAGGGGGAATGGGAACTGAGCGCTGTAACCAAGCCCGGTTCGGAGCACACTTCACATGAATGGCATCAGGTTGGATCAATATCGGACCATGTATGCGTGAAAGTCCTTCAATAGATTGGAGTCTAGACTTTCTCGACGCGAGCATTGGTTGCCCAATGCGGCGGCAACTCATATGATGAGGATTGGTATATAATTTGGGCACGCAACGACTGGCATTCATCACATCCTTTCCAAATCCACCCAAGAAAAACCTGCCACCCGAGACACCATGTCACAAAGATTCAGTGACCGACCGAGAACCATCTCTGGCTTCGATATTGTTCTTTCCCTTTCCGAGGAAGCCGTCAACGCCCAGCTCAAGAAATTATACGATACGCCTATCGATGTTGGCAATCCACTTCCACCTCCTACCGAGGTCGACAGGTTCCAGCCGCTACCCGCAACTGGTCACTTGATCAACCATCGCATGAAGGTTCACCTCTTGAAGGACAAGCCAGGGCCTGACGGAAAGCCGGTTCCTCGGAAGGATGGAATCGACGGCTACATACAATGCCCCAAAATCCGCTTTCGTCCGCCGGTTGACATGGACGTCAAAACTGACCCTCTCCGCAAGTATCGATATGCATCCATCGAAATCACCTTCACAAAAGATGAGGACAACAAGGATAGCATCTTGACCTACTTTGACGCCAACGAAGAAGGCTTTGTGCCGTTCACTCTAACCGGCAAGGCAATGTCATGGGCTGTTAATGTTGTCCAAGAGGACGTCGACACGCGCCTCCAAGCTCTGGTCAAGGAGAACCAAGCCATAAACCCAGCCGTCCAAAAGCTTCGCAACTATGTCGACAGCAGGGTTTTCACCGTGGCCTCGGTCTACTGCCTGTTCGACATGCAGCTCCACAAGGAAACTTTTACCCTCATCGACGAGAACCAAAAGATGATCGATAATCATCCGGCCGCGGTGGAGATGAGCAAGCTGATGGCCCAGTTTTACGCCAACATGCAAGAGGTGGTCCAGAAGACGCACGCACGCGTTCCCGATTTCCCATTCAGTCTGGGCTACTCCATCTCCCAGAAGCTTCCCAAGCTTGCCGACGTGAGCCCCGAGACGGCCGCAGCCATGAGCCACAACAAGCCGTATTTCATCCCCAAGCAATTCGCACTCACGCTCACACCAGGTGACGGGCTGGACCAGAGGTTTCTGACCACGAGCGGCACCCTCAACTTTTGCATGCTCACCCATAGGTCGGATAGGGCCGACGAGCGCACCAAGATCGATTCGGGCGATTTCAACGCCGGAATCATCAAGCAAAACTTCTTCGACGTCACCAAGACCCTGGGCAAGACCAAGGACACGCGCGGGAACACACAGGGTCACGACGCGATCATGGGATTCTCCAATGAACTCTTATACGGCCTGTTTCTGCCCGACCTCGTCCACCAATTCTGCGGCAACCCGGCTGAAACGTACAGAAACGTGGTGGCGAACGGTTTGTGGCGACCTAAACGCACAGCATCCATTCGCGGCAGTGATTTCGCCGACAAGACGTCATACCTAGCCAACGGGATGGAGGTTTACAAGCAATGGTGTTTGGACCCCGTGGAATGCGTGCGAGAGAACCCGTACGATGAGATACAGTTCGCCGTTGGTGAGTACCTATCCATCTAGGATTTCTTTGTTTTCTTGAGCAAAACCTAATTCGAAATAATGGCAAAAAGGTGACGAAACCGTCAAGGCAACAATCAGCAGCGAACTGCCCAACATCAGTTCCGTCCAGGACGGACTCGACCACGCTCGGGCCTTGTACATTGACCTCAACATCAAGAAAACCATTGCGTACGCCACAATGAGTCGCGGCATCAACACAGTCGGCCGAGACAGGAGTAAGGAAGCCCTCTCCCGGTGTGTTGTTGGTGAACTTGGCTAACACGAAATCCTCTTCCTCTCTTCTTCCGCAGAGTACACCACCAACTGGTGGAAATCCCATAACCGACAGCGCGGTTTCACCTTTGTAGAAGACTTGTACAATGGTATGTTAGACATGTGCGCGTGTATGCATTCTAGCTTGTCAAAAACACTGACTCTGTAAAAAATTTCAACACACACACAGACGGCTGGCTGAATGCCCGAACCCTCGAGCTGACCGTGCACTCCCTCGTGCGCGTCAAAATCAACTCGGGCCAGGCGGGGAAGTGGGACATCGACGTCGACCGGTCCGCGAGCAGGAACTTGTTCAACTCGCAGGAGGCCCTAACGTGGACCGACCTGGACGGGAATCCGGACGGGTACCAGTCCAAGCGGTTCGCGACCGAGTCCGAGTACGGCAACTGGAGCTACTTTGAAAGACACCACAGCTACACGAGCTTCGGGAACTCCGAGGTGGATAAGCAGTTTCGCAAGGCAATGTACGGATGGACGACGGCCACTTCCGAGGTTGTGCGCGAAACCATGAAGAAGCTGGCCAACGGGCTGGGCTTTGCCGTCGTCATGCCTGCCGGGGACGTGTTTACGTTTGCCGGTCTGGATGTCGACGGCGAGGGGAGGCTGTTTGCACAGGCGAATTATTCTCACGAGGGAGGGGTTGAGGTCAGAAAGGGGTAATTACATACATGGAAAAATCGGCCCCAAAGCAAAGCTACATCTATGTGCTGCTCACCCCCACATTACCTGCCTGCTAATTGTATCACTTCTGACGTGGATCGGGGGCCGGGAATGCCCTGGATGGATAAAGTGGTCAGTCTCTGGCACGGCTGCAAGGCAGAAAGCCTGTGTGTGGTGGCCGTCGTGGCGGGTGGCCGAAGTGGGTGTCGTGGTTGAAGATGCAAAGTCCTAAAAAAGGCAATTCCCAACCGTGCATTAGCCTTTTGCTATTGGCGCACTACCCCTATTACTATACGCGCACCCCCTTTTTGCTATCCGCGCATTAGGCCCACAGCCCAGTCTTCCAAGATCACCAAGATCCTGAATTCAAAGACTTCTTTCCTTCTGTTGCATAGAAAAGACATGATGTTACAGCTAAATAAATACAATTGTATGTCTACAGAAGAAACACTGTCTAATAGAACTATTATATAGTATAATAAAGCCTTCCTTGATGCCCAGGGCCGCTCTATCCCCTATTTTTATGCTGTTTAATAACAGCACTCCATGCCCAACAACAACAGGCAAAAGTGCGTTTGCCGTAGTCTTTCCGTTTTGAACGCAAATTTAGCTCTTTCTGGCCCGAGCGGCATTGCTAGGATCAGCTGTGGCCCACTTGCTTGTTGACTTAACAACCCTTCCACTTCTGGTGGTCCTTGAAGGCATCACGACTTCCGCATCTGGTTCTCCTGGCGCCTTGCCACTATTCCCAACTTCAACCTCCCACTGTGAAAGGTCACGCGAATGGAGGGCGCCAGGCGAACCGCGTTGCCTTTGATGGGACCTGGCTTAGTCCTCGGCTTTCTGGTGGATTTCGTGATGTTCTTAGAAGCGGTCGCTTTGCGGCCCCTTTTATTAGGAACCTTGGGGGCCGCCTCGGGAGCGCTCCTCTCAGAAACTTTCTTTGCCTTGGCTTTTGGTTGGGCAGGAGGGATAACTGTACTGTAATTGGAATCGTTATTGAATTAAAAAGACCTCGGAAATGGCGTTTTTGAACGATTGGGCTTGCAATGCTAATTTTTTTTTGCAAGGCCGAAGTGGAAGGTTGTTGTGGGAAGGTGGGCTTGGAAGGTGGTAAATTGCAGCGGTGGGCAACAAAGCAGTGCTGGCAACAAAGGAAGACTGTATAATTGAACTGTATAATACTGAACCCTAACCCCCAGGTCCTAATGCGCGGATAGCAAAAAGGGGGTGCGCGTATAGTAATAGGGGTAGTGCGCCAATAGCAAAAGGCTAATGCACGGTTAGGAATTGCCCTAAAAAAACACTTCAAATCGCAGTTTTGATCAGCTCCATTACCCGCCCACGGCAGCCCCTTGTTACAGGCTCACAGGCAGGGCTAGATATTATTGAGCACCACTGAGTCTGTCAGATGGCAGGCGCTTAGAATGTTTACTCGAGACACGCATCATGTGGGTGGGCGGCGGGGGTGGGTGTGGTGGGTGTGACAGGTGTGGAAGTCTGCAAGCGCTACTGGCCAAACCTGCTCCCTTGCAATTTCTCCATTTATCGAGAGTATGCAGTATCACCTCGTCGAACAGGTCGGGCGTACGCACTGATCACTATGTGGAATGTCCTCCCGGAGCCTGGTCTCACACATGTATTGTGCTTATATACATGGTCATTGGCCACAGAGCTTGCTCAGATCAACGAATTACTCACTCATCCCTTCTTACCTATTTGCTCTTCCCAGCGCATCCTCCTTGGCTGTCCCAATATTCCACAAATTCTACACTCAATCTTCCCTTGGCTTAAGAGGCCGACCTCAGCTATGGCACCGCATATTTTCTCGTATCTGAGGAAAGACCACCACAACCGAAGGTTATCATTCGATTCGCTCAACATTTCATCAGACACCGAAAACCTGGTGTCATCACCCAAAAACCAAGACTTGAAATCCATCTCCGGGAAAGATACTCCTACCGTTCACACATCATCATTACTTGGCGACAAGCCTCAGATTACCATCATCGAGACCGCCGCACCAAATCTCTTACAAGTGTGGTGGCTTGAAGGCCTGGCTTGTTTGTTGGTTGTGAGCATGCTGGCTGCTGTCGTGGCGACAATTCGACCTTACGAAGGCAAACCATTGCCTCAATTGCCTTACAATCTGTCCATCAATACTCTCGTTGCCATCTATTTCGTCACTCTCAAAAGCGCCCTGGCTTTTGTCCTTTCTCAGCTTCTCGGACAGCTGAAATGGAGCGGGTTCGAACGTACTCTGCCACTTTATCGTCTTGCCCAATACGACGATGCGTCCCGCGGACCTTGGGGGTCATTGATACTATTATGGAGTTTCCGTGGTCGATCTTTTCTCGCATCAGGGGTCGCTATTATTCTGGTTCTCGCAACAATCTTGGATCCATTTGGTCAGCAGATCATCCGCTTCTATTCCTGTCCTACTCAAGACACGACAACAAATGCGACAGTACCCGTTGCACATAGTGTGAACATCGGCATATATTGCCCATTTCCTAATTCCCCACTGACTGTATGTACATTGGGTGCAGATATGCAGGCTACAATTCAAGTGGGAATGCTTCAGTCCAGCCTGTCTCCCCCCTCGGTTTCCTGCCCCACGGGGGAGTGTGTCTTTGATACTCCCTATGGGAGCGCCGGGTGGTGCAACAGATGCTCCGATGTTTCAGACAGGCTGCTCTTTTCAACCGAGAGACGCACATCAAAGGACGGTCAAGGGAATGTGACACGTGACTGGAGAAACATTACCTTACCACCTCCTCCAGCGTACGGCGACTTGAATGACACTGCGTCGGTCTACGGCTACTTGGATAGCAATATAACATTTCTCAACGCTCGGTCGCTTTTACGACACAGCTCCGACGGCTATTTATTGCTTCAGTTCATCTTTATGGACAACTCTCTTGGGGGACATCAGTCAGACAACTCGTGGATGGCCAGGGGTTACGGGGCAGCCGAGTGCTCAATTTATCCATGCTTGCGCAAATACAAAAGCAAAATCAGCAAAGGAAATATGATCGAGGAGACTTTATCGGAGACTGCAGATCAATGGGGACTGTTCTACGAGCCTCAGTATAAGCCCGTCTTTTTCATATGGCGATCACCTCGGAAGACCATTGAGGCTTCCTGTCTCAACGAGACCGAAATTGGATACCTCAAGCGATATGGTTACTCCTTTGAGGACCTAAACATCACCACGGCATGGTTGAAGTTCGATGGTACAAGGGTCGAGAGTCCGCTCCCGAACGATATGAAGGATACAAGCCACCCCGGGGCGCGGCGCCCTATACCCATTGACATAGCCCATGTCAGACGAGAGTGCATTTACGAATTCTCTAGGGAATCGGTATGGAGTGCCGTATTGTATTTAGGATCGGTTTTCAACGGCGCGATGGCGAGGGCAACTATCAGAAGGAATATGACTGGTGATGGGGTGTTGACGATAGGCACTCCTTATCTCCAAGCGATTTCTCAAAGAGGAGATATCAGCTATGCTGCTCTCACTGGAGTTGTCGATAGGGTAACTCAAGGTTTGACCAATTACGTGAGGGATGCATCGGCAGCTGCTGAAAACACAGAAGCTGTGGAAAACTCGGCTACCGGTATACTGTTTAAGCAAGATACTTGCGTTCGAGTTGAGTGGGTGTGGCTAGCCTTTCCCTCCGTCTTGGTCACCGGCATGCTCATTACGGTGATGGCCACCATGGTCCGGGTCAGCACGGGCGGTCCACTGGCGAGACAAAACTATAAAACGTCAGTCTTACCGCTGACATTTTATCCGCTGGAGAGACAAGATACATGTACTTGTACTGCTGGGCCGGAAACAATGAGCAAGATGGAATCGGAGGCGAAGAGACTGACAGTGAGGCTAGAGGCTACGGAGAGGGGTTGGCGGTTTCAAGAAACCTGAAGGGATGTTCGCGACTGACTCAGACTATGACAGCTGGAGGTACTTGAGAGGCATCCCAGTTACACGAGTCTCGGGAGCTCAGAGGTGGATAAGCAATTTCGCGGGGCCATGCACGGGATGCGGTCAAGGTCATGTTGTAGTTTCTCCCTCCTTCATTGTGACCACCATGTAATTAACCGCAAAACTAATTCTATACCTACCTCCCTCACGGCAGCACTGGCAGTCTTTCCCTAACAAGAATTCGTCACCTTACACCCACAGTCGGTATTAGCACTGGTGATGGTAATCCAAGAAGTGCAGGGCTACGATCCATGTCAGTTCAATTCCAATCTAGAGATGAGAAACAATTGGAACTCACCGCTCCCTCGACGGTACACATGTCCTCCGGGATCAAGATAGTTGGTCCCGCAATGATGTGCAATGCGCCGCAAGTGAAGCTCCAGGGTGAGCTAGACCCCGGCCATGTTCCAATGCACTTGTTTGTGGCGACGGTGCAGTTCCCTCTGAGTGGATTGATCGATTGGCGGGCTTCCAATGGGAGTGCTCGAAGTTCTGCGAATGGCTCGGGGGCGGGGGCTGGGAGAGCTGCAGCTCCGAGAATGAGGGAAAGAATGGTTAGAATAGACATGTTGGTAGTTCGTGGGTAGCGTTCAGAGATGTAGAAATAACGAGGGGTGGATAAACACGCAAGCGAGTGCAGCGGCCCTTTTATATCAAAGCAGGATTTTACGAGTACCCTCATTTGGCAAAGACACACATGACCTCCATCACGAGATGTAAGCTAGAAAGTAAGCAAAAAAAGCCAATAGTTTGTCAATAAAACACCTACGACGGATGGCTTGCCGGCTTAGTGCTGACTTTTGACGTCGAACCGGTGTTGACATTCTCACTCGCCAAAGCCAGATTTATCATCACCCGAGGTAAGCTCAAACAGGTAATAAATCCCAAAGTTCTTCACTCCTTTGTAGCCGCACAATCCCTGATGGCAAAGCTCTTCCACCCCGCGGTAGAAGTCACGCACTCATCGAGGTCAGATTCCACTCCATTTTCCGTGCAGTTCTTATCGGTGTAAAATGACACTAATGATTACACGGCTATCAGCATTATCCAACCTTCCATTGAGAGCAGCAGCAAGAAACTTACAGGTGCATCCTTCACCAAGATACCCGGCCTTCGCGCTCGAGATGTCCCACGTCGCATTGACAGCCTGACATCCGTTTGTCTTGGAAAGCGCAGCAGTCCAAGTTTGGATTCCAGTCGTAATAAACCAGTAGCTCTTGTCCTGCGCACATTGGGCTCCCGTGTAGAGACACGTGATGGTGAGCATGTCTGGGTTGGGCGGAACGGCAGCCGTTGTTGCTAAAGGGACCAAGCCGAGAAGCAGGGAGAGCATGGCGGATTTCATATTGGGTGACTGCTTGATGCTAATTAAACAAGTGCGAAACTGGAAGTCAAACAGAGTCGTCCGAATTGGATATTGACTAAGGTACCTTGTGTCTTTATTTATATCTGAACATTGATGGAATCCAATTAGATCGATTAAGTGATCGACATCGGAGATAGAGGAATGCCATGTAAATGTACTATGCGGAGAAATCCTTCTAATATATACATTCGGAACCTTGGGGATATGCCCATTGGTCAGATTGGGTCAATGCTACATAGGTACCTCCTCATGTTGCTCTGCAAAATCCTGTTTTGGGAAAGAAAGGTTTAGGCTGTTTGTTAGACCGTATGACCTGTATGTATCCTTCTCACTTGGATCCTCTCCAGCGCCCCATGACCTCGAGCCCCAACGTACATGTGTGACGCTTCAGTACTGTATCAATGCGACCAAGATCTTCCAAACATATCCACCAATTTATATCCGCTACCTGCTTAGAGAGCTTACGCAGTCAACCGCAGTCTAACAGTTCTAAAGTTCCTCTCACTTGAACCATGAAGCAACAAATCGGTGAAGCCACCATGGCTGTTGAAGTAGATCCCGCTCGGCCCCAAGCGGACCCTCTGCATGACTTTGTGTTCGCTTATCTTGAGTTTCAAACGAGCCAATATTATGTCCGCTTGGTCCGAATTACCACGGAGCATACGAATCAGTCCCCCCTTGTCGGCAGCCGCCCATCTCCTCCAGAACTCTTCATCCAAGTTCGGCAGCCTTCTTCTGTCTTGACCAGCCTCTTCTCGCGATGTTTTGAGCCACCAAAACATTTCGCGGCTTATATCGAGGTCTGTATTGTGCATATCATCGCTGTCCCATCTGCTTCGCGTCAGAAATAAATCAAGACGCCGATCAAGCGGGTGCTCCACACGTTCGAACATGATGTCCAACATCACTGTAATAGCTCGATCAATCTCGGTGATATTTGACTCGAAATCGACCACTTCCCAGTCAAACCAGAGATCAGGTTGACTTGACCCCAATACCGACTTCAAGATATCCAAAACCTGGTCCGAGTAGCGCCGAACCTCCCAGCTTTCATATAGTATCCGCTGTGATGGCCTACTGCTGCTTTCAACGAAACATAATCCAAGAAATCGAAACTCCTCGGGACTCGATGAAAGCAGAAACAGGCGGTTATTGGACTTGGCCCCACCACCGAGCTCTGGATACAAAAAAGAGTAACAGTGCCACATATCGGCCTTTTCAGACTCAATCAAGCGCTCGAAATCTTCCCTTGGTAATGTTTTGATTTGTTCTCGACCGGGGATAAGCACTTGAATGCGGAAACACCCACCGTTCACAAGTTTCTCCAAGCTGCAAAATTGCGCACCGTTGAAGCTGATTTCCCTTTGGCGTTTGTCGACAATGACATTCTGTAGCCTGGGGTAATCATGATAAACATCAAGGGCTGCGGTGAGTAGGCTGGGCGGATCCCAAGGACGCGCAGCCGGCAATGTCTGGACAACCTCGGGATATGGCACCGCTGACCAGTCAGGAACCCAAGCCGGGAGCGCTGGATAATTGCGAGGCCCCATTGCCCGAACGATAAGTTTGAGGATGCCACGACCATCGGTCCTGCTCAGCGTCTCGGCAATGTTTAAGGCAGCTTCGATATAAGTGTCTTCAACACTGGCGTTGTAATTCGCGACCAAGCCAAAACTTTGACTCGCGAGCTGTATCATGCCAAACACCCCAAAGACCTTGTCCCTGGAATCGGTAGCCTTGCTGTCCCTGGCATCGTTGAGGAGTTCCAACAAGTCTGACTCCTGACGAAACTTGCGTGGCTCAATCCTCAGAACCCTTGGCGCTTCAGACCTTGCTTTGTAGATGGCAGAGGTTCGAAAGTAATCTAACGATATCTCATAGCCATCGCAAAGAACCAGAGCCTCCCTCGCCAGGGAAACCTCTTGCAGTATCCAGACACGAGAGAAGTATCGGCGCTTGAAGAAAGACGGGGCGACACGATCTACCGCGTCCAGCACGGTCTTTTGCAGAGGGCTCAGGCCTGTGGGTGAGGGGGGAAAGTGGCCGACTCTAGCAGTGTTGCTGACATCCAGTGAATTGAGGGTTTCAAGATTCTTTGCTTCTTTGTCTGATAACTCGCCCGGGTAAATGAGAACTCTCTCCGCCAGTGAGTATATATCAGGCATCAAGTGGACTTGATGGCCCCGCTCATCTGTATCATGCTGATTGATACAAACAGCATCAATCCAAACTCTTAGTCTTCCCCTTGCACGGACTCGCTTCAACACAGCCTCGCAATTCGGAGTCACAGAGAAAAGACAACCGCCGAGATAGATGGTCTTTGACGGGGTTGAATCGCCAGACTCGTCGGCCCAGGTGTATGAGATGGCTTCGTATTCAATTGGGGTCATGGTGCTGAACATCTTGTGGACCAGGTTGCACCGAATTGGCTCGCCAAACAGCCCTGGTTGAAGCAGCAACAACCGAAACTCTCGTGGATGCGTCAGGCCCTGGTAGACCCAGTGACCCTGCGGGCTAGCAGAAGAGTCGGCATTCGGGTGTCGTTCGTGGTTGTCATGGTCAAAGATGGTGTCGTAATCGTCTTCATCCCACTGCTCAGGATCCCATTCGTCCGAGTCGCTGTCTCCATCAATATCATGCCCGACCAAGAGATCGTGAATGCGCAGAGCATCACGCTGTTCCTCCAGCGTGGGCGGAGGTTGCATTGCAGTCTTTGTCATGATAATGACGCTGGATTGAGTTGTCAAAAGAAAATAACCTGTCGAAAATGATGAGAGGAGCTTGATGATAGTGGGTAAAAGCGGGGTTCTTTATCTGCTCAGCGAAGGGCTGCAACGCAATCAAGTCCCGCTGCCAATTACCACACTCGACGCTGGAAGGTGCAGCGGGCAAAGCGGGCTTGATGCGCTCCTTGCAATGAGGGCATATCCATTCGCAGCAAGGCTTCCCAGGAGACCGCATTTAAACGCAAGAATGTATGATTGGGTTCAAAAAGGCCTGTTTCCGCAACCAAAAAAGAAAAAAAAGAAGAAAAAAAGGAAGAACATCGTGTTGCGTCAAGTTTCATATTTGACCCAACTGACCCAACTGCATGTAAAATTAGCAAAACATTTTCTTTTGCACCGCCCTCTGCTATCACCCATCCATGTCCTCACTAACAACCTCAGGCTTCAACTTCAAGCAGGAAAAGGAGTGAGCGCCCAACCTTCTGGTTATATAGTAAACATTCCATACTTGCATAGGTATTCCCATTTTCCTTCCCTGATCCCCATCCGAGTCCCATCTACTCATGGTATGATTGTTGCGTATACCGTGATTGGTTACATTGGGGTGTGGTGGCTTCGCGGTGAGTAGCCTAGGAGATAAAGAGCTGAAATGCAGAGATGGATGTGTGTGTGTGGTGTTTTGGGGCCGAAATGACTCGATTTTTCGAATTCCTCTGAGAACTTGAAGACTCATGCTGACACGATCTTGACCATGGCGAAACGGGATAGATGTCTGCCTTAGGGCAAGGTGCGTGGAAGCTTCTGATTGCACAGTTGGATTTGTTTCTCAGGAAAAGAAAAAAAAAAGTGATACAGTAATACGAAAGGGGAACCCTTGAGAAAAGGCACATCCCCTGCCAAGCCATCATGAGGTTCCCAATTCAGCGTTGCGAGTTCAGAAGAATCTGACGTTAGCGTTCAGACATCTTCGATATGCCTCCACAGTTCCCTCACATCCGTTTATGTGCTCACGACGCCTGTTGATATGTTTAAATCCGTCATCAACATGAGAAAAAGGGGCTCGACCACTGTGCAGCCACAACCCCACACTGTTTCCCCGCACTGGTTGGGGCACAAACTCCAAAAATTTTGAGAACCTTTCTGGGTTTCATGTGATGTCAATCAACACCTTGAAGTTTATTGCAAAACAACCTAACCTACACACAAATAAAAAGATAACAGCAAAAATGGCACCCCAACTGCTGGAAGACGAAATCGACGATCTCATTTACTTTTCGCGCGCTGGTGACAAGGAGGAGTTGGCTTCGATCCTCGGCGTCATTGGTGAGCGCACAGCTTCTTCCCCTGCAGAGATCCTTGCAGCTGCCATCGATAAGGGAAACAAGTCGACATGCCTGCACATGGCTGCCGCAAATGGCCACACTGGTAAGTTGTCTTCGTTTAGACACAAACTTTTCACGCACCGTTTTTGTTTACCTGGAATAAGATCTAACTAACTTACCCCACCTTGACTCATAAAACTCAGACCTTGTCAGCTTCCTCCTAGAACAGTTCTCATCCAGACCAAAAGAGGAGAAGCAGGCTTTCCTGGATGCACCCAATGAGTTTGGCAACACCGGTCTCCACTGGGCTGCGATGAGTGGGCATCTCCCCATCGTCAAGCTGCTCGTTGAGGCTGGCGCATCAGTGGCTCTACCGAACGACAAAAACTACATCCCACTGGATCTGGCAAGCTTTGGGGAGAAGATTGACGTGGTGGATTACTTCCTCAAGGAGGTGCGCGAGTTGGAAGCAAAGGAAGCAGCGGAGGGTTTGGCAAGTGGGGTGAACGATGCAGATTTGAAGGACGATGACGAGGAGGAGGCCGAGGGCTCCAAACCTGCCGATACGGCCGCAAACTGAGTTCGATGATGATTTATGACAAATGGAAAAAAGGATACCATGACAACTCCGCCTTTGGAAATTCACGGATTATAATGCTGATGCTTGATGGGTGTATTGATACCGGAGATTTGCTACTCCGGCTTGAGAGCGTACATCCGCACAGGGAGCAACCCATCAGCCTGAAACCCTTTTTGCAGCTCAACCTGGAGAAGCCGCAGTCCCGCCTCCTTGAATATCCTCCGGAACGAAGCATCAGCCCTATTTTCCACGTCAGCACCAACTCGCATCGTCATTTTCCCAAAGCGCGTCGAGAAAAAAAAACATACCTCGTCACGCTACTATCAACCTCATCAAAATCATCCCTCCCAACAGTAGAATTATTCTCCTTCACCACAATCAACCCCTCACCCTCACCCTCACCCTTCTTCAAACCCCCCTTACACCTCTTCAAAAACTCGACGAGCTGCTCATCCGTCAAATGCCCAACGCACCACTGAATCCATATCAAATCATATTCCCCCCCATCCGCTCCCTCAGGAACCCACTCCTCCAACCCCATATTATATATCCTCCTCACCCCTTCCTTGCCTTTCAGTCCGGCAGTGAACTTACTGATAGGCTCAATAACGTCCACCTGCCTCGCGATGCCATCCAGCAGTAAACCCTTGGTGATGCGTCCTATCCCCGCTCCACCTTCCAACGCAAGCTCCGCAACGCGCTGATGCCCTCCTTTGGAACCGAAACCTAGTTTTGCGAGAAAGTTGCGGGATCCCCGCAGGTCGACGCGGGATATGTGGGGGAACCCGCCCAGCATGCCGTTTACGTCGGGGTCGATTGATTCCCAGTAGGCCAGCCCGTCGGTTTTGGAGATTAGGGAGTCTGCTTTCCCACTGCTGGCTGGGGGGTTGGATGATGACATTGTGGGTAGTGTTTTGTGGCTGATGAGTGTAGAGATTGACGCGGAGATGTTCGGAGCTCATAAAATATGTGGTGGAATCTCTTGATGCTGAGAAGTTGTGAGAAAAACGATGTCGAGCTTGGTTGGGTAGGTATGAGATGTCGAAGTGAAGCAATTAAGCGGAGTCTGGAGGATGAAAACGAGTCGAAATTTCAGCAAGCGAATATCGGGTTGGATCCAAACAAATTGGGGGTTGTTCCTGTGTAATATTACAATTTTACCGTCATAATCACGTGGAGATCCCACAGCAGAAATGGAGGAAACATTGATCCTGGTGCTGCACAAAACAGGGTTAGGGTCTTATGCTTGCAGATTTACTTTCCCTTTTCTTCAAAAACTATCGGCTTGAGGCAACGCCAGAAAAGAAAAAGAAAAGAAATAGAAGCTGCATCAATTAAAAATTACGAATATCGAATTCTTTTTTATATTTGAGTTTCCGAATGATAATTTGACAATCCAACCCTTCTACTCCTCTCACATATGTGCACCCAGGCACCCAGGCACCCATGCCCACAAAACTAGAAAATTGACCGACTTTGCCGCCACATCCAAACAAAAAGTAAATAAACAACTTCAGAAAAAATTCAAAAAAGATGCTCCCCTCGACCGGAATCGAGCCGGTGACCTTTCGGTAATCAATAAATTCCTTTACAGCCGAACGTGATAGCCAACTACACCACAAGGGGGTTGCTTGTTTGTTGAGGTTTATGGGGGCAACTTCGCAACATGTATCCGAGATGGGCTGCCAACGACCAGCTGAGCCCCTGACGTGTTGTCAACGCAGTCACAGTGCGAGGCGGTCGGACTTGTTGCTTATGCAATGGACTCTTGGAATGGTTGTTGGTGGGGGCTAAGGATATCCAATCAGGAGTTATTATTATTATTCAAGAGCTGGTGTTTGTTCTCATAAACTTGGCGGCCTGGTTATTTTCAGGATGTATCTTTGTTTTTCAGAAACCCTGTTTGTTTTCAGGAACGCCCTGTTAACTTTTAAGACGCCCCATGCCAATTTTCGGAGAGTTCCAATGTGTTAGATTTCCAGACGACCTCTTTATTTTTAGGGATGCGTGCTCATTGGAAGAAATGTCATGCGCCAAAGGGATGAAAGGTTCAAGGGATAATTTGAAATCAGCCACACGAGACTGATCACTTTTTATTTGGACAAGTGATCTCAATTCTTTGTTCAAACTGGATAGCTGGAACCACTCCAGGTCTTTTTTGGCAACAGGGGAAGTCTTGGAATTATTGTGAAGCAAGACAAAGGTTACTAGAACAATGCACAGTCGGATTGTTGACATTATCGGACTTTCCCCAGGCGAGTCAACTCGATATTTAAACCCTCTTTTCTGCCTAATCAAACCAACCCAGTTCCCAACTCCCAGCCCACTCAGCTGCCAGTGATGAAGATAATGGCCTCTAAAGCCTTCGTCTACCTTTTTGAAGCCCAACCTTCGACTCCTTACATCTTCGTTCACACCCTGACCGGCCTCGGCACCCAAAGCATCGTCCAACTAGTTGCCAACATCCACACCAGACAAGTAGCAATCCGCAAGGTCTCTCGCCATGCAAGAACCAAACAGCTCCAAGTAGCCGCAACCACATACTTACACCCATACCTCCCCAACTGTCGAGATCTACAACCCCGCTTCGTAACATGCCTCTCCCCCGACTCCAACTCCAAGAACACAACCTACTGGGCCCTCTACAACGGCGGCAGCTTCGCAACCTGGAACTCCACCGGCCTCCCCATAAACCTAATAATCCGCTGCATCAGACAGGTATGCGAGACCCTCGAATTCATGTACCAGCGCTGTCCTAAAGTAATCTACCACCGCGACTTGCACCTCGGGAACATCTTCCTCCACTTCGGCGAGGAAAACAACAACTCTGACGCACCCCACAATTTTTACGTTGGGGATTTTGGATCCGCTCAAGTAGGCGGCCGACGAAGGCGCTGGGATGTTTCCAGGTTCGCACAAGCCATCGGTTTGTTTCTGACAAGATATAGTGATGCGGCGAGTGAGAACCTCGGCGCCGTGAAGGATATGATGCGGGTCTTGAACGCTCTGGAAGAGTCTGAGGGGGAACTTGTCGTAAATCCCTTGACTCGGCCTCCTTCTCTTGCGGCTGTGATTGCGAGGGGAAGGTCATATGAACCTGTTGTTCGGGAAAGGGAACAAATTTCACCGGCGTTGCAACATTCACTTGCATTGCGCAGAGCTGGAGCGAGGGAGGTCCCTGTCTCGGGTAGGAAGCCATTTGTCTATCGGCTTGAGTCTGTACCTACCACGGAGGAGGCTGCTGCTGAGTTTGGGCAGTGTAATATTGAGGGTCCTTGGTCTTTGGTGGAATGGTCTTGGAAATGAAGTCTACCTGTGAGTGGGCGGAGAAGAAACTCAAAGTAGTTGAGAATATGAATAAATACAGCTACCTACAGAAAAGAAAATCGTCGTGATTCATGAAGTCATAATTTTATGCTTTCAAATGTGATACAGAAAATAATGATGCATGTTAGTAGTGTTCCTGGCAGAGCCTTTCGTCAAGCCAGTCAGCGAGATCGCCGTAATTATCCACCGCCTGGATCTCCGCCTTGATATTCAGCGTCAACATCCGCTGCAGCTCTTGCATCTGAGCAACAGCCTCTCTGCCGATGGTCTCCGCCGAACAGATCTCTTTCAGAACGTCGACGGCCTTCTTCCTGTCCGCTTGAGTGAGAGGCGCAGCAGACTCACTGGGATCTCGAACCCGGCGAATTCTCAGCCGTTTTGGGGGTCTTTCCGTTTGAGAGCCTGCGGTTTTCCGTCAGCGGGATAATAAAATGTCAAGTTGATCGCCATACCATCATAAGAATATGTCTGTGACTCTTGGCTCGAGTATTCCTGGGTTGATTGGCTGTCACTCCTTCCAAGAGTACCATTCCCGTGCCTCAGGGGACCATTCGGCATGATATCGTCACTTCGAATTCCCAGCCACTTGAGTTGTGGGATCGTAGAGTCGATTTCATGCTCCAGCCTTTGACTGCCATACTTGTAAGTCCGCAGTATGGCGATGCCGTGAGGGTCAAAATCCACGAGACCAAAAAACAGGAGTTCCGGGCGAATGGATTGCAGGAGAAAAAGAAATCTTCGCGTGGCCAGGTCAGGGAAACCTTTTGCCTGTAGTGCAGCACATCAGTCCGTGTCGAGGCGAATATTTGGACACGTTCTTCGTACCGTGATCAAGATTCCATGGCCTGCTTGTGAGTCTTTGGCGTACTGAGATGCTGCCAGAGTTCGAAATGTTGCCTAGCTATTATGTGAGTAACTCTAACACAAAGGGCGAAACACAAACTGAACTTCTTTCTCGATGACCAATACCCAGCGGACTGAGTTGAAGCCGATCTGGTTGATAGCGCTAATAGACGGAAGTAAAAGACCCTAAAATGGTCAATACCCAACCGCGAGTCTCGTGTAGGCCCGGCAGACATACACCATCGCCCGACGGACCACAATAATGCACAGAGCCGTCACGCATCATCAGCTCGATGGGGCCGGAAATGAGACCCTTGGCGGTTGCAACCTGCGTTTCGGTGTCAGGAAAGACTGTGATGGAAGAAATGAGAATGGAAAGCACCAACAATGTTTAGATCTCCACGACCGACTCCGAGAGTGAATGCCAAATTATCTACCAATGCATCGACAGCAGCTTGGGACTTGAAGAGATCCGGATGTTGATAATAGATATTTCTGCCCAAAACCCATGTCAACAACAGCGTGTAGAGCTTTTTATTGGACACTCACCGTTTCGTAATGATGTTTCCAGACAGTAACGCCTCATGTGAGAGCTCGATGATACGAAAGAGAGCCTCTGGTGGAAGGGGAAGACCCTTGCATGTAAGTCAACACACTCAAGAGTAACCCAAATAATCCATACCAAACTTCTTGGCTTCCTGGATGTTTCTACCAGGGAATCTGATCAGCTCAGATTGTCGCGCGTCTCTCTGCTGGTCCGCGGCCTGGCTTTTGTTGGCTGCATCGGATCGAGAACTACGATAAGGGATGACAAGCTCAGATCCGGCTTCGATTGCATCTACTATGGACTCCAGGAGGTCTTCAATTTGCGACAGTGCGCCTTCATTGACATCATTGTTAGGAATGGATACGGTGTTGCGCCCATTTGAAGGCGGAGATACAGACGCAGCTGAGAAGACTGGAGAAAAAGAGTGACCAGTTGAAGATGTAGACATATTTTTGATGGGTATGTAGCATTAATGTTAAATAATGTGGGTGACAGCTTGAGGCATTGGATGAATTGAACAGAACTGGCTTGCAATCCCCCCCCCCCCCCCCTCCCTCAAAAAAATCAGCATGCAATTTGGTTGTTCCTTCCTTGCATTCACAGCGTGGTGTTTGTCAACGAACGCAGTTGCCATGTCGGAGCCATTCCGTAAAATTTCCGAACGCCGTTGGAAAAGTTCCGGTGGATCTGGGGAATCTGACAGCGGTTAGTTTCGGGTTCCTGCCAAGACCCGATCCGCTAAAAATCCATGGGATGATCGCTGTGACACGGCGCAAGTTGATTGGTGAGTTGCACCAAGACGCGGGTAGAAGCCGAAGAGGTGCCCCCCTTTTTGAAACTTGAAGGTTGACCTGATCTTCTTTCAGGTGGATTGCCACACCGCGATTTGGTGAATACTCGAAAACTGACAGCCGCCAAATATGGCCAGGAAAACAGCCAATGGAGCGTCATCGGGCGCTGAGAAGCCCAGCAGGAAAAGGCCCAGCAACGACAGTCAGGACGACCAAAGCGCCAAGCGGCCACGAATCGAGGAACGAACCGACTTTACGCGGTGGCGGATGCGCGATGATCAGGGTCGCATGACATGGCAGTATCTCGAAGACAACGAAGCTGCAAAGAATTGGCCCCAAACATTTGCCGACAAGTATTTCCTGGGACTTCCTGTGGTAAGAAACGGCCCAATGCTTAAAGCCCCTTCTACGAGAATCCAGATGCTGATTCCCCCTTTGGTATAGGATGCCCCCGAACTGCCCAAACCCAAGAACCCTCTCGATGCCGTCCGAAATGGTCTCGAATTCTTTGAAAAGCTCCAACTACCCAGCGGCCACTGGGGATGTGAATATGGCGGACCGATGTTCTTGTTGCCCTGCATCGTGATCGCTTGGTATGTGACCAAGACGCCGATTCCGTGGTATTACGCGACCGAGATCAAGAACTACCTCTTTGCGCGGGCTCATCCTGAGGACGGCGGTTGGGGCTTGCACATCGAGGGCGAGACGTCTGTGTTTGGAACCTCTCTCAACTATACCGTCCTGCGCATTGTGGGAGTAGATGCGGACCATCCCGTCATGGTCAAGGCGCGCGCAACCCTTCACAAGATGGGAGGAGCCACCCATGCTCCTCATTGGGCCAAGTGGTGGCTCGCAGTGATGAACGTTGCAAAGTGGGATATCGTCAACCCGGTACCACCTGAGCTGTGGCTCCTTCCCGACTGGGTTCCCTTTGCGCCATGGAGATGGTGGATTCATATTCGCCAGGTGTTTTTGCCTATGAGCTATCTTTGGTCCAAGAAGTGGCAGGCCGAAGAGACAGAGCTCATTCGGGAATTGCGGAAGGAGCTGTTCACAGAGGACTGGGCCAAGATTAACTGGGCCGAGAACCGTAACACCATCAACCCCCGAGACAACTATCACCCCAAGACTTGGATTCTTAACAGTGTCAATTGGCTTCTTGTCAATGTCTGGAACCCGCTCCTGAGACCAAAGTTCATTGTTGACAAGGCAGAGGATTGGGCCATGAAACTGATCGAGATGGAAAACGAGAACACTGACCACGCCGACCTGGCTACCGTTTCTGGTCCCATGGACCTGGTATGCCTTTATGTCCGCGACGGACCTGATTCGTATGCCGTCAGGAGACACAGAGAAAGGGCACACGAGTTCCTCTGGGTGAAGGACGAAGGCCTGCTTGCGAATGGCACCAATGGAGTGCAGTGCTGGGACACGGCATTTGCTATCCAGGCAGTGATGGATGCCGGACTGACCGAGGATCCTCGGTGGCGGCCGATGTTGCTCAAGGCGCTAGAGTTCCTTGACGATCAGCAGATCCGTGAAAACGTAAAAGACCAAGCCAAGTGCTACCGTCAACAACGGAAAGGTGGATGGGCTTTCAGCAACAAAGATCAAGGTTATGCCGTGAGCGACTGCGTTTCAGAGGCACTGAAATCTGTCATTATCCTCCAAAAGACACCTGGGTTCCCTACTTTGATCGACGATCAGCGGATTTTCGATGCTATCGACACTTTGCTGACCTACCAGAACCCCTCTGGTGGTTGCTCGTCATACGAGCCGCCCCGTGCTGGTACCTGGATGGAGGCCCTCAACGCCGCCGAGGTCTTTGGAAATATCATGGTGGAATACGAATACCCCGAGTGCACAACTGCTGTTGTCACTGCCCTCTCTCTTTTCCGGAAACATTGGCCCAACCACCGAACCAAGGAAATTGAGCGCTTCATTGACCGAGCCGTCACTTGGATCAAGAGTGCTCAGAAGCCGCATGGTGGCTGGTATGGCAGCTGGGGTATCTGCTTCACGTACGCAACAATGTTTGCCTTGGAAAGCTTGGCGAGCATTGGAGAAATCTACGAGAACAGTACTCACGCGAAAAGGGGCTGTGATTTCTTGATCTCTAAGCAAAGGGAAGATGGTGGCTGGTCGGAACACTACAGGGTGAGTACTTTTCCGCGTTATTGTGGTATGTAGTATATGTTGCTGACGTGGTTTTAGGCGTGCGAAACCGGCGAGTACATTGAGCATCCATCTGGCTCTCAGGTTGTCATGACTGCATGGGCTGTGATTGCTCTCATGAAGGCCAAGTACCCCAATGTTGAGCACATCAAGAAGGGTATCAAGCTTATCATGGACCGTCAGCAGGCCAATGGCGAGTGGAAACAGGAGGCGATCGAGGGCGTCTTCAACAAGAGTTGCATGATCTCGTATCCCAACTACAAGTTTACCTTTACCATGAAGGCGCTGGGTATGTTTGCGCAGAAATATCCTGATGAAAAGGTGATCTAGGCTAGGTTATGAGGTATATATGAGTATTTGGAGTTAATGTTTAATGTCTTCTCTTCTTGCATTGTGCGCAGGGGTCACCAGGGACTTTGGTAATTATTCGCCAAGAAGCGGTGAGAACGATGGTGGGGTTGTTGCAGGGATTCTACCCCACCACAGGCCGCCCGTTGGCAGAATTGGGTCACCCCGCCAATAGCTTCAGGAGCTTGCCTTTGTTCTGCCAGCTTCGATGACCGTCCTTTTTGGACTGCATTTCGGAATTTAGATATTTAGACTCAGAATTATCGTCTTTTTTAATCTTTCTCATCAAGTAACAGCAGGCTCACCTCTTTTACCAACACTTGCAGCATAGGACACTTCCTTTCCATCATCCCACACACCACTTGATCAGTAAACTTCAACTGCATCCATTTAGATATCCATCTAGATATCCATGTCGGCGACTACGCAGGGCCAACTGGGCCTCGAGGCCGTGAAGGCGGGGCGCTGGGAAGCTGCGATTCCCTTGCTCGACAAGGCGCTTGAGTCGTCCAACTCTCCCGCCTGGTTGCTTGCTCGCTCGCAGGCCCACCAACAGCTTAAGAATTACGATGACGCCCTTCACGATGCCGAGCTAGCCTACCACTCAGCCGCCGAGCGCTCATCCGGCACCTCCCGCAAACAGATGCTCGATGCCCAACACCGCCGCTCCGTCATCTTGTTCCGTCTTCACCGTTATGCAGACGCCGATTGCTGTGCCAAATGGGCCATGCTCCTCGCTGAGGGACGCCCCGCTCGGGAAAACGATGGTGTTGAGAAGCAGGTCGACGCAAACGGCAATTACACGGTGACATACGAAGATGCTCTGGAGGACAAGGCAGGCCAGCCTGACTTTAACCCTTCAATGCCTACCGAAATCCGGGGCGCGCCCAGCGGCGCGAGGACGGGATTTGAGTCGGAGTGGGCACGCGCATACGCCTGGAGGTCTCAGGTGCTCCAAAGGATGAAAACGCTCCCCGAGAACGACCCCGGCCGAAAGGTTACTGTCACCAAGATCCCTATTAAGCCGCAACCTAGGAAGGCGGCGCCAAAGGAGGAACCGGTTCAGATCATCGAGGAAGCCGTTGTCGAAAAGCCGAAATCCGCCGCTCCTGCTCCTGGCAGTGTTCCTGATGATCAACTGAAATTGCGGACCGACTTTTACCAGACCAGCCAGAACGTCACCGTCACCCTATTTGTCAAGGATGCCAGCAAGGAGAACATTCAGGTTCAGTTCTCCAAGAATCATGTAAGTAACAACCCTCTCTGTCCCTGCGATTGCGCTAGTCTAATGTGCATGCACAGGTTCAAATTTCCGGACTTCCCCGCGCACCCCCCCCCTACGTGAAGCCTGGCGACCGCGAAGCTTCTTCAACGCTCACTCTCGGCGGTGAGATCGTTCCATCCGGCTGCCGATTTTCCGTTACGGTCCGTAAGATTGAGCTAGTTCTCCAGAAGGCCACCCCTGGTACCAAGTGGAGCACTTGGGGAACAGAGGAAATCGGCCTGACTGCGCCTGAAAGTGAAGTCGGCGAGTCTCAGGTCGTCTCTCCTACCACCACCACTCCAGCCGCTTCCACCTCGCCAAAACCTACTTTGGCGCCAGCATATCCTACTAGCAGTCGGACCGGCCCCAAGAACTGGGAAAAGGTTGGAGATGACGAGGACGATCAGAATAAGGATGACATCAACGGTTTCTTCAAGGCACTGTACAAGGATGCCACGCCTGACCAGCAACGGGCTATGATGAAGAGTTTTATTGAGAGCAATGGCACAGCTCTGAGCACGGATTGGAAGGACGTGGCAAACCGCACGGTTGAGACTGTTCCTCCCGAGGGCGTGGAGGCGAAGAGGTGGAAGGAGTAGGGGGTCGTCGACAGACTTTTACGTGGACTCAGAACAACGGTCGTTTTCACAAGCGGGACGGGGTGTGTATCATGAACAGGGATGAAATAGGCGTTTAAGGGATGGGTTGGGTAAGGGGGCTGCTTTTTCCAAAATTTCGTTTCGGGTCTGGGGAAATTGCGCCACAAAAGCGCGATATAACGGCGCGACTACTACTTTTTGCAGTAGTTAATTGAGACCCTCTTATTTTAGTATCTTCCTGTGTGCCTCGTATGTTATGATGTATGCATGAAAAATAAGCCGAAGGTCCAATTTCCTCAGCCCAAAGTTTTTCTGCTACGGACATATCAACTCTGCCAAATGCGAAGCAGCCAATAATTAGCATTCATAACATCTATCATCAGTCAAGACTAACCCCATACACAGCAGTAACTTCCATCTCCACGATCCAAGCTTTATTCAGTCCCTTTTGTCCGTGTCTGGTCAGAGCGGCATTTACAAGCAGAGTCTTCTTTTCCTTTTCCTTTGTCGGCAGTAATCCCGGTAATTGGCTCTCCTGGATTGACGTCCTCCATGTTTTCCCTGTCATTGTTTTCTCCCCAAGACACAATCTGAGCGCCATAACCTAGGTGCATGTGACGGAAGCAGTGGAATAGAGGTTTGGAACGCTCGAGGGCGGCGAAACAGTTTGGGACAGCCGCGGTGCCGTGTGGTGGAGGAGTCTTGGGTTATGTCGATTTTTTTTTTTTTTTTTTTTTTTTTTTGTTGGATGGAAGGTGGACTGTGAGTCATTATATGTGGGTGAGGGCGCGGGAGTAGTTGGTTAGACCGCCGATCTGGGTTAGGTCACCGCAGTGGAGGAGGATGTCGATTTCGGGGTGGGAGGGGGTTTTGCTGGGGGTGTATGTGAAGGGTGCGTTGTGGGTGTCGGAGAGGATGAGGATGCAGAGGGTTGGTGCGGGAGGAGGTTGTTGATCATGTCGTGTATGGCGGTTGGGATCTCGAATAGGTTGATGTTGTGTGGCTGTTGATTAGGTTTTGGATTTGAGTTTCTCATTATTTTCACAAGATTGCAAAGTCTCCCCTTCCTCAACCATCAATCGCCCAGAATCATCGTGAGAGTTCCTCGATTTTGCCCGAAATACACGCTTAAACTATGAACGGTAACGGCCTTCATCATGAGATTCACTTTGGCTGATGAGCCGTGTGGGGTACAAAATAGAAATGGTTACATTATAGCCTCTACAAGCTGAGAACCATCCCTTGTGTCTAAAACCTGTCCCATTAGACTCGGTGAGTTGGTTTTGGCGAATTGGGCCTTGTATCTCTGAGAACTGCTCCAAGTGCCCCGATGGCGACATTTAGACGAGGTCCAATGTTATTTGGGCCGTGTGTGTGTACCGCCGGATGCTTTGCCGCAAACCCCGCATGAATTTGCCAGGGGGTCTGGGTCCGGTATGCCTTGAGAAAAACAACATGAAGCTTTGTGAAGAGAGCCTTAACACCATCCGCGCTGTCACCATGAAGTCCATCACCGAGTTCAAGATCGAGCAATGGAGTGAGTCTGTGACGTTATGCCCTGTCAGAACCTATGTCTTGCTAATCAAGGTTATGTCTTCAGTCAGCGATAATATGGTCAGCGTGTCCCTGCCGTTGAACCAAGCCAGACTGCAATGACTGACAATTTCATAGCCCAAGACCAAAGTTTGGCTAGGAGGTATGTTACCAGACGCTGCTGGTCACAAGATAAGCAAACTTACTCACCATCCCAGGCTCAACTGTCGGCGTACTCTCCCTCTCCCAACTCCAAGCACTCGCCTCCAAAGCGACATCCTCCAACAACGAACTCCCACCTCTCATCGACCCAGACCTCCTCCTCTCCTACGGCACGCCAGCCGGCTCAGTACGCCTCCGCGAGAGGATCGCCGAACTGCACTCATCCCCAGACTCAGAAGGCGTCAAACTCACAGCCGACAATGTAATCATCACCCCCGGTTCCATCATGGCCAACTACCTTGCCCTGGCAACCCTCGCAGGACCAGGCGACCACGTAATCTGCCAACACCCAACCTTCACGCAGCTTTGGGAAATACCCAAGCTCCAAGGCGCCGAAGTCACCCTCTGGCGGATGAGACCGGAAACAAACTGGGAAGTAGATCTCGACGAACTCGAGACCCTCATTCGTCCAAACACCAAGGCGATAATAATCAAGTACGCTCTTCAATCCCCTCTTATCCACGCCAATGATGAGATATGTACTGATATCCTCAAGCAACCCAAACAACCCAACCGGCGCAGCCGTCCCAACCTTCACCCTTCTCTCCCTCATCTCCTTCGCCTCTTCACGCTCAATAACACTCTACTCGGACGAAGTCTTCTCCCCGTTATTCCACTCCCAAGATCCTCCCTCCCCCGCCGTCCCGCTCGTATCCCTCCCCTCCACAAACACAACCCTAATCTCAACCGGCTCCCTCTCAAAATCGTTTTCCCTCCCCGGCATCCGCACAGGCTGGATCATATCCCCTTCCATCCCCCTACTCGACCGCATAAAGGCAGCCCACCAATACACCACCATGGCTGTTTCCCGCTTAGACGACTCGGTAGCTTTTTATGCTCTCTCCCCACGCATCTACCCTACACTCATTCGGCGAAACCTAAACATCTGCAAAAAGAATATCGACGTGGTTAAACAGTTTGTGGAGCGGAATGAAGAGCGAGTTGAGTGGGTCGAACCGAGAGGAGGCGCGACTGCTTGGGTTCGTGTTCTGGGAAAGGGTAGCAAGAAACCAGTGGACGATAAAGCCTTTTGTGAGGAGTTGGTTGAACAGACTGGGGTTTGTGTCTTGCCTGGGGGGTATTGTTTTGGTGACGGAGAGGAGGGCGATCTGAAAGGGTACGTGAGGATCGTTTTGGGAGTTGAGGATCCTGAACTGTTGAGAGAGGGGTTGAGGATTTTGGAGGGGTTCTTGGAGACGTACTGAGCGAAATATCTAGAAAGGATCCTGGGCAAGACTGGCTGTCCTCCCCCCCCCCCCCACCCCCCCTTTCCCTTTCCCCGCAAACCTTGAGCGCAAGATAGGTTAGATATGTATTAAGGAGCAAGAGAGACCAAACAAAAAAATGTCAGAGTAGGACAAAACGTGCAGGGGCTATCATTAATGAGTTCGTATGGTAATCGTTACGCTATAGGTTAAAAGGAAAAGTCTAACGGGTATAATGCTCTATGCCAACCATTTCTTTCAGTCGACCCGGTCTTTGCTCCGTGATCGAGATGTGGTCCCGTACGTTGAAGGCGTCACTGGTCGTTTGCTTCCTTCTTCCGCGTCCAGGGCAACGGCACTCATATCTTTCCGCACCCTGAATTGCTTGCCTCTCCAGCTCACCGTCGTGCCCAGCAGTACGGCCCATGTCCAGATGGGGAGTGCCAAAAACTCTCTGCCCAACCAAGCCCACAGCCATGTCAGGAAAGGTTTGCGCCTGATTCCCCCGTGACGGCATGTTCCAAGAGCGAATGTTGGAGTATTTTCATCCACATCTACACTCTGGAGTCGGTGAAGCTTTCCACTGAGCCACCTGTCGACAACCATCCAGACCGTAACCATGGATAGCCAGATAGTGCCCATGGCAGTCCAGGTCGGAGGGATCCCCAATATCTTGTTGGCCCATGAGAACGTTGTGAGAGCATAAGACAGGTGGAGGCCGCAGATGAATGATTCCACATTGGGCTCCACAAGCGTCGCCGCCAATACGGTCCACTTTCGAACTCGAAGCCATCGCACCCGGCGAGCAATGTATGCGCCGACTGTCATCCCAGACACTGGCTGGATCGCAACTTCACCAAATACCAGGCCGTGGTTTTTGTGTCCCGGAATGTTGGATCTCCATATCAAATCGCCGATAAGATGGTCCTCGCAGATGTATGACGAGAAGAAATCAAGGCCACGGCCGCGTGAAGCATCTGCGGGGGAAAGAATGGGGTTTTGTGCGGGGTCTGTAAGGCGATCGAGGTGGGATTTGCGAAACATGTTGCTCTTGCCCACGATACAAGGCGCGATGCCAACAGTATTGATCGCGCTGTAGAATTTGGCATGGGTAGTTGCCATGAACATCTCCTCCAATCGTCCACCATAATTGAAGATACTCTTGGATGTGCGCGGTGCGCCAATGTCGGATGAGAGTAAAACCTGCTCCTCAGCCGCCTGAGGCTTCTCAATGTCGATCACGAGCGGGAGTTGGTGAACAAACTTGTATGGAGTCGTTTGCGCGCCATTGGGGAGGAATCCGCACAGCTTGTCAACCATTCTCCCAGCCGACCCCGTTCCGAGCCAAACGTTGCAATCAGCGATCCATATTATATCGCCCTTGGCCTCTCTGTATGCGCGACTGATATTCCGAATCTTGGGATTTGGACCGAGATTGTTGACGTGCCCATCATCGCCATGGAGAACCGGGTCTTGTTCCTCGACGAGCACCTTCGCATCAAAACCGGGGAAATCAGCAACGGCCTGTAGAAGGATCGGGTACGCAGGGTCTTGGGTCGAATCAACACAAAGACGGATGGTCAATTTCGATTTGGGGTATGCGAGTCGGAACGTCGAAGCAATGCATTCGTAGAGACCCGGCTCCACGCCTTTAGTTGGTCGGATGATGGTAACGTGCGGCACTTCGTCTTTCCCTAATTTCGGGGAGACGGGCGGTGCGTGGGGAGCGGAGTGGTTGCGAACACTGTGGAAACAAGTTCTGTCAGTATTTATACAGGGGACCATAGAAGGAGAGCGCGCGCAACCATACATCTTGTATATACCAACACTCTGGACTGAGAAGATTATGCAGCTCCAGACAAGACCAACCATGGCCGCGCCATGGCGAATCATGGACATTGGATCATCGTGTGTGTGTGTGTTCATTGGAGCGGCCGTGGGAAAGGGAGACTAAGGAGAGGAATGCACGGAGAGAGAGAAAGGAGGAGAGACGAGGGAGGGAAAAGGAGAAAAACTTAAGTGTCTGACGAGAGATGCGGCGATCCAAACTTGGAAAATGCAACGACAGAACAGCTCAAGAGGCGCTTGTTAGCAGGGCCATGTGGGGCTCTGAGCTTTCCAATCCCTTGTCAGACAACAGAAATTGATCGCGACTCGCGAGATCCGACGCATTGCAGGTATGGAGTGGTGAGAAAAGTGAGGTTATTTCGCGGTTTGCTGCGTATCCGGATGCGCCGGCAACAGCTGTGCGCGAAAAGCGTATTCACTGAACATGGCAGATGGTGGTTTGAGTTCAGACTGAGTGGGCAGACGGCACGTCACCACCTGCAACCCACTCTCACGCAGAGGGGAGCTGTTTTAACGCCACTGGAATCTGGAATTGGGATTGGTTGCATCAGATAAACATTTTAATATTTTCTGAATTACGATCTAAAATATCACCCAAGATCTTGTGCGCACTAATACGCCTCTAACAGAAAGAAACGTACAATCCCAAGTTTTGTCGTCGACGAATCTATTCTTGGCCTGGTTGAGCTGTTGAAGAAGCTCCAATCTCAACTGAAACTTTTAGCGCAAACGGTTCCAGATTGGCTTGGACGCTTGTTGAGGATTTCAAAGGCGGCATATGCCGAATCGCGCTAGACAGGAGTTGGAGCTCGGCAAGCAGCCCCACTCTGACAGGGCAAGGGTGGGGTTTGACTGCCTCAATCATCAGGCTTGGGAAGAAAATTTCTGGAGCTCAAAAGCTTGTGCGCGAAGCCGAACCTTTCCGTTTCCTTGAACTTTCAAAATTCCAAACTGGCAATTGCATCACCACAAGCTTGTCTGCCCATGTGAGCAGCAACATGATGGTTTCCGGCGCATAGTTCAATCGCCCATTCAGCAGTTTTTCTGAGGCCCTGGATGGCCAGAAACTGCTTATTTGTTTGCGGGAAGCCCGGGTGAAACATTCCCTTACAATGTGAGTCAACCCCTCCGTATTTTCCTTCTTCTCCATCTCTCCCTCTGCGATGATGATTCAAATAAACCGAGCAAAGAGCAATTATCCTTCAGTGGACGCTCGATGAACGCCAGTTTTATAGACTACAACGGTATCTGAGCAAATCATGGGACTGCACTGTTTTAAAAGCAAGCTTCTTTTGCTGCAAACGCTGACATCTCCCATTCAGACAGATACAAACATGGATCCACCACCAGATAGCCGGGCGGAGGCGGCGACAACATCAGTAGTTGGACGTCCGAGAATTCCTTTAGCTCAGATTTACGCACTTCCTGCGCCAATTCGAACTTTTCCACTGCCCAGTTTCTATCCAAACAATCCAATTTCTCTCTTCCAACTGGTATACACCTGGTTAAAACAGGTTCTTTCTCCCCCAGCTGCAGAGCCGTCCGTCATCCATATTGGAGTCTGGGATCCCGACACCCGTTCGGTCCATGTCAAGGATCTCGCCTCGATTCGCGCCCTCTGGGAACAAGGGTTCTATGGCAAGGGAAGCTTGAGTCGAAGTGAGCCCAATTGGCTGAAGAGAGAGCTGGCTAGACAGGGTTCAGCCGATGGTAAATCTGTGAGCGAAGTACGCACTGAATCCCGTCGAGAGGAGCGACGCCTGGCCAAATGGGAACGCGCCAAGGCCGAGCTGGAGGCTCTCGAACAACAGAGACTGGCCGAAGCTGCCGGTTCCAAAATCCCTGCTGCCCCTGTCACAGTTGAGCTGAGCGAGTTGAGTGACAAGACCAACGATATCGTTGAGGAGACCAAACAAGTTACCGAACAAGATGTAGCGGCGATGCCGTCCCCTGTGGTTTCTCTGGCCCAGGTACCTGTTGTCCAGGAAATCCGGACAGAATCCACACAGCTTCCGGGACTGAAATCACCAATCGGTCCGTCCGAACTGCTGGCACTTCCAAACTCTTCCTCGCTTCCCATTTCTCCCTCGCTGTCCGCTCGCCTATCCACGGACTTCGCCCTCAGTCAACTCAAGCCGCCGGTTGGACCAGCAGAGTTGCTGGCATTGCCCAATTCGTTGGCCGAGCTTGTCACTAAGTCTGGCAAGAATGTGTGCGAGGCCTGGAACACCTTGGTACCTCGAGCATTTTCGCCATTGGACGTCCCCACGCCCTTTGAGAGTGACAATGCGGACGCCGTCTCCGAGGACAATGCCATCAATGGTCATGCGGACAAGGCGAGTGCCTCTGCTCGCAGGATACAACTAGCACCAGAAGGGGCCAAACCTATCTTCCCGGCCGATGTATTGCCCACTCACACTCCCTTGACCCCCTCCAAACGGTCCGCCGGCGGCGAGACTCGGGACGAAGACAAGGCCTACCAACCATCAAAGCGCCAAAAGAACGTCCGGTTCTCTCCTAAGATTGAGTGCGGAGAAGAAGCATCTACGCCCCCGGACGCTATCCCCACTGAGTCCAAGGCAATGGCCACACCAGCGCAACCTACTGAGATCGTGGACAAGGAACACTTCCAACTTTCACCAGAGGAGGCATTCTTCCTACAATTCTCACTGGGCGCTCTCCAGGTCGTTGACCCCAAAACTGGTGAACCAATCCGCACCGAGCGGCTCCTCAGCCTATTCCGATCATACTCATATTTCCCCCCATCGGCAGATCTCCGGCCGGATGATCCGTTCCTCATCCACTATACAGTCTACCACCACTTCCGCTCTCTTGGTTGGGTCCCCCGGCACGGCATTAAGTTCGGTGTTGACTGGATCCTTTACCAACGCGGACCAGTGTTTGACCATAGCGAGTTCGGCATCATGGTCATGCCGGCTTATACCAATGAGCTCTGGAACCAGCATGAGCACGCCACGCCAAAGAAATCTTGGTCTTGGCTCATGGGCGTCAATCGCGTGTTGTCGCATGTTTTGAAGAGCTTGGTCCTCGTTTACGTCGACATTCCGCCTCCTCCGGTTTTTGATGAGGCGATGCAGCGCGGGGGAATTGCTGCCGCTCTGAAGACGTACAACATTCGCGAGATCATGGTTCGGCGCTTTTCCGTCAACCGCAATAGGTGAAAGACAAAAAGAAACACAATACTTCGACTGCGACAAGAATTATATGTGAATCAACTGGGTATGGATCTTGTGGTCTTTTTAAAATCTGGCTTAAAAGGCATTTATTGGCATGAAATGAGCACTTAGCGGCATGGTCCCGCCTGCTGTTTGTGTCTGTTGTCATAGCGAAATTGGAATGGAATTATCCTGGATATGGCGTTTAGGAAATTTGGCTTGCAACTTGTACGGGAACAGATTGGCGGCCATCATGATTGAGGGTTGGTTCAGGGTCAGCATCAAAAGGGATCATCAATTCAGAATTGTCAACAAAGTCTTCTTCCCTCCCCACAACATGATGCAATTCCTACGTGCATTCTCCCACTCTCCAACGCAATATCGAATTTCATGCTCAACTCTTCCCACTCTTCCCAACCATCCACAACTCCCTAAACCTCGACCCCTCAATTTCAACCAACTCAGTCGGCCTGCCCATCTCCACCATCCTGCCTTCGTCCATGACCACCACCCTGTCAAACCCCATAACCATCCCAAGGCGATGACTGACCATCACGATGGTGTACTCTCTAAACTCGGCAGAAATAATCCGCTGCATCTCCTCGTCGGTGTCTTTATCCACGCTCGAGCTCACCTCATCTAACAGCAAAATACCACCGTCTCTTGTTTGGTCTGCGTCACCGAACTCAGCTTGTCTCTGTTTTGTACGAATCCTTTTACGGAGTATGGCCCTAGCTAAGCTGAACAATTGTTTTTGTCCCTGAGAGAACGTATCAGACGACATTGACGCATCAAGCCCTCCTCTAGACTCGATAAAAGGCCAGAGTTGGACTTGCTCGAGTACTTTCTGCGCTTCCTGGGCGGTAGACAGGTGTAGCGGATCCAAATTAGTCAAGAAAGAAGAGGAGTTGGGCAGGAAAACTGGGTCTTGAGAGATTGCAATGAGTAAAGTCCGGAGGAGACCGCGAGGGATTTTTGAGAGCGGCAGGGAGTCGATTGTTATGCAGTCTGCGGGGCATTGGGAAGTGGGATCGAGGAGGCGGAGGAGGAGGAGGATCAGGGAAGATTTTCCCGAGCCGGAACGACCGCATATTGCTAGTTTCTCGCCGGGAGTGATGGAGAGTGTGAGGGATTTGAGGGCGAGGTGTTGTTCTATTTTCTCGGAGGAGGGGGCTTGGCAGTCGTCTTCTTCAGTTCTTGACGGGGGTTAGTACAGCAAAGAAATACCGGGAGGAAGGGGGAGATACGAACCCATACGCTGCTGAGACGTCCTTGATCTCTATTGCACCTTGGGATGGCCATTCCGGCGGCGGGATCAGGTCGTCACCTTCCTTGTTCTCTGACTCTACCGTCTCACTAAAGGTCTTGAGACGCGCAACTGCGCCGATGGACGTTTCAAGCATGGTGTAGAACTTGATGATGTACGTCAGGGCCTCGCCGAAAGACATGAGGGTAACCAAACTGGCACCGGCCAAGGCTGTGTTGGAGCGCAGCTGCGTGGAGAGCGTCACGACAGAGAAGGCGAGGACGGCGATGATGATCTGCAGGGAAAAGCCGAGCCAGCGCTGGATCATGGCGAGGAGGTAGGCCGGACGTTGGGAGGTATCGAGAAGAGCATTATTCTTGTTGATGCCGTCTTGGACCCAGCCGAATGCGCGGTATGTCGTGATGCCCTTCATGGTGTCGATGAAGTGCGAATACAGAGGGCTCTTGGCTTCAAGATCCAACAATCTGACCTGGCGAGACGTTTGGAGATAGAACTTCTGAAGCCCGTATAAAATTACGGCAAGGAACGGGTACGTGATGGCGAGATAGGGGGAAGCGGTGGCAATCACAGCAGCCATGCCGATGCACTCAAAGACGTAAGGCGCCAGATTGAGAAGAGACATGGGAAGCTGACCGTCAATAAGGGTCATGTCCTGGGAGAAGAGATTGGTCACAACGCCTATGTCTGTTGTTGTGAAGAACTTGAGCGGGGCGTTCATCACGGTGCTCAGGGTCTCTTCGTGCAGTTTCGCGCCGGTTATTCTTATCATCGATGTGAGGACGATCATGGCCAGGCAGAACAAAGATGATAGAGTCCCGAACTGGAACACGGCGTACAAGCCGTTCCAATAGGCGTTGGAATGCTTTGGATTCTCAGAGCTGACGTCCTCGGACCAGAACTTGAGCCAGATGGTGGCAAAGTTGCTGCAGAAGCCCCAGGTAGCGCCGAAGACAAAAAAGGCCACGATGGACATCTTATCGACACGAGCAAAGTAGTGGCGGTAAACAGTCCAGTCACCCGTTGCTCTGGCTTGGTCTGCTGCCTTGCTAATTGGATTTGCCTTTGGAGGAGTTCTTTTTGGGGCAACCTGAAGCGCGGGTAACTCTGTGACGGAGCTGTTCCCATCGGAGCTGGAAGAGTCCGTCTCCTTGACGTCGAGCTTGTACACATACCCTCCCTTGGTCATCAGTTCCTGGAAAGTACCCTGTTCAACAAGCTTCCCATCCGATCCAAGCGCCACAACATGGTTGGCGGAAGGCAAGTGCCGAACTGAGTGTGTACAGAGAACAGCGGTTGCATTTCGCCGCTTGAGAAGGCCATCGGGACCAAATATGCGGCGGAAAACCTGTTCTTCTGTGTCTGCATCTAGACCACTCAGGATGTCGTCAAAGACAAAGAAGGCGGTATCATGATACAGAGCTCTAGCTAGAGCCACCCTCTGCTTCTGGCCACCGCTAAGCGTTATACCACTGCTCCCAATCTTGGTGTCATGTCCCTGGGGCAACACATCCAGGTCTGGGCCAAGCATCGTAGCCTCAACGACTTCGTCATATCTCTCCTGGTTCAAGTGCGAGAAACCCACAATATTCTCACGGATCGTGGCGTTAGAGAGGTAGGGGGTCTGGTCACAATATCCGATCTTCCGGGCAGCCCACTGTTCCATGAGAAGCTTGCCTTCCTGAACGGGTACGTCTCCAAGTAGAACTTTGCACAGTGTCGACTTTCCGGATGCAACCGGTCCAACAACAATCGTGAGGCAACCGTCGGGGATCTCAAGCTCGATGTCTTTGATGGCGAGATGATCATTCTTCCAACCGAAGCTCCCTTTGATCTGCATGTTTGGTCCCAGCTGTCTCTTGTCATCACCCTGGAGTTTTCTTTCCTCACGGAAATCGACCCGAGGCTCTTTCTCGAGGAAGGCCTGGATCCTCGCAAAGCAAGTCAAGGCGACCAGGAGTCCAGGAATATCTTGAAAGAGCGTAACGAGAGGGGTCGCCAGGAGGAGGATGTAGGACATTGACGTGAAGATGGTGGTCACATCGAGTGTTCGCGATGCGACGGCAAACGTGATCACCGGCGCGAGACACAGAGGCATAAACCCAACGGTAGCACCAAAAACCAACACTTTCCGGAACCTGGCCCCTACGCGGAGCTCTTCGATTCGGGCATCTTGTACCGACTCCTCCACTGGACCGGTCAAACCTGAAATCTTGAGGTGCTTCATCTGACCTAGAACGCTGGTGATCAAGCCCACCCGCTTCTGGATCTTCTCCATCCACAGTTTCTGCCTTGGAGTGATCAACCTGCTCAGGATGGTAGAGCAAATGATGCAGAAGACGACAACAACGATGGGTCCGATGAAGGCAGTACCAATTTGTCTTGAGAGCAACCAAGACGCCAATGCGACTTCGATTGCGTTAGCCCAAAACTCGTGGATTTTGAGAGTTCCGGTGATGATCCGCTCCACATCGGAGCTCATCAGGGTCAGAGGTGCCGAGTCGTCATCGGCTGAAAGCTCCGCTTCGGTGGTCTTGGTGTATACGGCAGAGGCTAGAAGACCTCGGCCCATGTAGATGGCGCGCTCCTGATAATACCAGTAGAACGCAGCCGACACAGCAATGCCAACGTAGATGAGAAGGGTTGCTCCGATCAGGCCATACCCGATGTTCTTCGAAGTTGCCTCTGGTGACTTCTCAAGGTATCGCAGCAAGGTCTCAATCAAGAACGGCTGGCAGAATTGGAAGGCTCCCATTGCAATGCGCGGACCGACTGGAAGCAGGAGTTGTGCTGCCAGAGCCTTGAACATCGCTTTGGCCAGTCCGTACTTCTTGCCACGGAACTTGGATACCTCGATATGATGGCCGAGTTTAGCATGTAATCTCTCAGCGGCCATGTTGTGATCCAAAGGGAAGAGATCGTCCAGATCCAGGATCTTCCTGTACCCCCGCAAAAACAGTTTGTTGAGCCAAAAGAAGGCCCCCAACCCGTACAGACCCGTGGTTTCCTCGGGGCTGTGGGACTTGATATCCCAGTTGATGATCCATCTAGCCTTTGATTGAGACTCAAGGATGATCAAGACTGCTTTGAAGGCGATCCCGGTGGTGAATAGCTTGGTGAAAGCAGACTCGGCGGTTTTCGTTGAGGCCAACCATAGCGTCCTGCTTTGCGTAATATCGAAAAGGATGGTAATGAAAAGGTAGCCACTGAGGAAGAGGGATGGCCTTGGTGATCGGGAGTGTTCCAGGTATGAGAGTATCAGCATGGAGATGGCAGATCCAAACCCCAGAGCATCGGATGGGATGAAAAATGACGCAAATTTCTGAGACTTGGTGCTGCTGAGGACGAGGAGAGATAATTGAATGAGGCCGTAGATGCAGATGGCTGCCAGCTTGGCGCCCAGGAGCAAGCGACCGGTAACACTGAAGGGTTTCCTGCCAAGGTGGACAATCCGGGAGAGGGAAAGAGCGATGAATATCGAAGCTGGGATAAGGGAGAAGAAGATCTTTTCAAATTTGATGGTGAAGTCGAAATCATCTCGACATCCTCGGACGGCCGGGCCGAACGAGTGGTCGTCGACGCAGCCGGAGAAGTCCATGATGACCTCAGAACTCAAAAGCGCAAGTTGAACTTACTTCACCGACCAACTGGGGACGGTAAGGGGGAAGAAAGAAGCTTTTTGGTCAACTCCACCGGCTAGCGGAGTCTCACACCGTTGATCTTACGAGAAACGTGATGTCCTAACTTGGAAGGTGGGATTGATAACGACTGTTGGTTTCGGGGCTGGTCGGATTTAATCCCCGACCCGCTCACAAACTGTCCCTAGTCGCTGGCAGTTCACACTCAGGAATCACAGAAAGGGTAATTTGACGCCGGGATTGGGCAGGTACACAGATGCAAAATTCTCTGAAAATTGCACAAGCCTACACGTGTAGAAACGTTTCGAATTCTGCACACCGTTGCCTACGAATACCGATAACACAAATCTCCCACTTCCGGATCCATCACATCTCGCACCAGAACGTCGTCGCCACCATGATGTTCCAACCCTCCCATCCAAAGAGAATCCTCCAGACTCGCACGCGATGATTCTCGAGTGGCGGTATACTCCCTGAACCTCCCGCCCGCTGCATCTCGCCGTTGCCACTGCAACCACAACCGATCAAGCTGAGCATGATGCAAAATCGACAGCGGATCTAAAATATCAATCAAGTCAACAAATCAAATTGAGCTCAAAGACCCTAAACAAAATGACGTACCATAGGGAGCAGTAAAACTGAAAAAATCACCCCTCACCGCGTTGGGTATCGCATTGTGCGCCCCATTCTCGATCCCCAACAGGAAACTCTTGTAATCTTCCGCTTCAAGCACTTTTCCCACCGCGTCTGGACTCAACGCCTCAATGGGTTTGTCGCCATAACGAAACCCTCGTGACAGGCAATGCGGGTTTGTTTCGTTGCCGTAGAGAAGTGGACGGAGATGGCCTGCGAGAGGGCCGGTCGTGACGCAGCGGCCTCCGCCTACGGTTACTGGGAGTCTGAGGTCCCCGTCACCGCCGAAACCTAGAGTGGAAGAAAAGACCGGAGAGTCCGAGAGGGATTCCCAGTCGAGCGTCCAGTCCCAGTAGGGGAGTGTGCCGTTGTAGCCGCAGAGCTGTTGGAGGTGTTTTTCGTAGAGGTGGATGAAGCGGCGGTGCCAGGAGAGGAAGGAGGCGTTGCCGTGAGCTAGAAGGTAATAAGTCAGTCGATACCACCTATCCACATATTTGCGCTGACGAGACTGGACTGACTGGTATGGGCCATTTGGAGATGAACCCAGGGGAAGTCATCGTAGACGGTGCCCAAATGTTCGAGGACTGATGGAGTGTGTGCGAGGCAGGTTACTGCGTCCAGGTACGACTTTCTCGTTTCTTTTGACATGCTTCGCCATTCTTTGCGTTGAGCGGGATTGGTGCAGGTCTTTTTGTTGTTGTTGTTGATCTCCACTGGTAATGGTGTTGGAGGCAGTGGGGTTGCATGAGGTGGTTGAATTTCAGGAACCGGATGTTCCAGCTGGAGATCATGATCTTGTAAGTGCTCGATGGACTGACTGCCTTTCCTTGAGCCGATGGTGTAACCCAGCTCAAAGAATCCGGCACTGAGAATGAAGGTGAGGACAATGGATACAACGGCGATAATCAGTATCCTGGATCGTCTAGACGTTTTTGACCATTTTGTGAGTAAAGAGTGTCGCTTTTCTTCCCCGAAACCTTCCAAGTCGCTGCCGCTGGAGCTCTCAGAGTCCTCTGGAAGTATGATATGGTACGATGGGGCACCAGGTCTCGGAAAGGTAAACATTGCTAGTGGTCGTTGTTGCCAGTGAATTCAACTAAAACTCGGGACAAGGTATCCTTGGAGACGCCCGTCTGTCGTGTGAGAGGGAGGACAAGCATACGAGTAAAACTGCAATCTTCAGAGAACGACAGGACTCCCTTTCTGACAAGAATTAGACGTGCGCATGACGATTGGAAAGGAGCGGTGGTGGCGTTGATCGCATTAACTTGCATGCATATATCCGTGCGTTGTCCCTCGATAAGGCAACACCTCGATAACGTTATGAGGGCTGTCTTCCGCCCCTGCATGTCGCTGGGGCGGAGACAAACAAGGGATTTGCACCGGATGTAGATCTGTGGATTCCATGGAACGTATGATTGATCATGCTCCGAGTTGTTGGTTATCCAAACGAGTAGAAGCTGAAGCAACACGAGTTCCGGACATGGAAGGTGGCCTAATCTGTTGTATACGCTCTGTTGTATACGCTCTGACGTAGATGGATGTGCGAGCGCAAGACCCATATCCGCAAGTTGGTTGTTGTCCGCTGGGATGAAGTCAAGTAGGATCAATTAGAGCTTCCGGTGTTTCCGGTTAAGCGGGGAGGAAGTTACATTAACAAAGTTGTTGGTAACTAGAGGGGTCATGGAAGGGCGGAGGTATTCCGTTGTTTAGTCAGAGAAGAGAGGGTATCGGCCCAAACCCCCTGGGGTTCTGTTTGACTCCCCTAACTGTTCTGTCTCTCTCCGCAAGTTTTCTCCTCATCACAGCTTTTCTTCTTCCTCTTGGAAAAATCTTGAGACGAAAAATGGCTGAGAATTACGACCACAGTGAGAAGGTCCCTCTCTACTCGGACACGAGTGTTGAGTCGGCATCAACAGCAGGAGATGACGAGTCCTTGAGCTCAGATCATCAGACTTACACAAGTCATCGCCGCTGGTTTTCAAAGACTCGTGCAGCCGTACTGGTCTGCTACCTGACAGTCTTCTCCGTCTCTCTCATGGCCGCATTTGTTGGAGGTGTTGCCTTCTCAGCGAGAAGTGATCGTCTTGCTAGACTTGCAACCCGAGCCTACTGTGAGTTATCCTCACGCTCAAAGTCTGTTGGAGACATTCCTGACCATACCAGCACCGGTTTCTGGCGCATTGGTACCCGAGCTTCAGATGTTCAATCTCGTGGAGAGAACAAACTCGTACATCAACCTGCCTAGCCCTGAGCTGGATCAAGCGTGGAGAGAGCTCCTCCAATGTGAGTTGACAGTCCAATTCATTTTTGTTGTCTGCTGGTATCATTTCCTTAACTTTTGGTCACAGATTCCAATGTCCGCTTGACGGAAGCCGAGGTAGACGCGATCGATCCAACCCGCAAAGCCTCTTCCATCCCACTCCCTGACGGCGGGTACTTTGGTATGCTCACAGTCCACCATGAGCTTCACTGTGTGGTATGTCTTTTCCAGCCCCAATTTTTTTTTTTTTTTTTTTCAGGATCAAATACTCATAATAAGCAGAAACACCTCCACAGATTCGTCTACGCAAACCACTACTTTGGCAACCTCACACCCGACGAACTAGCACGGAGACAACTGCACATGGAACACTGCTTGGACTTAATCAGACAAAGCATCATGTGTCACGCCGACGTCCAGCCCATAACAATGCGATGGGCCGAGAGTGTGCCTGTTCCGGGGGCAAATTACTCGACACCGCATAATTGCTATAATTGGGACGCAGTGAATAACTGGGCAAAGGGGAGGAGTTTGGATCGTATTTTTGAGCCGGGGTATTTGAAGCATCCGACTTTTGGGGATGTTTACTCGTGGGAGGGGCTGGATAGTCTGATGAAGGTTGGGTTGGCTGTTGATCATAAGGATACAGGGGCGAAGGGTGAGGAGGAGAATGGGAAGATGAGTGGTTAGACTCTGTTAACTGTACGGCCTTTTCTGATTTCAGGAAAGTCTACTAGTCACAATTCTACGCGCTGACTAAATTTCCAAAAGTCTGTTGTAGTCGCTGGATGGGCATCGTCCGCCACAATTAACGGAATTTTGCCATCGACTGTTGTTTACTCTCCGTGACCCAACCACGATCTACCGCTTTCGGGGGTTTTCTTCCTCAAGGACTGCCGGCCCCCCTGTGCTGTTTGACCCCTTACCTGAAAGAGACTTTATTTTCATTGCTATACCCGTCTATATCCACCAACTCCGATCACATCCAGGATGCATCCTTCAGTACTACCTTACTAGTACCAGTACGTCGATATTTATGCGTAATCGTGATAGAGTTCGGAGCTTTTTGAAAAGCCATAATCGTGCAGCCAACAATGGGGAACAACCTTGTTCGGTGACACTCATGTTGATCCTTCCCCAAGAGAGTAGGACCGGACTATTTCCTACGGAACCAACGCCCGATGCCCTGGCCCAACAAGGGTTATAGTTGTATGCACATCAAGCACTTGGGGAACATACCAAAACGATCACACTTGCGTACAGCACCAGGATTCTTCATCTTGTAGACTGGGAAACTCTCTATTCATACTCACCGCCACTGATAACGAGCCAATCGAAATGTTTTTGTTCTCAAGTGACTGAATATTTTGGCAGAGCTGACTCCTACCGTACCACTTCACCCAGGTAGATGTAAGAAGAATACGTCTCCGCATGAGGCACATGAGCATGTTGCCTCATCAATCACAAACATGGCGATAAAAATATCCCATTTCTTGGATTCCTGAGCGGGGCATTCTTGTCAGTTGGCACAGTTTTTGATGTGGAATGCAACATTCACTTCCCCCACATTGACACCCTTAGATCCGCAAGATCCGAACAACCATCCGAAGGGCAACTCTACCCGCGAGACGGAAAGAGGGACGAACCTGCGAAGGATTATGCCTCTCATCCTAACTTGGACCTGAACCCCCTGGAGAAGGTCAACCGTTCGCAAACGGCCTCAAGCTCTGTGGCTCGGAGGCTATGTAGACATAATTACTCACCCACAGGTATATTTCTCCATAAATAAGACCATTCCACCATCCGCACTCTCTTCCCTCTCTTTCCTTCTCCAGCAGACATTACACTACAATCATCTACTATTACCACCCAAAGAACACACAAGACAAACTACCACATCCATCAAAATGCACTTCACCAAGTCCACCGCCCTCGCCGTCATCCTCTACGCTACAGGCGTCCTCTCAGCTGGTACTTCATCTCCCCCCCTTTATCTATTTCCCCGTCTCCATCTTCAAGCCAGCTCCCCATCTATTCACGTAATACTATACTAACACCGTTTCCAGTCATCCCCGCGGCGGACGGAGCATACGTCCAAGTCGTCAAGCGTTCTGATGCCGAGGCTGATGGCGCTTATGTGCAGGTTGTGAAGAGGGAGGATGCGGATGGTGCTTATGTCCAGGTTGTGAAGAGAGAGGATGCCGATGGCGCATACGTCCAAGTTGTCAAGCGCTCTGATGCTGAGGCTGATGGGGCTTACGTGCAGGTCGTCAAGAGACACGGAGACGAAGCTGATGGGGCCTATGTTCAGGTTGTGAAGAAGTCTGCGGCTGAGGCCGACGGGGCTTATGTTCAGGTTGTGAAGAGGGAGGATGCCGATGGCGCTTATGTTCAGGTTGTGAAGAAGGAGGCTTCCGAGGCTGACGGCGCTTATGTTCAAGTCGTCTAAGCCGGACTCACGCACTTCAGGGACTGGATTTTGTTATTGAGATGGCAGATGATCTTCTCGGGGGTAGCCTCATCGGGGCTTGACAAGAATACAAGACATTTTGCTCCATCTTATTCGATCGATTGTACCTTTCGTTGCTTCTTTTTCCTCTTTGCTTTCTTCTTTTTTTCTTTTCTTTTGGGGAGGCGTTTTACATCCGATTCAAACCTTCTAGTAGTTGTTCTTTGAGCTTGATGAACTTGAAGTCTTTGATAATTTTGCCAATTACTACCTAGTTTACATACCATTGCCAAGTTCCTTCCGTCGTTGCGGTTATGACACTCCTCCATTGGCCAGTATCACTGACGCCATGATAATTCTGATTTCCTCCTCACTCGTTTCCTCATCTCTCGGCGCAGAATGGGCAGCACGTTCGACCAGGGTGGCACGAACCATGCGATGCCTCCGCTGGGAAGCTGTAGCGGTGAGTAACTCCAACCGATGATCGAGGCCGACTTCACCTTCCTCTGTCGGAGAGCACTACATCTGCATGTTGGTCACGATGGTGATGCCATCACCAACAGAGACCACTGACAACCAACAGGATAAGCAGAAGTTCGAAAGCGCTAGTATGGTGACACCCGAATCTTCCTTGTCTGGGGCGCTCGGTATCCCATCGAGGCCATTTGACTCGTAGTCTTGGTCCGCTCGCTGTTTCATGCCAGACCGGCGAGGCCTTGGCAAACCTCTAAAATGACACATTAAATCCTTACAAACCATAATTGTTGACATGTCGCCATTCAGAGGAACCATGAGTTCAACCATAATCCACAGCTCTGCCAACAACACCAAGAAACCTATATGGGGATGCAGGCATTACACATCCGTCCAAACAAAGGATCCGTGCCACCTTCCAAGACGGGCACTGATCTGACCAAGAAAGCTTGAATAGCGCCAACGCCGTTGAATAAAATCCGGGGTATACATAAGTCCTGGGACTAGGGTACCTACACTAGAGGGCAGGGGTCCTGCACATGACCCCAGATGTCCGCCGATATGGCCCAGTTTGGTCATATTCTTGAACGTGGAGCCTAACAAGTAATACCGATCTCTGCAGATGCCATGTAAAATCCCACAGCAACGATCCATCCGACAGCTCCGAGACGGAGGGTTCCGAAACAAAATCCCCGGCCCCGACGGACGTCCATGTAGGCGCATAATGCTTTATGTGAATATCGTTGTAGCGAGATCCTGCTTCGTCCAGATCATCTAGGTAGTTTAGGGGTTCCCCTCCTTGAGGATTCTGGTGTCTTTGATCTGTGCACTCCTCTCTTTCACCCTTCTGCTGTTAATCATACAGAGTTGGACCATTTGCACCTTTGTTGTTGTGAGACCATTCCCCCCCAAAAGTTGAAGCTCTCACACGCCACCATGAAGTTCATGGAACTCCTCTTTCCTCGGCAACGACGATACGACTCCCTCGACACCACTGACAGCGAGAAATCATCCATCCACGAAGAGGAAACAGACCCTCTTCAGGGGCCTCGACTGGGAAGGCAGCAGCCCGGGAGCCCACACAACAAACCCAAACAAGCATGTCTGCTTCTCCTCATCAGCGTCCTAGCTCTTGTCCTTGCCATCGCCCTGACAGTCGTCTCAACGATGCACCTCCGCTTGATCCGTGACACCACCCCACGAGAAATAGTCGATTGCGGTAACTCGATCCAAGAAGCCATCAACAAAGGCTGCATCTTTGACGAACTCTCCAAAGCGTGGCTTTCCCCAGTCTGCCCCCGGACCGGCACGGACGAGTTCCTCGAATCCTCTATGAGGTTGGGCAACCAGTCCGCCTGGAAATACTGGACGGATGAACAAGGCACGACGGAGCTGAACTTCGGACAGCTGTCGCGGCGGGTGCAAAACAACCCCGGGAAGAAGTGGTCATGGGTTGGCACGGACCGGGAACACATGGCCCACTGTGCCTACTTGATCATTCGTCTGGCATATGCGCACAAGACGGGTGCAAGGGTGGACATGTTGACTGCCAACTACATGCATACGAAGCACTGTACTTTGATGATGTTGGACAGGGCCATGTCGGCGCCGGGGATTGATGACAAGATTACGAGGGGCGATGTGAGGTTTGGGTGGTGTTGAAAGGTAAGACCCGGGAATGGCGTTAGCTTACTGGGTCAAGTCTGAAGTTGATGAGATGAGCTCTGCTTGGGCACGAGGATGATGACCCAATCGAATCAATGGTAGCATCTGATCATGTTCAAGAACTTACGTTGATGTTTTACCCCACTTTTTGTGAATCCGTGTGAATCAGTGAATCCGATGCAGGCCAAGAAACACCCTGAAGACGGCTCGTTGTCCCCACATGCCGATCTGGATCGACTCAACTCGGTCCTGACCATCATCAATTTTTCGGGTTGACAGGTCCTCCCACGGGAACCGGTCAGGCGGTGTACATCAATAATGGGAAAAGAGGCGCCATGGCGTGCAGACAGGTCGCACGGAAACACGCCACGTTCAGCTCCACGAAAAGGAGAAAAAAAAAGAAAAATAAAAAAGAAAAAAAGCCAGTTTTGGATTTTAGCGTCGCTTATCTCGGCCTTGTCAGCGAGACGAAGACGACGGTCCTCGACTTTGGCGACGGCGCCGAGATTTCTTTTTTGGGCCTTATGCAGGTGCAGTTGACAGGAGGGGAGCCTTTCAAGCCTTCTGGAATTGGAGAAGAGGTCCCCTGGAGCCCCCACGGCCTTGGAAATGGTCAGGGTAGGAGCTCTTTGCCCAAAGCTGCCCAGTGCGCCCAAGCCCGGCCAAATAACCTTCGAGGTTATCAATCCAAATTTTCTTTTTCTTGAGATGATCTTCTGTTTCCGAGGAAATAATATTATTAGCGCGAATTGTTTCAAAAAGTCATAATACCACGGATTTGACAACATGTTTTGGTTGGTCTTTATTCCCACCACGTGGAGGGGAAGACGGGCGGTAGTGGGGGGGATGTGGTGGGTGGAGATGAGCGTGGGGGTGTCTCTTGGGCAGAAAGTCTGGGGAAAGCTGCCCCGCGTCAAGCTGTTTTCCCTCGGGATTTCAGCTCATTACGGAATTAATGCTCGTTGACATCCCATCATTTCTGTCCAGACGAAGAATTGTTGTTCGTCCTTTCCTTTTACCATGACATTTCCCGTCCCAATGCCAGTGGTTTTCAATTCCTGCAGCTAGGCGCGGCGCCTACCCACGTTCGCGAACCACTCTAATTACATGACAACAAACGACCGGGTCCTCCCCTCCTCGAGAATGAAGTTATGAACAACTCGATTCGGCCCCCATAGTAGTATAATAAATAAATAAACCGACAACAGCAGCCATGGAGACCCAGCAGCAATTTGGACAGCAGCATATCACAAATGGCAGCCCGGAGCCATCATCATCCGACCAGCCTTCTTCTACTCCGGGGACCTACAAACGTGCAAGCCGAAAAAATGCCCCGCGACGATTCAGCTGCGAGTATCCGGGTTGCGATAAATTGTACTCCAGGGCGGAGCATCTTCAAAGACACCAGCTAAACCGTACGATCGCCATGCCAGTTTTGCTCTTCAATCTTTTGCTCTCGTCCTTGTCGCCCTGCGGCGGCGGTGCGCGCTGTCTTGGGTGTCTGGTGAACTGACCAGTATCAGATGTTCCCAAGGAGATTTTTCATTGCGACGTCGCCGGTGTAGGTTAATTGCGATATATCTGGCCCTTGAGACAGAGCTGATGCGGTGTAACAGTGCGAGCAAAAGTTTGTGCGAGCCGACCTTCTTGCCCGCCACCGAAAAAGGCATACGGGCTCCTACATACCAAGGAATCGAATGCCCAGTTTCAGCAGCGCTATAAAGGGAGAGTTCAACGCATCCCCCGAATCAAGCGTCTTATCACCGACCACCGGCGTGGAATCCCGTCCAACGTTCCCAAGTGCTCCCCACGACGCCGCGATCCTCCTTACTCCCGAGCGAACCCACCCACACGCGCAGCTCCCGAATCCTTCCCAGCCGAGAATGGCTCAACACCCGCAATGGCATCCCCAAATGCCAGATATGGAGCCCTGCAACATCATTCGTCCCAAACCCGGCGCCTACTACCAGCGCGAAGACCCTGGAGCCGCTGAGCAGCCAACCGCCGTCTCCTACCACAACAATGTTGCCGTCCAGTTCCAGCAGGATGATCTCACTCGCGAAAACTTTGCCGTGTGGCTATTCAACCCCCATGCTCCATACGACTTCGTTTCTCATCTCCCGTTCATGGACGGTGGCTTAGAGTCAACGTTGAATAACAACATCCATTACGACTATGAGTCTTTGACCAGCAGCCGATCCCAGCTGGAAACTCCACCGCGCTTCAACGAGAGCGAAGAGCTTCTGTCCGAGTTCCGCCGCGGAGAAGTCATTCGCTGGTTCCAAAACTTCCGGCAGAAGAACCCCAAATCTGAGCCGCTTGTTTCCAACCTCGTCCACAACAGCAACGGGGACATTCCGGCTCTGAGCGTGGAGATGATGCGGGATTGTCTACAGGAGTATTGGGAACATGTGTCTCCTCGGCTGCCCATAGTCCACCAGGCCACGTTTTCTAGCAACCGATGCTCTGTCTTCCTTCTGATGGTTATGATTGCTCTGGGTGCAGCTTCATTGCGAGGTCGGGATACAACCGGAGGCTTTGCGGATTATGGTGGCTTTGCGGACGTCATTATTCTCGGGGTTCGATGGGAGATCGTTACGGCCGAGGAGGCATCGCCTCCAGTGGGGCTCTGGGTCGCCCAAGCCTTGCTGCTTCTAGAGTTCTATGAGAAGATGTTCTCGTCGAGGAAACTCCATGAGCGAGCCCACATTTACCACTCGGTTGCGCTGACGCTTCTCAGGAGAGGAAGCCCGTTGATTGGGCGGTCGGGGAGCGAGTCGCCTCCAGAAGCCCCGTGTGCTGATCATCCTCACCCTGGAGTCAACCTGGACTCCCACACCTGGTGGTGCCGATGGACAGAGACCGAAGCAATGCATCGAGTGGTTTTTGCCGCCTTTATGATGGATGTCATTCATGCCGCCATGTTTGGTCACGCGGCACAGATGGCTCCACACGAGATCCGGCTACCATTACCGTGCGACGACAATATGTGGACGGCGTCGGATCCGACCACGGTGCGACAGCTCGATCAAAATCTCCGCATGTATGGCGTTAAGCCGGTTTCCTTCTTGGATGGTCTAAAGCGGGCTTTGCATGGCAAGGAGGTGAGGACACACTCCTTCGGCCGCATGATCATCATGTGCGGGCTCTTGAGCGTTGGCTGGCACCTCAGCCACAGAGAGACACACCTCAAGTGGTTGGACTTCTCGGCAAAGTCAGCAGAGACCGAGGAAGTTTGGAAGATAATTCTTCTCAAGTCTTATGATCATTGGAAGGCCAGCTTTGACATTGCCCAGACTCCAGTCGCGGGTCAAGGCGGCCCTGTGTTGTCCTTGCAGCCCTCCGTCGCCAACGGCCCGATACACAGCGCATCTGTCCTCTATCACCTGGCCCAGCTGAGTCTGCATGTCGATATCGTCGATTGCCAGGTGTATGCGGGAGCCAAACGGCTGTTGGGGAGGAAAATCTCTGTTCGCGATTACACCAACGTCGTTGCCCGAATGCGGCAATGGTGCACTCAGTCCACAACCCGACATGCCGTCCTGCACGCCTTCAGGCTTCTTCATGGAGTGCTGGTTGACCCTAGACGGAACACCAACGCATCAGAACGTGATCGACAGGGTTTTGGCGCTGTTCATCTACCACCTATTGAGGTCCATTCATATTCTTGTCGCCACGAGCCCGATCCCCATCGGCCTTGGGTGATGTATTACGCGGCTCTGTGTATCTGGTCATTCGTTCGCGCAATCAGTCGGCACGACTCCCTTCAGGAGCCCCCGAGTGTCCCTCCATCTCCGTTTCGGCAACCGAAATCCATTCCGGTCAATTATCACCGCGTTTCGGCCTATCTCTCACAGATTGCCAGTCTGCAAGAGTTGACAGAGGCAGCGACTGTGGGTCTTGGCGAAGGTCTTCCGGAGCTGTTAGAGATGCTGCATTGCATCTTTGCCGAGGCACAGTCTGAGATCCTCCATGAAGCGCACGTGCGCATGAGGATATGCAAGGACCTTCTTCCCACGACTGGATGAACGTCATCTTAACTCGGGAGTGCCTACAAATACATGGATGATGTAAAGTAACCAGCTGGCTGTATTTGCACTAGTTGGGTAAGCATCCCTTTGCCCTCGGGGTCACACCTGTCGCTAACTCCGCGTTGGAATTCAGGCGGTCGACCATGTGCTCAAGAAATCGGGGCACACCAGGATCACTACATCCATCCGCCCCACTCGGTGACAGTGCAGTTCTACTCCCTGCCGATGACGGAATAATGCCGTCGGCCAGGACAAGGAACACCTGGCCCAGCAGGGACGAGAAAAGGCTGGTTTGCCAACGGCGACTCGTAGATGCCACAAGGACCCTGGGGACTACTCACAGAAGCAAGACTGGGCAGAACAACACAGCGTTAAGGATCTTCAAAGGAAAATGTCTTCTAACGGATTGAGCCTAAATTTGCAAGAATTTCTTGGCAATTGAATTATATCTTCACTTGCGTGTGAGAGGCGTTGGCCGTTGTATGTTAACACTAACTGCCTGGCCTCCGCCACAGCCCTTCCCGACGACTAGGTTTGCCCAAGACGGGTTTATGATTCACAGGTTGATGGATTTCAGGCGCTTCTCCTTCCTGTGGACATTTGCTCATTTAGAAAGGTTCAATTGATCATTATGGCGAAAACGGAGAAGGTAAGCTGGAGTACTCGGCCTGGAAGGAACAGGATCAGGTTGGATTGGGTGGTGAGGGTTTTGACTGAACGAAGACAGCAGTCATGATGCAAAGGTGCCTCGCATGTCGTAGCGGAGTTGGGAAAATGAGCATATTTTCCACTTGCGGTTCTGAAAACTTATCTCATCTTTGCGTTTCTTGCCACTCTCCTGCCTTATCCAGTCCCAGCAACCATACAAAGAACAGCACATCTTCAGGGCAGTCATTGTCACTTTGATAAGTGGCCATTGTGGCCTACGAGTCTCCAGTAACACCCTTGGAGACATCCTAACTCAGGGAGAAAACAACAGGCAGCGATTCCTCTACTTATCGTTGCTTCTTTATGCAACATGATCTCTCGGGTAACCAACTCATCCATATCCGAACTTGGCACCAGCAACGAGATAGCACATCCCCATCTTTGCCACTTCTACAGCCCTCCTGACCTCGATAATAAAACCACCATCTACAATGACGTTTTCCACTACAGGCGTGACCTGAGCGGCTTGAACAGACATATATATATACCCCCTAATTACACCTTGCTTTCCCACAGAACATAGTCGACAAGCTTTCAAACTTGGATAACTAGCCACCGTCAGAAACTATCATCCACACACACACACACACACAGAAAACATAATCGCCAAGCCGTTCTCAACTACCTGTACGTTATAGTCAAGGAGCCAAAATGGGGAAAAAGAAAATGGACGACGAAGCAGCCAGGAGAATCAGGGAGAGGGGGAGAGATGCCGAGTTTAGGGAGCGGGCGGATAAGGCGGCGAAGAAGAATAAAGAGGGGGACAAGAAGGGTGATGATGATTCTCCGGGTGGAAAGGGAGACGATTCGGAAAAGAAGGACTCGAGCGGCGGGAAGAAGTAGGGAGGGAGAGCTGGAATATTTAAAGGGAGTGAATATTATTATTTTTTGGGGGGGAAGACTTTGACGACGCCGACGGGTTTGCAGGGACTGATGATCTTCAACGAGTGGTGATAAGGAAATCCAGGGAAAGCAAGGTGAAAGAAAAAGCAAACCGACGACTCGGACGGGGAAAATATCTAGCATAGATTTAGGTTCTGGGCATTTGGAATGCAGAATCGAGATGGTATCTTACTTTTTGACATGGAATCTTGAAGCACTTGATCAGCTCGCTGCAAGTATGAGCATACCTACATATCATAAAAGTGGTAGAACCGTAAAAGCGAGGTGGCTGCATACCATGTAAAGGACGTGACCGGGTTTCCTTTTCCCTTTCAACATACCACCAAGCCGTCCGTCCTGTTTCGACAACCATCTCTCATATCTTGGAGGATTTTATCTTCACAACAACATGCGAAAGCTTTCGGGCACGGTAGAGATGTTTCACACTCATATAATGCAGACGACATAAACTTCGGGCGGCCAAAATTTGCACATGGATGTCCAATCACAGCATAAGTAACCCCGAGAGTTCTGGTATCCATTTGTTGTTTCCAAATTTCCTCGATTCTTTTTTGCCAATGTATAACTACATGCAATGCATTTTAATGTGAGGTAATTATATCTCAGATGCTAGCAATAACCTCTTCTTCAAGTTTCAGATCCTTTCCCAGACTGCAATTTCGTCCCTCCTTGGAACGCCAAATTCTCATTTCACGTCTGCGCTCAACTCTCGGTTGTACTTTTTGACCTCGCAGTCTTTTCTTGTTTCTTTTTTCGTTCTTTTTTTCCTTGGCAAAGCCGTTGGTTTCGTTGTCGATGTCAAACGGCCGTGGGTGGGTGGTGACCACGCCCTCTCAACAGGCTGTCAATCACTGTCAACCATCTGTTAGGTGACGACCTCTTTGAACCAACACATATGAAGGCATGATGGCGTGGAAGTTGGCCTTGAGTGTTTGCCATTTTGTACTCGGTAGACTTAGCGGAGCCTTGTTTTCTGTGGTCAAATGGCCTTGTTTCCTGATTTGGTAATTTTAGAAGCCATACCCAGCTTCAGGATCTCTATGATTCCAGTCAATTCCGAGAAAGCCGCCCACAACGCTACTGATGATGTTTCTGTGGTTCAAGTTGTCGTGGCGCACTCAAGAAATCAAATTCGACTGGGTATAATATAAGCTTGGGCCGGAAAGAAGCCCGCTGATTACAAGACTCCGGCAGGCTATGGACCTATTGCCCTACTCCCTGCAATAGGGAAGTTAATAAAGGTTATAGTAGCCAGGAGAATCACCTACATGGCCGAAAGTATGGGCCTCCTTCCCCTCCCCTACAACCGAGCCTCCTTTAAATCATCATCAGAGAACCTTAATTCAGATTCCATCTCTATTTTCGCTTCGTGACTCAAGAAACTCAAGCAGCTCAAGGGAGTCATCAACTTCGTCGTTCCCAGCAACAGAAGGGCCGAGTCTGGTGTAGAATGGCCACTCGAAGCGAGCTGGGTAGAATCCGGCATATTCCCAGTCTATGATGGCATTGATTTTCAACGTGTCCAGGTCGACGATAACGTTCTGCTGAGACAAATCGTTGTGGTAGAACACATATTCGTCATGATCGGAGGGTTTCAAGTGCTAGTGGTCTGTTTCTGTGCGCCGTAGAACTCGATACGGGGGGATCACAATTCCCGATGGTCCGCCAAGTCGGTTGGACTTGAGAGTCTGGAGCGTTGCGAGATGGCCCTGGAGCTCTTCGCGTACAACAGCCTTCTGATCCTCTGTTAGGCGCGACATGCTCACACCTTCGACGTATTCCGTGACCAAGTAATAAGCATCTTCGTCCTCAAAGTCGCAGTGAACAGTCGGGACCGGAATATTGGTGTGCTGACGAATATACCGCAATGACTCCGCTTCATTCATGACACTCTCCTTCCGAAAGCGAGGTATATGAAGGCCCCGATGCCCGGTGCGGAACTCCCTGGGTCTCAAGGTTCTCTTGATGAAGGATCCTCCACGGTGATAATATTTTCTCTCAAATGTGATCGCAAAACAGCCTTCCTCCCGTGCCTCCTGGTTTTCAGGCATCGCAAACACGGCCGGAGATCGAAGGCAGGCGAAATCAGAACTTGGAGATTTGATTATGTCGAAAATATCGAAAATTGCTCAAAGAAGGAGCTCAAAAATGATTCCTGAGATTATTGTCATAGAGCATTGAGCTGCAATAAAGTTGAGGCAATCGCCAACTGTCAAGAAACTTCACCGCCTTTCTAAAACATAAGATACGCTTACCGCCGGCTCGCTTCGCTCAATCCCCACCCCCCATCATAGGAGACTTCACTTGCACTCCGCCAACACACCCCCTGTCATTTCCAGCGGCGGCCGCTTGTAGACTAAAATTTTCAATTCTTGGCCTCTGCGTGTGAAGATTTCAATGCGCCCAACCTCGCGATTACGTGTAGATTAGGTTTTTCTCGTCACCCTAGCTCATCGGCCCCGAAATGGCTTAGGGGCAGCCTTCCAGGATCCAAAAATCGATTTATCGTTTTTCCTTCCTCGTTCCATTGGTTGAGACGCTGGCATCACCAATAGCATGATGCATCGCCATCACCAACAGCATGATGCATCACTAACATCCCGAATTACGACACCCTGACGGGGAGAGGCTGATCATTCTCATCTCGTCGAACGCCATATGGAGCACAATCCCTTAGACACCCTCGTCGGCAGCCTCTTTAGCCAGCGGCGTAAAGCATCAGTCGTCGGGCCCGGACCGTGGGCGCTCGGCTACCGGAGCCCACTGTGCGCACGCTTGACTCTGTTGCCCCACCGTACCTCCGCCGTTAAAATTATCGGTTGTCTGTCTGACGCGATTTGGGACGTCCTAATGTGGCATCTCCTATGACATGGAGGCTTTGAGACACTCACTGCGTCAACATCAAAGGTGAACTTGTATGAATTTGAGTTAACGCCGCGGTCTCATTTGGCGTTTGTTTCTCCAGGCCTTTCTCCTCGTTTCCCATGGCGACACGCCCTTCTCCTAGACCTCAAGCTCAAAAAACAATCCTCCCATCTTAATTCTTCTCTCCACCGGTTGTGGTCTGTCATCGACAAGTTTAATCGTCAAACCATGTCTCCCTTCTTGGATCGTGCCCACCTTCAGGCCCTCCCCGCCCTGGAGGCAATTGCTTCAAACGACAGCCTGCGTTCACTCCACCGCTTTGAGCGCGATGATCCCCTGCCCTACGTGGGTTGTCCTTGGCCGCAGCGTCGTAAAGGTCGATGGGCCTCGGTGAGGGTCAAGGGGTGGTTGTGGGAAGAGAAAGCTCAGGTCTAAAAGCTTGGTGAGAGGAGAAGAATTAAGATGGCTGCGGGGCAGCTCATTGCAGCAGATAATATCCATTAGATTCTCAAACATTCTCCAAGTACCATTCTCGGATCGATGAGAACCGCCACCTGACCTTCAATTTGCTGCACTTTATATCAAACATTGGACGAACCTATACAAAGTTTTATTATTTCTTCTCTGCACGTCTTGTCTTGGTTTTTAATTTCAATGCTTTTAGGTTTTTTATTCCCGGGTCGTGTAGACGAGTGTACAGCAGTCTTTGTATTCGATCAATCAGACCAAAAGAAACACTCAGCTGGGAGAAGATCGTTGCTCGCTCTCATACAAACACACCCCTTGAACGTTTATTGACTTCTTTCTCTCCATGTCATAGGTAGCGTTTGTCACACGCTCCTGTCGGTTCCGTATATACTCGCAGGGTTCTTATTTGCCAGGTGGTTGGGCTTACTGATATTATTGAGAACCGACGTTGGAATCTCTCTTGGCATTGGTCCTATTCGTTACTGCATCGTCCGTATGTTTACGAAAGGCGCATTGGTCTTGCTTTGTGTCCTGGCCCTTACTGATACGTTTTGGTTGTGGAGGCATCTAGGAATCTTGCTGGCAAACGAGGATTATAAAGATGCGTCTGGTCTCCTGTTCAATCTGCTTACCTCGATAGCATTGATGCAACAGAACATCCACCACAAATCATTCTAAGCCCACACAGCCCACGATGCAGCTGTCCTGTCTCCTCGCAACCCTTGTGGTCTTCATTTCCCGCAGTCTTGCAGGTACGTAGTATCCCATCTACCTACCTAATACTCCACGACCAGCCTCTGATGCTGATTCCCAAACAAAACACAGCTCCCACGCAGGAATCCACTCATGAACCGCAGCCCGCCCTTGAGCTCCTGACCGGCGCCGACCTGGACCTCACCCGCAACGTCACGGCCCGCAGCGGGTGGCGCAAGCTCACCGTCTACAGCGGCTCGGGCTGCACCGGCACCGCGTGGTACATCCCCAACAACTTCAACTGCGAGGGGACCTGCTGGTACACGCCCGGCGACATCTGGAGCATCAAGCTCGAGCAGCAGTGGGACTTTGATCCCCGGCCGACGGCGGACCTGTATGCGACCTCGGACTGCAACAACCAGGTTGCGCATGCGGGCATCTGGTACGGGTACACCGTTGGTTGTACTAACCTCGGCTCGGCTGCGAGGAGCTTCAAGCCTTGGTATAACTGTTAGATAGGGGGTTGGTGGAGCAGACTTGGAGCAGTTGGGAGATTGAGGATATTGTGTGCGGTTTAGGGTGACCACCTTGTTTGATTACAAACCTCTATTCCCACAAATCTAGCACTAAATTACACCCTAATTATTGGCACAGAGGGAAGAAAAGAAAGCCACCAAAGCGCTTTTCTCCTGCGTAGAGAAACTTTCAACCCAAAGTCCGCCCACTCACAACGTATAATACCCCTTCCACAGCCTCTTGAACCTCCCCAGCGGATCGTACCTGACCGCCGTCAGCTTCAGCCTCGCCCAGCTGACGACCCCGTAACTCTTGTACACGTCCTGCAACCGCGACGCATAATTCATGTACACGAACCCGTTCCAGAGCCCCCTCTCCTTGGCGAGCCTGTCAAACTCGTCAATCATTTTGTTGCTATCAGCCTCCAAAACCGCATCCAGAGAAGGATCCTCCCACTCCCACGAGATCTGCACCAGAAACAGCGGTCCGTCGCTCGGCTTCAGTCCCAGCGCGTTTCCGCCGTTCTGCTGCATCAGCTGAATGACAGAAACGGGAACGGGCTGCAGCACGAAAATAGGTCTCAGCCTGCTCCCGCCCGCAATGGAAATGATGCGTTCAACAAATCCCTTCCACAGCTCGACGTACTCTTTCAGCAGCTGCGCGTCGGTGGCTTTGACAGACGTGACGGCAAAGTTCTGCCTCGACCCCTTTGGACTCTCGATGTCCCGCGTCAGCTGGGTGACGTTGGAGAAGCGCGTGTTGTTGAGATAAACCGCTTGGGGCGGGACGTCGTGCAGGGGCCTGAACGGCTGCGGGATTGTTTGCGCCGAAGGGTGGAACTGGTCGCTCAAGACCAAAAACCCGCCCATTTCCGGGTAGTGCGTCATGACAAAGTACTGGTGGGCCGCGGGGTCCTGCGTGTTTGTGTTGACGGCGTAGTTTTGGAGAATGTCAATGTATGTCGCGTTCATGGACCCGGGGAGGATGAGCGAGCTGGCCCAGAGTTGGCCTTGGTCAAACGACTTGAGGTCGAAGCGGGTTACGATGCCAAAGTTTGACCCGCCGCCGCCGCGGAGGGCCCAGAAGAGGTCCTTGTGCTGATTGGTCGAGGTGGCGGTGACGATGTCCCCGGAGGAGGTGACGACCTCGTAGAGTTTGACGTTGTCGCACGCCCAGCCGTAGATTCCGGTAAAGTAGGAGATGCCCCCGCCGAGGAGGAGACCGCTCACGCCCACGGTGGAGGAGCGCCCGCCGACGACTGCGAGCCCGAGGGGGTCGAGCACTTCGGCCACGTCGACCCATCTGTTGCCCGGACCGACGCTCACCGTCTTGCGGTCGGCCGAGACTTTGACTTGGTTCAGGTAGAGGAGGTCGACGGTGACGCCGTCTTGGATGTTGGAGCCGCCCGTGTACCCGGTGTGTCCGCCGCCCTTGACGGTGAAGGGCGCGTTGCGAGAGACGAGGACCTTGACCGCCTTGGAGACATGCTGGGCGGTTTTGGGCGTAACGTAGCAGGCTGGACGGACCTCGGACTGCCGCGCCGACCAGTACTGGCTTTCCTGGTCGTAGAGGGTCGTGTTGGGAAACGTCACGAGGCCGGGGAGATTCGTGTTGAGCGTTTCGCAGATATTTCCGGGGTTGAATAATGTTGCCGCCGCAAGAGCTGGCAGGGCGGCGAGCCCAACGACCGTTGTGAGGTCAAGTCGTCGTCCCATTGTCACTGCTGTGGAATCGACACGTCAAAAGTTTGGACCGAACAAGGTACTCACTCTACTTATAGGGATCCTCACGATGCCCTCCAGGGGCGGGGGCAAGGGAAAGGAAAACAAAATTAACAATCATGTGTAAAAATGTAACCACGCAGGAACCCATAGCTCTGTGCCACCGTGGCGCGTCTCGGCGCGTCCGTATCTTGCAAGGAACCCTTCTTTCTCGAAAAGAGATCTGCAGATGGCCGGCTACACAGCACGGATTGTCAACATTCCGGGGTTAGTGCTGACTGACAGCGACTGCCTAACAAGATTGGTTGCACGAGCCTGGGCATAAAACAGGGCGATCCAATAATCATTCTGCAAGTAAGCCACAATCACATAACGTCACACACATGATATCGAAAAAGGTGAGAAAATGAATATTTGTTGCACTTGATTAGCTGTTTTTTTGTTGTTCTTTTTTTTTTTTTTTTTTAAAAAAAAAAAAAAAAAAAAAAAAAAAAAAGAAAGAAAGAAAGAAAAGAAACTTACTTAATCTGACACCTGCACGCTCAGCCTACTACTGTTAAACGTAGTCACTGGACCGGTAGCTTTCGTATTCTTCGAGAGGAACCACAAGGGGATACCCTCCGATGTGATCAGACAGGAGGTCCAGCCAGTCCCTAGGCTTTTTGCTTTTGGGGTGCTTGGTGAGCTTCTTGATGGCGTGCCACCACACCAGTCCGTGTGTTGCGTGGGGGATCTCGTCTCTCATGGCAAGGGCGAGCATCCGCTTCCACTCCTTGTCGTCAGCGCCGACCGTCCAGTTGAGACGGGCGTAGTGAAACCACAAGGGGTAGTAGCCAGTGAATTCCCAGTCGATGATGCCGGTGAGGGTGCCGTGGTGAGGGTCAACCATGATGTTGCCGTGGTAGAGGTCGCCGTGGTAGAGGGCGAACTGTCCAACGCACGGGGGCATGCAGTAGCGGATCTGGGTGATCCTCTCGTCGGAAATTCCCTGGTATTCGAGGACCGGGAGGAAGGCGGCGTCAAAGATGTCGTCGTCGGTCTTCCAGAGCCTTGTTCGGCGAGCGTAGTCGCTTCCTGGGACGAAGCAGTTGTTGCCGAGGTTCTTGTCCGAGACGCTTTGCATCCTGTCGCTGGTGAACTGGCGGAGGGTGCGCATGTGTCTAGCGACGTCGGCAGCAACCTGTTGCTTTTGGTCTTGAGAGAAGTTAGCCCATGCCCTGGAAAGAGAGACGCCCCGGATCGCCGTCATGAGGGTGAAGTGATGCTCACGCTCTGCGTTCTCCCACTCGTCAATAACATGAGGGATAGGGATTGAGGGACAGTACCTCTCGACAAAGTTTTGGCTGGCGACCTCATAGTTGCCGGGATGAGCAGTTCTTCTCTTGACGATGTTGTCGCCACATTGCCAGATCTTACGAATCTTCCATTCGTAGATAACCTTCTCATCCTCCAGGACCACACCCGCCGGGGGTGAGGTTGGAAGTCTGAATGAGAGGGACATGACGTCTAAGAGAGGTTAGAAGATTGGTGAACAGCTGAAACCGGCTCTTTCAAGGAGCCAGGTGTTGTTGAAATGAAGATGATTGTGATACGGAGAAGAAAAGAACAATATTCTAGGCTAGTGCACTCGAGATAATTATTAAATACAAAACTTCCAACGACATGGTCACAAATAACAATCTGATTATTGAACCGCAGTTGAACGATAATGGTATTGTCTCTCAACTCCCTGGTGAAGAGAACAAAGACAGGGTGCGAGATCAACAATGTGAACAAGGGCATTTTCTCTGCTGTGCAGCTATCAGCTTTGTTTTCCAGGCGATTAACAAAGATATAATGCAACTTGCCTGTTCAACACCAGTGCAAAGCTCAAGGTTGGGATTGACGTTCGGGCATCTTGAAAGCCTTCCGCTTGCTGGGAAGGTTTTGTCCACATCCTTCGCCGCCATCATTTGGTGCCATGGTTGTTACCCTTGCGTCCCGGGAGTAGAGAAAATAAGGAGCACTTCGAGGCGACAGAACAGGTGACAATAAGTTGGTCCCGGTAGCATTCCCATGGCTGGTTTTGTTCCATCGGAACTCTGCAAACTTGGGCGTAGTTCGGAAGTTCCATTCCAAGGTTTTGCGTTCCACCTCGAGATGAGGGAGTTGGAGGTCGCTGGTGAGTATGTTGGGCTTCTTCAAGGTTTTCCGGTGGTCAAATTCATTTGAACCAAGGTGACTCGTGCGAGTGTTCATCTTGCAGATTGACTGGAATTTCACGGAAGGGAACTGGATGGAAGCTCGTGAGCGGTAGATAGTCATCAAAAGAGAACGGCAATGCTGAGGCCCTGCGAGATTGTTACGTCTTTTTTGAACTGGAATTGAGGTGGTGATGGTAAAGATGAGGCATCAGAGACCGTAGTCATGAAGTGAGTGGCTGGCGCTCGCTGTCTGGTTCAGCGGTGAATCCAAGATTTTCTTTGTCTCGGTATCTCGTATAACAATAGACTTGTCATAAAACTGGCCAATATTCTCTTTGTTGCCCCTGCGCCCTGTGACAAGACTATCGTTTCTCTTCGGCTTACTCCTTGATCTCGTGTTTATGAAACAGCCCCTCAATCTCAGGCATCCACCCGGCTCTCTCCTTGCAAAAGAATTCTCCCTTTGGCGGCACCTTCTCTGGCTCATCCAATGTCCCCCACATGACGTATCGGAACTTGTCGGCAGCCTCCTCCCCGTATTCACAAACAAAGCCTCCGCAGTCACCGCAGAACTCCCTGGTCACTCCATTGGATTGCTTGTGCTTCTTTGGTTCTGACGAGTTGCTGCTGTCGTAGGAGAAAGCTGACAGTGGAACCTTGGTTGTTAATCCGTAGTTGGTGCCAAATGCGCGTCGGCAGCTGTGACAGTGGCAGAGGGTTGTGCGAGCGTCTGAGACGTCTGAGAGGGTGAGTGTGTATTGGAGGCTGTGGCAGACGCAGCTGCCGTGGAGACTGGTTGATTGGGGCATTTCTGCTTTATCGTCAAGTTATGAAAATGGGTGTGTGGGGAGATTTCAGAGGAAAAATGAGAGATAGGAAGTTGGGTTGTTATTGTTGTTTTGAGGCGATTGCATGACGTCAATGATCTACTCCTGCCACTGTCAACTCAACTCATCCATATTTGCACATGCCAGAATAGACTGTGCTCTAATTCCTCTTACGCAGTTGCAACATCAATATGGCAACAGCTTCCCGGATCTGCCCGATTAGCTCAGCTGGTTAGAGCGTCGTACTAATATCATCCCAGTGATCATATTTGGTAATGCGAAGGTCAACAGTTCAATCCTGTTATTGGGCATTATTTTTTTCTTATTTTCCTGATACTCATCATTCCTTCCTGTTTTCATGGCTGAGTTATCCATCATATACATGTACATGTAACAGATGATGGGGTCGATAAATTTATTTGCCGTCTCCAAGTTCGCACAAGTGCTAAGAGATGATGCGCTTCGGATACAGATTCCAGATTGTTTGATGGACCTGGAAGCCATGTCGAAATCTGTCGTGGAGTGAGAATCACCACCGAGCACGACCGCTCGACTGTTCTGTACCGGATCCGATTGCCTTGTTCAAATCGCTCTCAGATTACATCGCCTTTATACCAAGTATCTCTCCATCCGCGAACCCAATCGTGGCACACAACAAAAGCAAAGAAACCCAAATATCAATTATTATTATTTTTATCTCTTTTCAAAGCATAAAGAGGCTCAATGCCAGTCCACCCCCCCACAACCAACTCCCAACCGAATCGACCCCTGATAGCTCAACTCCCACAACCAAGACCACACGCCGGAGACCCACAGAATTTACTGCTCCCACCCCGAAAGTTAGCCGGCCACTCTTTTTATCCCCTAAAAAGAATAAACCCAATCACTCAAGAATCCCAACCATTCTCAAATTCTCAATGATTATATCCGAGTCAGGCCTGGTGGCCCTCTGCGTCCTGCCGCTCGACTTTGCGGCGCGCGTCCCAGGCGACAACAGGCACTCGCCTGACGCGGTGGGGAACAAAACAACAGGAGAAAAAAGGGAGCTACCGTGACCTGCCTTTTGCTTGGAGCCTGTAACAGTGCCGGGAGGAGCGAGGGTGGGATTATTGGCTGGTGAGTGGGGGCAGGTGCTGTATTTTTTGTTATCGCAATACTTTGTTAGCATGTCTTCTACATAGGCTCTTGATATAAAAATATAGGGTGGGTTGGGGGGGGGGGGGGGGGGGGACCTAACCAGGCTTGGGGGGGAAAAAAAAAAAATGGAAAAACAAAAAAAAACATGGGTTTAAAAGATTTTGGTTTGCCGGCCCCGCCCGGGGGGCCG